>CM057153.1:9182370-9360907 GCA_029962745.1 Echinometra lucunter
CCAATCATTGCCAATTAACATTGTCATTTTGCTTGAAATTTTCTTAAGCCAAACTAAAGATATACAATGTAGGAGGGTTTTCTCCACACATATTTCGGATAAGGACAATGAAAACATTCGTTCTTCAAGATAATAAAGAATACGTGAAATTCTGTGTGTACAAAACATATTGAGAGATGTCCACAAATTATATCACCAATAGCTATGGTAGTGTCAAAAAAAGAAAATTTCATATCAGCATAATTATATAGTCTTATTCTGTGTCCGATTTCATTCAAATTTTTCTTTCATCTACTTTATTCTGTCTTAGCTTTAATTTAAAAACTACTTGAACTGAGGGTGTTGGTTTCCTTTAAAATTGACATTTGATCGTTAATAAGTCAAAGGTTGTAACTATATATAGCTCTGGATATTTAATTGAATTAACACTTTTTGGATATCAAGGCCACAAAATCTGTGCGCATCATTAAGAGCAAAATTCAGATTGTGCATTGCAGCTGAAATTCATGAGCTTCTCTTGTAACCTACATAGTCATGAAACATTAACCACACTGGATAGCGAAAGGTTCTCAAAACGACATGGGCAGTAGATATTAGGGTATTGCTGTGTTCCAAACTAATTACCGATACACTCAGATTTTGTGGTCTTGATTTTTCAAAAATTTAAAATCACGGTGAAATATTCAGAACATTATTCAATGAATATCGATTAAGGAAATTTCACATAAGCTATTCCAAATAAATTTTATTACCTTCAAATTTGGAGTGTACAAACCTCAGTTTGATACGAGTTATTACTTTTGAGTTATGAACAATCAAAATAGTCATTTTTTCACAAATAGTGTACTCCATAGTGAAATTTTAGGACCTGAAGAAACTAAAGTAAGAAAATTGTGTAATGTCTTTTTAATTTATTCTACACTAACAATATAATAATATAATGACATATTAATCTCTGTCTATATCCATTCATACATAAATTTCATTGGAATAAAATAACATACAAAATAAGGTCAAAATAGCCGCGATAATATCTGGCATTTCATGTAAATTATAAAAAAGAGCATTTATTTTGTTTAGTTTTTCTAATACGCCTTTATTCAGTGTCTACTTGGAGCATATTTAGGCATAACCTACATTGATAAAAGTAGCGTTTCCTGCAACGTGGCCTCACTATAATTGAAGAAGACCTCTAGCACTATGCCTGTTATCAGCAAAATTGCCTCACAGGTGTTTCTTTCTTTGTACCTTATTATGACGTATGTGGTACAACATACTGTTTGTTCATAAAAATTGATTTTGAATGAGTCTTGTAGGCGGGGGCATGAGGCGCAGTCGATGCAGCTCATGAAAGAAATTCGCAACACGTGGGAAAAAAGGAGACGAAACATGACGAAATCAAATGTTTTACTTACAGGACAGGGAAAATCAAATATGGCATTACCATCAAACTTGGGGTTGAGGGGTCCAGCAATTGCTCAGCAAAATTGCGTTTTTATTGGGTGATTATGCCGCAATTAGTGAGCACGGGTTTGGAATGGGCTAAACAGGTGACTGCAAATTGTACAGCCTCGTCGTATCGTCAGACATGACTGAAACAACAAGCAGAGATCTACTACACGATAATGTGAGCGGAGAAAAGTGAGGTAACTAAACTGTGATGGTTTATGCTTCTTCTTGATATTAACCCTTCGGCTACGGTACGGGGGAAAACGAAAGAACAAAAAGTGGAAGGTGTAATAACAAAAAGTCTCTCGGGATGTTTAAGGTTGATACTTCTCTTTCATTTAGATGTTAGTCGACGGAAGGAAGACATTCTGACCTGGAGCTTTTATTTGTTCAGACATTCCCGTGACGTGGTGTGATTGAGGGAGAAATAATGTTCGCCTTTCTCAGGGATTAAACTTGATTACACTAGCGATCTTGGGATTTCAAAGAAAATGAGGTTGCCATTCTTAAAAGCTGGTGACGTCCCAATTTCTTTTCATATTATATATTTCATAATAAATCGCAATGCCATATGCCAGCTGTTTTTTTTCTAGGCCCCCCCCCCCCCCGTGAACAAAGAGAAGGAGTACAGAGGGTATCAATGAAAAATGGGAGGGGGGGGGGGGAAATCCAGTGAATGTTATGAAGGTATCAACATGCCATCTGTTTTTTCATTTACAAATATGAATGACCTAGCGTGGCGACATTTACCACTTTGACGAAAATGTGAGGATTTTCATTATTATAAAGTATGATAAAAGAGACATCGACAAGATTTCACTGAATATAATACTGAAGAGTGGAACTGCTTTTGCAAAGTTGACCATGTGTACTGCGATATCAAGCTAACTACATTGAAGTAAATTTCTATATCTATCAAAGTTGCGTTTCATATCAATGTAATTTTTGTACTTTGTGCTTACACGAAGTTTACCAAATTTTGTCTTTTTAATATTCATTTAATCATCAAAACGTACATTTATAGGAAGACAAATGTCAACAGAGGCGAAATAGACTACATGAATACATGACTTGATTCAATATACATTAATTATCATAAAGACGTTATTCTGATCAAGGACAAAATAATAAAAACTGTCACTGAAATTACAATTGAAATATGTATCTATCAAAGATTATTGTCATACATCAGTTATGTTTTAGTGATGTTCCTTGGCGATTTTTTCGAGATCAAATTTCTTCATACTCTGTGAGTTGTTGGCCCTAGAAATTTTAGGAGGCTGCCATGTTAAGAATTCAAAGTCCTGATTTAAAGAAAAAAATGCATTTGTTCTTTAGAAATCGGTAAAATCAATAAACAAAATAAGGACAGGCTCCCTTTAAATCTAGGCAATTCTTAACATCGGCTTTCATGACGACAGATACATGTATGTTTCACATGAATCAATACGTTGACATTTATCAAGCGCTCAATTGATCTAGAAAGCATTTACTGACGCCTGAAAGGGATTCATTTATTCCTTTTGTGCATGCAAAGAATTGACACAGAAAAATAATCTTAAATTCTGCCTTATTTCTAGCTACATTATATATTTTCTATTCATGTTCTCTTATAAAAGAAATCAAGCTTTCAAATGCAGAAAACACGGATGATGCCTCGATTTCACATGATTTGGTATTTGAATTGGTAATAATTTGTTCATTTTGTTTCGTATTCAAGTTAGTTTGAGAAGCAGTGAACCTCGTGACTGGCCCACCGAGCTCTCAATGAGACTTTCCAATTCAGCAGTGAGGCTATTGTTCACGTTTTGCATCTTATGAAGGAAAATGCCTAATATCAAATGGTAAAAGTTGACTATCAAAGTAGCGCACAACACTTGGAGTAAAAGTTGAGGTTGGTGAACAATCAAATAAACTCCTTTCTGAAAAGCACATACACTGTGCACACCCTGCTGGAAAGATCACAGTGTCACACAGTGTGTTCACAGTGTGTTCACATTGTGGACTATATGAAGATGTGATTCACAGCGTTAAAACGCTCAAATTTAACAGTGTGAAGATAATTTCAAACTGTGGACACCTCCACAATGTGAGTGTTCACAGTGAGTTCACACAGTGGACTCTGTGAATATGAGATTCACAATGTTAAAACGCTCAGATTTAACAGTGTGAAGATGATTTCACATTGTGTTCACAGTGTTTTCACATTGTATTCCACAATGTGAACACACTGTGAACACAATTTGGGACACTGTGTTCTTTCCAGCAGGGCAGTCTTAATACGGGACTGCACATACACACACGCACAGGCGCACATGCCCAAACTAGAGCTGGGGTTGTTATTGTTTATTTTTTTCATATTTCGAATATGAAGGCATATAATATATATATATATATATATATATCAAAACTGGTGTAAAAATAATAGGAAATCTCACAGAATTATTATGCTTTTTTTCAGAACCCAAGACTATGCTGCACATACACACACGCACCCTCGCACATGCCCACACTAGAGCTGGGGTTGTTGTTTTTGTGTGTGTGTCTGTCACATTTCCAATATGAAGACATATATTCATTAAAAATGGCGCAATGATAATAGGAAATCTCACAGAATTATTGTGCATTTTTTCAGAACCCAGGAAAATCGCATGCATTAGGTTCGGTTATGCTTCTTATGAATCAGTACCTTGGCATTTATCACGTGATCAGAATGATCTAGAAAACGTTCATTGGCGCCTATAATTGGCATTTATTATACATGGAGTAATTACTAATCAAGATGTTCCCCTTTGTTTTGGTAAGGGCTAACATAACACAGCTCTAGAGAAATTCATGTGGTGAGATTTTGGCATACATTGCGGTTACGAACAAGAGGGAATGTAATCATGGTAATTATAACATTAAACATGTGAAAGCGAAAAACAATGCTTATCAAATCATTTTGCATGCTTTGACAAGATTCGAGAAACAAGAAAGCGGCGTTTAATCATTACCATACAAATTCAATTTAAGGAAGTGAGATGTGTAGACAATATCTGAAATACCGATTATGAACTCCCTAGATATTCTCATTGATGATAAAACATTTGCTCGTATTTCTTCGCTATTAATTCATGCATGAGATGAAAATTGTCTATGATTAGAAATTATCTTGAAATTAAATCCTTTCTAGATTTTCTAGCAAGTAAACATTTTATCAGAGGAAATATATTGGATAGAAGCGCATTTTGTTTTCAAAAAGTCACAGGTAGAGACCCGAGAACTAAAGGAAACGATTGGAATCAGATTTTTTTTTTTTTTTTTTTTTAGAAATATGCTAATACAAAGTAAATCTCTTCACTTCAAGCCTAAGGAACATTATGCGGGGAATCGTAGTGTTATAAGAACAGTTGCAAAATCTCCCTGATACGAAGATCATTTGTTTGATTGTTTGTTTGTTTGTGTTTTACCTATTCATCTGTCTTCTTGATCAATTTAGCCAACGAACAAGCTTCAGTAAAGGATATTTTACATGTTCAGATTTCTATGTTTGATGAGAAATGAGATGCAATTTATTAAAAGAAAATACCCCTCGGGGGGGGGGGGGGTGGCGTACAACATTAGTTCGTTGCGTACAACATGTATAGCGTGCGTGGGGTTTTAGAGCAAAAATCTTTGAAGGGGTTAATCCTTGTGGGAGGGGGATTTTGCAACATGTTTTTACTACCCCCTCCCCCCCCCCCCCAAAAAAAATCACCCTATACACAACACTTACAAATGCATACATAGTACATGCAAATCCGACCCCTAGTTCGTTGCGTACAACATGTATAGCGTGCGTGGGGTTTTAGAGCAAAAATCTTTGAAGGGGCTAATCCTTGTGGGAGGGGGGTTTTGCAACATGTTTTTACTACCCCCTCCCCCCCCCAAAAAAATCACCCTATACACAACACTTACAAATGCATACATAGTACATGCAAATCCGACCCCTAGTCCGTTGCGTACAACATGTATAGCGTGCGTGGGGTTTTAGAGCAAAAATCTTTGAAGGGGTTAATCCTTGTGGGAGGGGGATTTTGCAACATGTTTTTACTACCCCCCTCCCCCCCCCCCCAAAAAAAAAATCACCCTATACACAACACTTACAAATGCATACATAGTACATGCAAATCCGACCCCTAGTTCGTTGCGTACAACATGTATAGCGTGCGTGGGGTCTTAGAGCAAAAATCTTTGAAGGGGTTAATCCTTGTGGGAGGGGGATTTTGCAACATGTTTTTACTACCCCCTCCCCCCCAAAAAAAAAATCACCCTATACACAACACTTACAAATGCATACATAGTACATGCAAATCCGACCCCTAGTTCGTTGCGTACAACATGTATAGCGTGCGTGGGGTTTTAGAGCAAAAATCTTTGAAGGGGTTAATCCTTGTGGGAGGGGGATTTTGCAACATGTTTTTACTACCCCCTTCCCCCCCCCCAAAAAAAATCACCCTATACACAACACTTACAAATGCATACATAGTACATGCAAATCCGACCCCTACAGACCCATGCCCATCCCCGGTGTTGTCACTCTGTATGGACTTCGTATACGCATGATCGTTTGAAATTTCGCGCAAAAAGGCTTTTTTTTTTTTTTTTTTTTTTTTTGAGCATGTGTTGATTTTGAAAAAAGGGTTGTTTTCATGAGCTTGTATTCGAAATCGAAAAAAAGGGTGTTTTTGAGCTTGTATTCGAAATAGAAAAAAGGGTGGTTTTGTTTCCTGGTCCTTGTTTGCAATTCTCTGTTTTTGACTCAGACATAAATTGAATTTGAAAGGGGTGGTTTAGTAAAAGTGTACTTGGAATGCGAAAAATAGGGGTGTTTTTTAAAGGCCAATTTGTAACCGTTTTGTGCCAAATAGGGGTAAAAATGGCTGAAAATGTACTTGAAAGACCGCGAAATAGGGGTCGAATTCTGGGTTGCCGAACGATCATGGTTACACCTTTGTATATAGAGTGACAACATCGGGTGCCCATCTAACACACAAACACACACACACATAATCTACCAATCAAATATGACTGAGAATGTGCTCAAAGCAATCTTAAGTTATGGTTATCTTTTTTTGGGGGGGTGGGGTTGTCAGTTTAATACTGGTTACAAGCTTGTCAGATTGGTTCTACGTCTGATTGTCAACAGTACCTTAGTGGCTGGTTTGCCGACAATCTTAAGTTACAGTTATCACTGTTTTTTTTTGGGGGGGGGGCAGTTTAATACTGGATACAAACTTGACAGATTATCTCTTCGTCTGACAGTTAAGAGTACCTCACTGGCTGGTTTGCCAACAATACGGAACTTCGTCTTAGCTTCCTTGACAAGGCCAAGACTAAATCGTCTCAAAACCCGAATGCCGATGATCTTTAGTTCCTGCATTGCCAAGCGCTGCCCGATGCACTGGTGCGGCCCAACGGAGAATGGGAGGAAGGCGAGCTGGTCGCGCTCGGCTGCTAGTTCCTGGTCGAAGCGCTCGGGACGAAACTCCATGTGGTCTTCGCCCCAGATGTCGGGATTGTGGTGGAGCTGGTAGAAATCGATCATGATGCCGGTCTTCGGGGGGATGGTCACTCCTTCGACGACTACGGGCTTGACCAAGGCCCTGCCTGGCATTAACATGGCATGTAGACGGAGAGACTCCCGGATGCATTGCATCAGGTAGGGGTAGGTGTGCTGGTCAAAGCTGAATATCAAAAAGTAATAAACTTGACACAGTTACGAAATTTATACACGTTCAGTCGTCTCAACTGACAAGCATTTTGAAAACACTATTTCATTTTTTTTTTTTGGGGGGGGGGGCTATGACAAGAATTCTGTGACCAAGAGTATATATATATATATATATATATATATATATATATATATATATATATATATATAAACCAGTGCCGGCTGAACAGTGCTTTCTGTCAAGACATGATTGATTCGGTTGTTAAATTCATTTATTTTTTCCTGTTTCATATTTTATCCTGCAGGAAGTGCATTAACTCAACGCACTGAATTTAAAATGAGTTTGTTATGATGAATACATACAAATTATATTTCTCTTTAAATACACTTTATTGAAATTCTTCTCAGTTGTAAATCCTTTTGAATGCTTTCTATGTATTAGCGGTTGAAGAAAGATACATGAACAGATCTATACTATTTCAGAGAGTAATAAACTTGACACAGCTACGAAACTTATACACGTACAGTCGTCTCAACTGACAAGCATTTCAAAAACACTTTCATTTTTTTTTGTGGGGGTGGGGGCCATGACGAGAATTGTGTGATCAAGAGTATTAATAGAAACCAATGCCGGCTGAACATTACTTTCTGTCAAGACATGATTGATTCGGTTGTTTAATTCATTTATTTTTTCCTTTTTTTCATATTTTATCCTGCAGGAAGTGCATTAGCTCAACGCACTGAATATAAAATGATTTTTTTTTGTACATAATTTTTCAAAAAGATTGATTTATATGAAATTTCAAGTCAGGAATCATTATAATTCTTCCCAAAATGCTTGAAGAATTGTCATACTCAAACAATAAATTAGAAGAATGTTTTATTTTTCATGAAAATAAAAAAAATGTTAAATTCTTTGTACAAAATGAATGGGGAGTTGTCCACGATGACATCACAGATGGTGGCAAAGTTGCCAATTCAAGGATCCCTATAATAAGGATTTACTTCAACTTTCGAAGTTCATGACTCTTGAACAGATTCTCCGATTTTCCTCAAACTTTCGCTGTTTACTCTTCTTGTTCTTCTTCATTCACTGGAAACACACTGATGTCTGAGTTGCCTTCTCCTTTAAACACACTTTATTGAAATTCTTCTCAGTTGTAAATCCTTTTGAATGCTTTCTATGTATTAGCAGTTTAAGAAAGATGCATGAACATTCCTATACTTATTTCTTTTTCATAATGTCTTTTAAGTATAGCCTCTATTTGAAGAACTGGATAATTTCTTTGAAAACGAATTATATAGTTCTTTTAGAGTAGATGTACGATAATGAGGATACGAAGTGCAGTTGTGGATCGGGGATGAGAAGGGGCAGAGGGGTTACGTTCCTTCGGTAATGTACCTGTATACTGAATTGCCCTCATCCCCATCAAAACGTCAGGTCCTGATTCCCCATTGCGAAGAGATGCTTAATGACGGATGAAAGATTTTTGCTACCAAACTGTAAATCATAATGTTAAACACAAGTGATGATCTCTCCAAAAATTATTTCGAAGTATTAACATTGTGACAGGTGAATAGGTTTTAGTGATAGTGTCGAGGTTGAGAATCAGCAAGGAGAAACGAACCTTCGGTGAAAGATAATTATCAGCCCTTTCTTAATACATTATCATACATCATGAATCCTTGGTTAACCACGACACATGCATCTTTATGGGCACGATACTACATTATTAGGATTAACGAAAAAATGACTCCCTTGTTATTTGTGGTTTTTCCTGTTGTCGGGATTTTTTTTTCAATTCTATTTTTTTTACTCTGACGACCTTGTTTATGGTAAGACTTTAAAAGTATGGATGCAAATGAGCAAAGTGCCAAGCTCTTGGGGTCCGAAGAGCAAGGGCGCCGATTCGTTTGGTTACAAGTTTGGAGAAGCCTCGACACCCACTAAAGCTCTCCCCCATTATAGCTCCCCCCCCCCCCATCCCCTTCTTCCCCCATCTTTGTCCTCGCCTCTCACGCGGCCCCTGCACATTGTGCTTTATTCGTGAAAGAAAATAAAATCAATTTCAATTCAGTCCTTCTGTTTTTATTTTGAATGATAATGAATTTCCGTTAGATTCGCTGGAAACTAATACATGAGTGTACAAGATCTTGAAACGCGAATATTTCTTGTTAGGTGTGGTACTTAATTATTTATTTATTTATTTATTTATTTTGTATTTTTTAGACAGCGTAGCCCCATCAGTAGTCGAATAATATTTTTCTTGGGGGCCCTGTATAAAATAAAACAACACAAAAATGCATACATTAAATGAAACAATCATCGTTAAACACGACGGCTTTTTTCAGGGGAAATAAACTAAAGAAATGGATGTTAAAAAAAATTACAATTGTTATTACTACTCCTTGTAGTTTGTAATCATGGATAAAAAAAAGTGATAGCTAATCAAATCATTAATCACTAATTTACACTGTACCTTTCTTATAATTTTGCATTGGAATATGTCTATAGGAAGAGAGAGAGATAAATAGAAAGAAAGAAAGAACGAAACAGAAGGACAGAGAGAGAAACGGAAAGAGAGAGGGGGAGAGATCAGAATGTAGTACAGGTGAAGAGCTTAAATCGAGAGAAGAGACACATAGGGTGACAGGAGTATGTGGACGTGTAATGCTATGTTAAGCTACACACTTGCAGAACAATAAACGTACATTAGACACTGAAGTGAGGTATACCTATACCTCCAATATGAGGTAGTAAAAGAAGATTTGTAGATAATTTTTTTTACATCATTTGTGAGCTGGTTCCACAGGTACGAACCATGGTGGGAAAAAAGCTTTCTTCCCAGCCTTGGTCCGTGCCTGTGGAACCAAGATTCCATAGTTCAGAGCATTTCTAGTGTTATGGGAATGAACATCACTCAATCTTGGGAATATGTCCGAAAGGTAAGTTGGAGCTTCTCCCTGCAAGGAAGTGAACACCGTTTTGCACATTTGAAATCGCAATCGCTCTTCAAGAGCAACCCAATTTAATCTTGTAAGCACTTCTGCAGTTGGTGTGTTGAAATCTACCTGTAGGACTAACCGAGCCATTCTTTTGTGTTGTTTTATCAAAATGTCCTTAAAATTTTGGGTGCAGTTTGTCCAGGCGTTACTACAGTATTCGAAATACGGTAGCACAAATGGGTTTGCGAACAATTTAGCGTTCCCGACTGTCATATATTATATTTTCGTAATCGAACCAACAGTGCCAGTCTAGACGCAATTTTTTTACTCGTTACTTCAATATGAGTATGCCAAGTGAAATGTTCATCTAGCCAAACACCTAAACATTTAAATGTCGACACTCTTTCAAGAACATGGTTTTCAATAACGAGATTTAAGTGACAATTCCGTAATCTTTGTGGTGTTTCTTAAGAGCATGTACTGCGTTTTATTTAAATTGAGTACCAAATTATTGCATATTAACCATTGGTTTACATTTTGGAGTTCTTCATTAATGACAGGTTCAATTTCTTGTATATTCTTCCCACTTTATATGAAGGCTGCGTCGTCTGCATGCAGCACAATATCACACCTTTTTACAACCTTAGCTAGATCATTCACCATAACTGAGAAAAAAAGAGGCCCTAAAATAGACCCTTGGGGTACGCCCCTACAAACTTCAATGATATCATATGAAACCCCCTTTACACAAAAGCGCTGAGTTCGACCTTTCAGGTAGGACCTGAACCAATTAAGTTCCTTTCCCTTGATACCATACACAAAGAGTTTCTTTAGTACTTGTATATAGTATACTAGTATTTCAATTCAATACAAAGTGTCTTTTGTTTCCTATGAGTGATAGTGCAGCGTTCTACAATACAAGTATATTCAAATGATGCAATGTCGATCTATATCGAGAAACATAAACATGATTAAAGAACATGGTAATCATGTTAATTGAGAGAAGAAGGCGTGAATCCCTTTAAGCTTGAGCTTCTGTCGGGTACATCTAGGGAGACAAATACGTATACCATATGAATACAAGAAGAGAAGAGAAGAGAAGAGAAGAGAAGAGAAGAGAAGAGAAGAGAAGAGAGAAACAGACAAAGAGAGGGGACGAAAGGGATGAGGAACTTGGAGTAAAGAAGAGGGAAGAAAGAGAGCACTGAAACATGAAAGCGATGTAGCTTTATAAAGGCGCGCAAACAGTCGCCAGAGTCTTGTGAAGGGTACAATATGCACATTTTATTTATAGTATCCCTATTAAATACATCCTACGTAATCACAATTATCATCTAACTCTTTATCCTAAAATAAACCTGATTGCCGATTTCATGAATGTTTTTTTTTTTTCTTTTCTCGCATCTTCTGGCGTCTTCACGCCTCAACATATGTCCCCATCATCATTCCAGGAACTCTTTCCTATTAATTGCCCAATGCATTTTTAACATCATGTCTCCTCATATAATTATCGCAAAGATTAATCCCGTGATGTGTCGTAATAATCATTGTATATCAGCCACAGCACTTTTTAAAGGCACAAAAGCATTGTTTTCTTAATAATGATAACATTACGTGCTGTGCAAACATAAACTATTTTGATGATAATAAGTGCCTTTACATTGTCGGGTGCTGTGTGGATTTTGCCTCACTTATCAAGCCTTAAATGCAACGAAGTCACGTATCTTTTCATTACGCAGCACGATTGACCTTGTCCTTTGTAATCCTGAAAATGATGTCGGCGAGTCATAATAACATTGCGTATACTTGGAAAATATCAAATTTTATTTCGTTTGGTCACACATACACAACAGTATATTGACAAGTTGTAGCATGGAAATAATTTCCGCTGCCTCTTAGCAGCTGACGCAAATTAAAATGCTCATCTTTATAGCCATACGAATATAGTCATAAATACCATATATTTTACACTGCCTCTGCAAATTCATTTGTGATATATGTCTGTTTAAACACACAACCATTTGCTACTTAAGTTTAACATCTGAATCTCCACAGGGGTTGTGGAACGTTTGTTTGTTTGTTTGTTTGTTTGTTTGTTTTTTAGTGGGGGGGGGGGGGGGGGGGGCTGACACTCAAACAGGCGTCCAGGGGCTGTAGGGAGCCCCTGAAGCCCTTGGGTTTTTCAGGTTTCGCAAGCCTATGAAATGAGGAATTTACAATTTAGATATTAAGTTTTTACAGTAGTTTTTTTAGCCGAAATTGTGGGGTGGATGCATACAAGGGCTGGAGACTTTATAATTCTTGCTTTTTCTGGGAGGAGCGGGGGGGGGGGGGGGGGGGGGGTCGTCTTTTCATAGTAATGCGCAATGAGTGTTATTTTGTACGTAGTGTCAGTATTATGCTCTTGCAGATAGAATTAGCATTTCACCTTACAGGGGACTATTTTGTTTGTTTGTTCGTTTGTTTTTTACATGCATCTCTTCTAAAATTGTCTTTTTCTTTTATCTGTAGATCAAACTAGAACAAGGACATAAATTATCATTTCACTTGTTGTTGTTTTAAGGAAAAAAGTTTTATAAATTATATATCCTTATATTTGTTTTTATTATATTATTTTAACGTGGTCAGGTAGTTTAAGTACTTCGGATATAAGAAGTAAATTAAGAGAGTTTCGCTTTGCTCAGTATCTTGCGTTTCATATTCGATGAAATATTTTTTCACTCTGGTGCAAACTATCATTATTCGAAAATAATTTAGGTTTGGCTCTTATCATATCTGATATTGGCCTTGAAGCCATGCGTTTATTAGTTGAAAACTTCTGCAAAAATATATATACTTCTATGGGAATCATGAAAATATAATTCAACATATTTCTGGTGTACGTTTGTTATGCTTCTTTATTCGTATTCTTTTTCAAAAATTGAATTAGATTAACAGTAAAAGCATTTCATCTCAATGCTATACGCAATCTATCATTATTCCAAACTCATTCAGATTTTATAATTTATCTGATGTTAACCTTGGAACCATAATTTTATGGTTATTTGTTTTGATATAAATGTCGAATTGTATATTTGAACCATGGAACTATTAAACCCACAGATAATTATTTCTGATGCAGTTTATGTTTGTTTGTTTATTTTTTTTTAATTTTTGGTACCAGTTTCTTTTGGGTTTGAATGAAATTAAGAATTAAAACATGATACACCCTATTATTACTCAAAAGTCATTTAAATTTTGCACTCCCTTTATCTGATATCAGCCTTGAGGCCATTTGGTCATTTAGTGTGATGTAAGTGTCGATGTTTATATTTGAACGAAGGAACTAACTCACACGCATATACTTCTGATGCAGTTTTATTATGCCATAATTATTATGCCAATTTCCTTTGGGTTGAATGCAATGAAGAGTGCAAACAGCAGTCTTATACAGCATATTATTACTCAAAACACATTCGGATTTTGCACCCCCTTATTCTACTATTGGCCTTGAAGCCATTTGGTTATTTTATTTGGATATCGATTTGCATATTTGGAACATGAAACTCTTACATATTTCAAATGCAGGTTTACCCTGTCAGTTTCCTATGGGTTTGAATGCATTTAAGAGTGCAAACACAGTATCGCAATCGCGTGCAACGTATTATTACTCAGAAGTGCTTTAGGTTTTGCATTCCGTTCTTTAAAAAAGCATAACATGGATATTTGCTTTAGGGTTAGAATTAAGGTTATGATATATGTTGGGTCAAGGATTAAAGTGTGTGCGTGTGTGGGGGGGGGGGGGGGGGGGGAGTGTGGTGAAATGAGGTGGGGGTAATTGTTACATGACTGTGTAGTACTGTTGCATGAAATTCTAACCTGTCAGTGTAATCTTCTGCATGGTCACCAAGAAGCGCGTCTATCTCTTCCTGTACCATTTTCTGATGCTGCGGATGTTTGGCCATGTCCATGAAGAACCACGTGAGGGCGCTACCCGTTGTATCCACGCCACCGAAGATACAAGTATTCACCTGTGAAGCATGAGGAAAATATGGCAAACACTCGAAATTATAATGACAATAAAACTGCATATTGCCTGGCTTATGATATATTGTTTTTAAGAGTTTCCGAAGAGCGTTGGAAATTATTACTGTGGGTTTAGCTCATGCAGGGCAACGGTCACTAGTGCACAACACATTTCAGGGGCGTAGCTGGCGGGGGGGGGGGGATGCAGCCCTCAATTTTTTAAGTGGATGTATATACGTGTGTATATACCCCCCCCCCCCCCGCCCCAGGTATGAGGACCTGTCTACGTTAATGACACATTTCAAGGATTGTAACCTTGAGCTACTCATTTGCTGCACTCGGCGGACTGAGAGTGATCGGTAGTTATCCAAAATTCATTTTACATGGACTCGAACCCCGTACTTTTGTAATCTACTGGCAGGAGGAAACTTATCACCTTGACAATACTACCTCCATGAAAGGGGGGCACATGATCGACGTAGGCCCACTTTTCGGTGACGGTGACAAAAATTGATAAGATGTTGTACATGATAATAGATTTACTTCTGTACATTATCACGGATGACAGATCATTGGCGTGCAGACGTCTTTGGGCAGAAGGGGGGGGGGGGGGGTACTTATCCCATGCAATGGAAGGTATGCTCCACATAATAAAGGGTAACTTGTAACTTTCTGGCTCAGAAACAAAAGGGAGTTAGAGTGACAGACAGCACAGAGAACGTGAAATAAATGTCTCAGTACAGGTTCAGGTGTGTG
Organism: Echinometra lucunter; assembly: GCA_029962745.1. Taxonomy (NCBI): domain Eukaryota; kingdom Metazoa; phylum Echinodermata; class Echinoidea; order Camarodonta; family Echinometridae; genus Echinometra; species Echinometra lucunter. Next base: position 9,197,222 of record CM057153.1, read on the forward strand.
TGTGTGGGGGGGGGGGGAACCAAAGAAACACACACACACAAAAAGAAAGAAACAAGGAGAAGAAACAGAAATGTGAAAAAGTACACAACTTCGCTACAAAAGAGAAAAGGTTTAAACAATTGATCGCTCGCAAGTACGTTTAAAAGGACCGTCTGTTCGGCCAAGAGACGTTATCCCCCTCAAAATGTTTGGCCCATTAAGCCACTGAGAATTAGAAAGGATCTTGAAACTAAGGGAAGATGACAGAAGGAAGAGCGAGAGGGAAAGGGGGAGAACAGAAGAAAGTAGAGGGTGAGGGTGAGGGAGAGAGAGAGAGAGAGAGAGAGAAACAGAAAGAGAGAAAGCAACAGTGAGTGTGAGAGGAGAGAGGGGAGAGGGTTAGTGGGTTTGATAGACGTAAAGTGGTTCAAGGATGGGAAAGGTGGAAAGAAATATGAATAAATCATAACGAGAATCATAAGGAGAAAGAGTGTGAGCAATAACTAATTGACAACAAAAGGTCGAATTCACATTTATGTAGGACAAAATAGGCGATGGTCACTTCATTATCAATTCCGTATTCTTCAGTTACCCCTCGCCAGACATCTGTTTTCCATAGCTAAGCTAGTAAAATCATAGCTTTCATCCGGGGTAGTTGCACCTTAAACACTCCTACAAGTGTTTGCGATGATGCAAATGATATAAAGGAAATAGGTCAATTGATATAGTATAACGCTTATACAATTCCGCCAGTCCCTTAATGTAGGTTGATAGAGGAACTCGTTGGGCACAGTGCATCATATTTAATACTTCGTCAGCTATCAGTGATATAAAATTGATAATCTTTAATGCAATTCCAAGAGCAGAGATTGCATGTTTCCGGGGCTACAGCCACAATGACAATTTCAAAAGTGGTTTGGAAGCGCATGAACAGGTTCATATGCGATATTTATAAACGACTATCGTCAGTAATTTGAGAAGCTCACGGTATGTCAGGTTTATGCCATTTTTAGAATAAAACACTGATAGAAAAACATTTGGTAATACTTTTTATCCTTACATGATTTTTCTTTTTTTCTGATCAAAATAGCTAAAATGCTTACACATGATTATTACTAGAGATATTACATGGTAAGTTTTGTAAATCCGTCAAAAACTTTCCGTCAGATTTATTTGCTTTTGGATGATAAAATGGCAAGATGCTAGATGCCTGTGTTTTTTCCTACAAATTTGAAACAAAATGAGAGCCCCCCCCCCAAAAAAAAAAAAAATGATTTAGACACTGGGACAGGGACGTTAATTTCAGACATCATCGACGTGCCCAACATAAGTTTGAACCTGTGTATGCGACAAACTAAATGTCTCTGAACAAAGCGCTGATGTTGTTGTACTGGGAGCTGTTGGGATAGGAGAGTCCTGCATAGTGTATGGAAGTATTAGGTGTGATACCATTCCTTTCAGATATTCACACTAAGTTCATCGACAATCATGGATGGAATATCAAATGACCTCACACAAGTATCGTTTTGGTAAAAGGAGAACAATAGAAGGCAATATTCAACACCATTCATGCCAATTTTCATGATTTGCTGCCAAAACTACACATGAGCTTCAAGCCCAAATCACACCCATGAAACCAACAACCAGACCCGATCAAAAAGTTGCGTTATTCCAATAGCCAGGTTTTGCGGTGTGCCTATACAGTATAGGGAAATGGGGTATTAATTATGCTTCTTTAAAATAAAATCAATAGTATCAAAGACATTATTCATCAAAAACATACCTCATCTCGTATTTCTCTCTGTGTTAGGCTCCTACCATCAGCGTAAGTCGATAGAAGTAGAGCATCGAGAAGGTCATAGGACTGCATCTGTGCCTAGATTTAGAAAAAAAGAACTTAACTATTCCTTTATTCCTTTATTTATTTTATATCTTTCATTAATCTATTTGTTCATTAAAACAATTTCATAAATGATAAAACCTAATCAGCAAGCTGTTATTCAGCGTAGCCCTGATTTCAGGACATAAGAACATCAAAAAACATTACAAATACAACAAAAACATAACACAGAAATCAGTAAAAGCAAGCTACAATCAGGAAAGTGTCTCTGCACCTCCCTGTTACAATGGCATCGGAATCAGTGCCAAACTCTATATAACAAAGTAAAAAAGAAGTCAAATCAAGAAGAGAGGGAGAGAGAAAGAGAGAGAGAGAGAGGGGGGGGGGGAAGAAAAATAGGAGTAAAGTATGAAGATCTCAAAGAGAGGGTAAGGAATATGACTAAACGAGAGATTTTGCTCGAGATGTGAACTGAGTAGAAGGGAATGAGAGGGGGAAAAGAAGAAATATAAGAAGAAAGGAGAAATGGAAGAGAGAAGAGACGTAATTGCAATGTTACGATAATGTTACGATAATCAAGATAACTGCGACACTATGAATATCAATATCAATTTAAGTTAAGTTAAAATACATGCTCTTATACCGAGGAGGTACTAAAACAGTACTTCCTTGCTAATAGTAATACGAGGGCTTGAAGAATTTGATACGGCAGCGTCTTATACCATTCCGTTAGGCCATAAATACCCCTTTCTCAGACAGGAGTAGCATGGGTTCAGTCTTCGCGAAGGCGCTGACATTACTGAGGGGCATTGATCTTACTCACTGGGTGTAATGCGAAATAACAAGGATACTGATGGATGATTGGGGAATGGTAGGATGTGGAAAAGGTGCTGTTATCTTCTTTTTCACGTACCCTTTTCCAATATTCCTTTCTTTCCTCTCTCTCTCTCTCGCTCTCGCTCTCTCTCTTTTGCAGACAGACACGTACACTCTCACACACACCATCTCTCTCTCTCTCTCTCTCTCTCTGCTCTCTGATAAGGGGTAAGTGCCCCCTACGCCTCCGTATTTATACTTCAAAATGCCCCATGGATACCTTGATTGTGAATATACGAGGTCATGTACCCTTATTGTCAACAGCATACGGGCATTTACACTGAGATTCCCAATTTTTATTCAGTTTTTTTTTAAGTCAACGAAAACTTTGTAAAATTTTGCAGCTCCCTCAGTGTATTAAGGATGAATACACATTTTTACTTAGTTTATGAAAAAGGGAAACTCGTTTTGCTTTTTGAATAACAAAAGAAGGCAAACAGACTTCTGACTTCCTATTCAAAATGGAGTTTTACCTTGCACAATGTTTCTTGGTGCCTTCGCCTTCGTTCTGCTATGAGTCTTTCAGAAAAATTGTTCATTACTTCTAGCGCTTCTTTCCATACCTTGTATTGTGACGTCATACGAAAGATGAAATCGTTGGCCAGGATTGGATTCAAGATCCTGTTTGTTATAGAGGATTAATGATATATCAGGTTAACATAAACGATTTGAAGATGAACAAATCAGCATTCAGAAAATCACATTAGGTGCTAATCAATTTTGAACTTTGAACCGTTGTGAACCCCTCCCCATCTATATTTCATCATCATGTCTTTGGGTTCCGGTGCTTCTATAGGCTACTACAGAGAACTGCTGAGTATAAATGAAGAGATGCTATTTAACATGGTTGACATTATAAAAGGTATGGTTTTCAGTTCATTAGATGTCCTCTATGTTGTTCTCTACAGATGTTCTGTAAAATTTATTTGTTATTGATTTATTGCTACCAAAACTATGATTAATCAAATCTCGACTACCTTTAAATTATCGGGCATGTGTTCTACAAGCATTGCTTTTCAACATGTCCAACCGTTTTTCTCATCATCATTATTGTCATTATGTTTTTGGTCAAATATGTGCATGTCTTATGATTACATATTTCAATACTGAACTATACTTAGATCAATGCAAAGACATCATTGCTACTATTGCCATAATTAATTATTCAGTCAATTATGTTATGCACTGTATCGATTATTTATGTTTACGATTGAAAATTGTGAATAAATAACTTGAACATGAACTCAGTATAACTATTCTAAACTAGATAATTTCATAACCCATCTTGTTCTATCCAGTTGCTGTTCAAATCTTCTCCTTTTCCCCGCCCTTTCCCCCAAAGTTTTGCCATACATTTACCTAGATGTCGCGATTTCAGTTAGAGAGTTGAGTGACATTAGCACAGGGGAACTCCTTTCCTGACATCTCAGCTCGTGAGACAGCGCCACACGATATATGATATCACCTGACAGATTGAACATCACGTGACTCAAGTCGAAGGGCGTGGCCAATGTAGCTTTGGTTGAGAGTTGTTGCAGAAGAATATCAGTCGCCTGCAAAAGCATACCAAGTACGGCGAAAATCAGAGTTTAGAGCGATATTATCAAAACTGTACTTACCTCTCTGGTTATCTGCAAGTTTTTTTTTCTTCAGCAGCAGGAAAGCATGGCAACTTTAAAAAGAAACTGAACATTTTTTGGTATTTCTCAGTTACACACACTCCACATTATTTCGTCACGACAGCACCATGCGGCGCATTCAGCACTCCGTTTGTCAAAAGTCCTTCTATGGCCACTGATGGGGGGGGGAGGAATAAGAGGGGTGGCTATTGTCTTTTTTCCCCTCCTTTACCATTTTCCTTTTTCTTTTCATTCCTTCCCTTTCACTAATACTTTATTCCTTTTTGTGAGGGGGGGGGGGGGGTGTTCTACTGTCCCACCCCTCCCCAATGTTATGCAATATAATTTCACCCTGACTTACCTTGTTAATTACAGGAACGTGGTGTCTCTTGATATGGCCTGACTGAAAAAATGGATTGAGGAGTTTGCGATTCCTTTTCCAGTGAGCCCCATCTGAGGTAGCTATACCCTGGCCTAGCCACTCCCCTAAGATGTGATAGCCCGTCCGCCCAGCTGGCTATAAAACCAAAAGCAAACTGAAGGTAACACAGGTGGAATCTCGGAAATGATTGATTGTACATGTATCTTAACAAAAAGATGGGCAGTCAAATCAATTCATCTGCTCTTTCATCTTTCCTAATAGACGTTTCTGAGAAATAATAATAATAATAATAATAATAATAATAATAATAATAATAATAATAATAATAATAATAATAATAATAATAATAATAATAATAATGATAATAATGATAACAATAATAATAATAATCAATTCATTTATGGCGCATAACACATTGCAAGATAGCATGTCCCTATGCACTTAAAATGAAAACAAAAGAAACTACAAGAGAAATACAAATTAGAAAATCTACTTAGAAGCAAGAAAGGACATGTATAGCGTACACATCTATTTTCCACATTCATTTTCCCCTTCCCCCTCCCCTTCTCCTGGCACTCTCCTTCTTTTTTTTTTCTCTCCTTCTCCTGCGCCCTCTCCATTTCACATATAAATCTTATTGTATTCTTAGTTCTGTCTCTCACTTTTTGTGCACTTCTTTCTTCTTTCTTCTACATATACATTGTCTATTCTTCCCATCAAATTCCACCCCTTTTTTGCGTATGAAATGTATTACTGATCACTGCTACAAAATTTCCTAGCGTATCCTAAATAAAGCAGAACAAATCCTCACCCGACGAGAAATAGTTGAGCTTTTCAAGACTTCCCTCACGGTATCCGGGTGATTTAAAATCAAACAGGGTGTCCAGAAACCCCAGAAGATCAACATTCGCCGGCATCTCGATACTGCTTTGGTATGCCAGTCAAGTCCAGCTTGGAATAACCCTGGGTTGTCGAAGACATTACCCCATAGCCAGTGGGGCTCCAATGAAGGAACGATTCTGTTCATGTAGCTGGCGCGGCGAAAATGACGCATCCATCTTATGACGCAGTAATAGACGCGGTTGAGGAAACACAACGTTATGATGGTGACTGCCAGATTAACGGTAAATGACATACTAAATTGGGCAGAGTGTAGCTGATGAAAACAAATCTAAATTGAAATCAGGATATTGCCAGCGCTCGCTACGGATAAAACTAAAATCAAGAATGTAAATCAACAAAAAAGAAAACGCTTCCGTTTAGTGGTCATCGCACACAAAGCGTTAGTTCTGTTGCGTTATCACCTAATTTATATGCATACGGAGGAAATAAGTGCATTAGCCAGTTTTTAAACTTTTTTGGCCCGACTTAACATATCTTTAACTAGTTTTACACGAAGTCCCTTTCACACTGCACATCAAACTTGAGTCGGTTTGGCACAGTCCTAAGTCATCAAAATGAGTCTCGAGTTCACCGAGCATTAGAATAGTTCTCACTGTTCCTGCAGAGTCGAATAACAGAAATGGATAAAAGAAGTTACAATGAACAAGAATGGACAAGTGGAGTGTTGAAATTTAAATGTGACTGAATTCTTACTCGTCAAAAGTAATGTTTGGGAGAAACGCTATTTTGTCACTACGTCTCTCATTAAAGGTTGCAGTCTACGTCAGCACCGACTCCCATATGGACACTGGATAAAAAAAACCTACCATAAAACAGAGGTGCCAAGCTAACTTCGCGATAGTCTGACGGAACCGAGAATAGAGAAGAAAAGAATGGCCACAGGAAAGGTTGAAATTTACACAAAGCCAACCTTGAATTGTAAGAATGACGTTCACAATGCAGAGATGACAAAACGTATATCTTCACACACTCGCATGTACTTGCACAGTCATTGATTTAAACGACGAGAAAGTTACAAAACAGGAAGAGTTACACGATTGAATAAAAGCTCGGTAATGAGGCACAAAATATATTCTAAAGATAAATCATCGTAGTAGGAGGTATATACCAACGTCTCTAGGCTGGAGCCTGCGAATATGCGATCATGACCTGTAAATTTCTGACCGAGGTTAAACAAGGTCAAGCAAGGGAAGAATGGAACAATTCGGGAATCATGGAGGGGCTGAAAAAAAGTTGAAGGGGCTGTGTGATTGCTGAAATATTTGTCGACAAGATTACAAATCTTTACAACGAATTTTTAAAAGCCAGGTTTCAGGCTAAAACAAAATTAATTTTGCATTTTCTTATAATATAAGGGTTTTGCGATTGCTTCATAGTATTTCACATTTACCGTTGCCCCTTTATCTTCTAGATCCTGGCTACACTTTAACAATGATGTACATCATCAAGGGCAAATCGGAAATTTATTACTGTGCTTTTTTTTTCTAAATGCATATCGTTGAATATGATTCTTGGCATTGTACCGTCTGCACTCAATGTTCATAGACAATAATTTACAGTCGACTTGGGAACGCCTCAAATAACCAGCTGGGCCTACGAAACAAGATTATGACAGGCCTCAAGGACGGGGAGCTGAAAAACCCCATTGAGAACCAAGACTGGCGAAATGTTTTCCAACTCTCTACTGTTATCGGATACATGTGCATGTATAACAGGTTTAATGTGGGACATTTTTCTCAGAAGTGAAGTGTAGTAATATAACACACACCCACCCACACACGGGCATACTTGTGGGCATTGGCGTAAATCACGGGAGTAGTATTTTTTTTTTTTTTTTAGATGGAGATGGCGTGTACAAATATCCCCCCACTTTTTAAGGAATAAATGTTATTTGATTTAATCAGTTAATAAAATTATTAATAATGGAAGTGACCCCCCCCCCCCGGGCATTTTGCATTATATATAAAAGTTTAAGCAAGTAAAATTATCTTATTTGAAGTTCGAAATAATGATAAGAATACTAAAATCGAAATTTTGGTTAACTCCAAGCCCTGTGGTCGGACTAAAGGCCAAATCGGCTTCAAATTATAGCCGATCGTAAGATTGCTATGACGTCATTACGATTTAGATTTGAATTCGCATTTATTCCTACAGGAAGGCTCGAAATTGCCTAGAATTTCAATTTTTAGTATTTATACGACTATTCGGAAGTTTGATCATTAAGATTTTACTTGTCTGAGTTTTGATACCAAATGCTATAACAAATTTTTCCAAAATCGGATCGCGGTGAGATCGTGCATTGTGCGCCGGGCTTTATGGGGTACAGTTACAGGATTTTGAAGCCAAGTACGCCGGAAAATGTGGGGTCCATGATTTATTCCCCACAAGAAGAAAGACAGAAAGAAAGAAAGAAAGAAAGAAAGAAAGAAAGAAAGAAAGAAAAAAAAAACCAAAATCTAGATGAATCCTCGACCGCCTTCGCAATTGCTAGATGGGAAATATATGGCACATTTATGTTGATTTTTTTTTATTTTCACGTATAAAATGACATCTTTGACCTTGTGACTTAGATATGCATACATGAGCCAAGTTTGGAGATGAACCGTCACAGAGTTGTTAAGTTATCGCAAGAAAGCAATTTTCATTTATATAATGACCTCTATGACCTTTGACCCTTAACCTTGAGACTCAAAAATCTAATCACATCATTGTCCCTCCCATATGCAGACATGTGCCAAGTATGAAGCTGCTCCGTCAAATGGTTGTTGAGTTACGGTGAAAACGAACCATTTCTATGTACATAATGACCTCTACGACCTTTAACCTTTGACCTTGTGACCCCAAAATCTAATCAGATCATTGTCCCTTCCATGTGCATACATGAGCCATGTTTGAAGCCAATCTGTCAAATGGTTCTTAAGTTATTGTGAGAACGAGCCATTTTTGTGTGTATTATTACCTTTATGACCTTGACCTTTGACCTTGAGACTCCAAAATTTAATTAGATCATTGTCCCTCCCATATACATACACGAGCTGATCCGTCAATAGGTTCTTAAGTTATCGCGAGAACGAAAACGGGACGGACGGACGGACGGACGGACGACCCGAAAACATAATGCCTCCGGCAACCACCTATGGTGGGCGGAGGCATAAAAAAGAACACACACACACACCACACCCTAGGGTGTACCAACCCGAGACCCCACAAGAATGCCTGCGTCACACGCGCGTCACAGCTTCACATCACTCTACTCCCGAGCGCACACAGCCCCTTATAATAATTTCATTGCTACAATCCCATCAGCCCTCAAAGTCAAAGACATGAATGAGAGGGGATGGCCAGGGTGCAGGAGGAGGAGGAAGGGGGGGGGGGGGGGGGTAGGCTGATTTCCTTCCATATGCAATTTTTAGACCTCCAATTTGTTGATAATGTAGTGCAGTTGAACGAATCGCAAGTGAGAACACCCGACAGGGACGGCGACGTGAACGCTCCTTCTACATGTTCTATGGCAACATCGCCTAGTCTTCTACCAGAACCTTGCACCCAAAAAGATCTGGCAGCACTGACCCCCTGTGCGATGCAGTGCATCCAACACTATTCTGTTCAGTTCAATTCAATTCATTTTCGGTTTTATTGTAAAAAGAAATTGGTACATGACAAAAGTCTGAAGAGTCATATTATCATATTTACAAGATAAGACAATATAACAGTTAAAAAGGAAATTTCAATTAAATACATACAAGGAGCAATGCTAGATGTGAAAAATGAATTATGAAAATTGTTAGATTGAATTTTAATTGCACAGAAGATGCCGCTAAAAATAGTAACAAAAGTCAAACAAGTTGGTGAAAATTTTGGGGAAAACTTAACCCAGGTTGAAAAGTAGATGAAAATAATCCTTTGCAGTAATAACAAAATTTGCAAAATAAAAACTAAACAACTTGCTATGGAGTGTATAAACCAGGAATACAAAGAATATAGATGGGATGCATGGTCATAAAAACTGTAAATGAATGTGACATACAAGCTGATAAACTGGCCATTGGAGAATTCCATGAACCTCTGCGATTATTAAACGAATACATTAAAAGCAGATAGATTCAGTGTGTGATTATGACCAAATATTAAAAATGCATTGAATTAATTAAGAGATTATGAGTAATCACAATTACAATTTTAAAAATATGAGAAGAGCGCTTTAATTACAAAAATATTCGAATGATTGTAGAAAATTACCTGAAACTAGAAAAAATATTTAATCAACATATTACACAACGACTTTCCTATACGATGGTACGAGATTATGCTTTTATCAGGAAAATTAGGTAAAAGTGTAAAGTTAATTTGAAAAGAGTATTCCAAAACATGAGATGAAGAGGGTTCTATATTATTCAAACAATTATATATTTAAAAATATACCATTTAAATATCTTGTAGGCCTAGAGTGTATTCTGATGACAAGACGTCTTTTACAGCAAGATGTTGATATTTTGGCTCGCTCGCTTCGCTTGCTCTCAAAATAAACAAATAGTATATGTATGGGGTACAGTGTGCGGGCGGCCAATAACAATAGCTAGATGAAAAAAATATTTGGGGAAGGCAAACGAAATGGGCATGCAAGGGAGGTAACCGAATGTATTTTCTATATTTTATCGGACTTAGAATCAATATTTCTTTTCTCGCTTTTGGCTCGCTCGCAAATTGAAAACAAAAATAGTAGATGTGTATTTTCGAAAGTACCTACCGCGCGCGCGCGTGGGTGTGTGGGTGTAGGGGGGGGGGAGTATCCCCCTCCACCGCTCAGTCGCTTTGTTCTAGCTCTGCCACATATCCTCCAAGCCCCCAGTAGCCCTCCCCCCCACCCACCCCCCAAATCGTTTGCACTAGAACCGCGCCTGCGCACCGAGAGCCCTCTTCTGTACCCTCTCGATGCTTTCAGCTTGCTGACAAGTTATGCTGGATGCCCAAACAGGTACTGCAAACTCAGTCAGTGGTCTGATGTACATTGTTTAAATCGTGACTAGGTCCGCACACATGACACCATTTCTTTTAAGTTTGCTGAGAATGAACAGTCTACGTGATGCATTACTAATGAGTTGCCGAATTTGCAGGTTCCATTTGAGTTTACTCTGGAGAATGACGCCAAGCCACTTAATGGATGTCACAACTTCCAGTTCTGTGTCTTCGATCTTCAGCAGCAAAGGAGGCGGCTCAGTACGAAGAAAGGAAATTTGCATGGCCTTGCATTTGGTCGGATTCAACTTCGTATCACTGTCATTACGCCAAGTGACCAGTGAATCCATGTTAGGCTGTAGATTTGAAGGCTCATCTTTCCGGATAATCTCAACAACACTGAGATCATCAACGTACTTTCATCGGTTATCAACGGAACAGGCCGCGTCGTTCACCATGACGAGAAACAGGATCGGGACTAGTTTGGTCCCTTGTGGAACTCCACATGTGATTTCAAGTGGAGCAGAAGTTACAATTTGATATCAAATAGCTTGAGATCGGTTTGACAAGAAGTTGCATATCTTTGGGGTGATAGATCTGTCAACCCCAATGTTAGTCATCAAAATTGTATGGTTTATATGGTCGAAAGCCTTGCGAAAGTCAATAGTACACACATTAGCAATGTGACCCGATTGATCAAGGCCTTTGTAAATGGTATCCAGCATGCTGACTAGGTAGTGACTAAGAGGAACTACCCTTCATATTGCCAAACTGTTTGTGGTCGACTGCATGATAAATGTTATCCATTACCCATACAGCTAAGAATCCCTCAAAGATTCGGGCAATAATAGGCGTAATGGAAATACATGTAGGTCGAAGTTGGTCAAAGGCAGTAACTCAGGGGCCCTTAGGAATCGGGCAAATCGATGCTCTCTTCCATACAATCGGAAAGCAGCCCTTATCAAAATAAAGATTGAAGATATCAGTCAGTGGTTCAGATAACTCATACGTGAATTCCTTCAGGAGACGTGATGGACAATCAGCAGGATGTCCAGCTTTGGATATATTCAGTTTTAGCAGGCGAGTATACACTTGACGACGCTGGATCACAGGAGGTGGAGATGCTGCTGGTAAATATGAACTCAAGTTAGAAATGTGCAAAGGAGGAAGACTTGAGCATATTCCAGCAAAGAATGAGTTCAAATCATTAGCCGCCTCAAGAGGAGACTTGTCGCCAGCAGGAAGGGGTGTTGCATGCTTGCGTATTCCACTAAGTGTACGAATCTGTTGATTTCCCTGGCTAAGAGTTCTTCAGATTTGCAACTTTATGTTTGTAGAAGTCCGCTTTAGCTTTAGATGATCTAATAGCCCGTTGAACTTCATTCCTCAGAGGTGGAGTGGGATAATCTAAGAGTACCTGTTGAGGTGTATTTACCCGAGAAGAAGCCCTCCAAAAAACTTTATCATCTTGGTCTTGACATGGATCCTACCATGGTCTTGATTTGGAAAGGACATGTCATTTTGAATGTACACTATGCTGCTTGCATTGAAAGCAAAAACAAACACCAAAGCAAAAGCAAAGATTTTGTTTGTGTGTTGTTGTTGTTGTTGTTGTTGTTTTTTTTTTTTTTTTTTTTTTTTTTTTTTTTGGGGGGGGGGGGGGGGTTAAGGTCCCTATCATTTTGTTTGTTTGTTTTTTCCTGGGGGGGGGGGAGGGGTTTAAGGTCCCAGTCACTGCTGATTCCCCTTCTTATACTCGGTATCCATTAGTCTCTCATCATCCAATGCAATAGATACTATTCATCTTCCAGTCAGTATCTCATATCTCTCCTTCCTCCATTCTTAATTCACTTCAGAGATTCTGGCTTTTCTATGTTCTTTTCATATTCATCCTTCATCATCTCTCATGTCCCCCTTACAAAGCCTGGCGCATACTGCACGATCCGACTGCGATCCGATTTTGGAAAAATATTGTTATAACATTGTATATGAACACTCAAACATGTAAAATCTTCATGATCAGAGTTCCGAACAGTCGTATGAACGCTAAAATCAAAATTCCGGGGTATTGCGAGCCTCCCTGTAGGAAAAAAGGGAAATTTGATTCCAAATCGTAGTAACACCATAGCAATCTTGCGATCGGCGAAGATTTGAAGCCAATTTCTCCTTTACTCCGACCACAAGGTTTGCATTTAACCAAAATTTCGATTTTAAAAGTATTCCTGTCATTATTCTGAACTTCAAATAAGATAATTTTACTTGTTTAAACTTTCATATTTAATGCAAAATGCCATTTGTTCGAAAATCTGGCCGCAGTCGGATCGCAGTCGGTGCGCCGGGCTCAAGTCATTTCATCTCCGAAGTCTCTAACTGTCCCTCACTCCCTTCTGCCCCATTCTTTCTCTTTCTTTATATAGTAAACTTCATTCTTTTAAAAGATTGCACAGAAAATTTCTCTTCCAAAGACAATTCCTAGTTTTTATTGAAAGAAAGAGAACTCTATACAAATAGAAGCCCTACTAAAAACATGACATTCCCGACAAAGGAAATTATTCAAGAAAATACAAACATTGCTTTTATTGGTAAATACAACACACTAACATACTCCTTCCTTCTCCCTCTATATGAGGGCTAGCACAGCTCAAGATATGTATCATCACTAAAATTTAAAAAAAAAATCCAAATTCTTGAGACAAGACCAGCTATTTTCCATAATAAGCAGTAATAACTGAGACAAGGCATGATTTGTATAAAACATTTCACTGAGTTGCATAATAAAAGAATTAGATCTGATATGAATGATTTTGTTCAGTGTTAGCATATTAGGTCCTCACCTCACAATATTTGGAAGTGACTTCAAAAATGATGTTCAAATGACTTTTAATTACATATAACAAATCATTTCATTAATTATGAGCAGTATTTTCAATATCCATGTCTAATATCATATAGACATATCATAAAAGTTAAAATAAATAAGCTAATTCTTGACAATGAAATAAATACATAAATAAAATTAATTTGCCGTTGGTCAATAAATAGCATCAAATGGGTGCTATATGGATAGATAAATGTCTTTCTACTTTGATAATAGTCATGGGCAGTGGTGCTATGTCAAAAGCTATAATAAAAGTTAAGCATATACAATTTTTATACAATTATGAAGCTATAGTTTCAATATCATTCTAAATATTTTAACAAATTAATGATAAATCTAATAAAAAGAATTTGTATACAGGTATGATCATATCAGACAATATAGTTTCTTATCTATGCATTCGGAATTGTTCATCAGAAGCTGTTTTTTTTTATTAAATGAATTGAAAAGCCACATTCATAAACAAGTCAGAAAATGCATGTATAAATAATGGAACATTCCTGCGGATATCACTTGAGAAGATGATATGAATACAGCAATATTTTGCACTAGTATATTTTCTCACCTTTAAAGGATATACATAAGTCCATGTTTGAGGTCAATTTCTAACTTTGAAAATGACGGTCATAGATGTGCAGGTGTATTTGCAAAACAGATGTCACGTTCCCATTTACAAAAGCACAATCTACTGATTTTGTTCAATGTTAGCACATGGAAACAATATATGGCACAATGTTTTGGGGGATAAGGTACTTTTATTTGGGATATTTGTCATATCCTTCACAATTACAAAGTTTCATGTGGTCAATTTGAACCACAGGGAAGACATAGGGTTATGACCTTATCAAGAGCTTTTCAACATTAGTAAATGCCGTCATATACTGGGAATTGTATGAAAAATAATCATGTGCTTCTATCTACAAAAATAGAATTTCCATCAGAAATTCACTACTGTTTGTTGTTCATCCGTTAAATGGAAAAAGGGTGAATTATTCATAAAACGCAATACTTTTCAAATCCACAAATGATTTTTGTCATATTGGCACCTAAAATGACAAAGAATTCCACTACATGTGTCTTGCACCAACTGTGACTAATCTGTAATGCTATTTATATACAAGTAACAATTCTAAAAAGAAAATCCAGAAAAATTGATTTCCCACAAGGAAGCACACCAGAATCAACTTTTAAAGAAACAAGGAATTTCTACTTTTGTTATATATATTCTTCAAACAGAAACAGAAGCTAAGACTGTTTATCGTATGCTGATGACGTTTTGTATTTCTTCCTTACGTTTCATAGAGAAATAAAGCACCCTTACTAAGCCAGATTGCACTTTAGGTTCATACAATAAGACATTCTTTCCTCCTTAGGCAACAGGATAAGAGCCACATCAAGTCATTTATACAATTGATATAAAAAGCACCACCACCACCATCACAAAAAAAATTCTAATTCATTTTTTTCTTTCAAATGTAGGTAGATAATACACTTTTCTTTGTAAGTACACATTTTTCATTTTTATCATTCATGACAGTGAACAGCAGGATATTAATAGAGCATTCTGATTATGAATATAGAAATATTCATGCACAAGAAAATATGGTTTCAATCTTCAACACAGACACAGAAATGAATGATAGTTGTGAATATTCAAGTTGATTTTCTATGCCAATGTTTGTTCCAGACATATTCTACAAATTCAGAACTAGAATATATATACAATTGTCTTGGAGTCATTCTGTACAGTGTAATCGAGCCCCACATTACACATATCAGAATATATAATTTCTTTTTGAGTTTATAGCTTTCATAGTTTTCTTTTTGTAATACACAAGGTGTTCGTTATTGGCAGACAAATACATACAAAACATTCTTCAAGACATTGCATCTCCCACTCGTACATATACATAACCTCTTGACTGATCACTTCACTTTCCACTGACAAACTTTCAGATATTTGTTCCATCTTTTCTTCCCTTTTTCCTCCTGATCACACACATGCATTATGACCTCCTCTGCTAAATTTTCTCTTTTGTCTCAAAGAGAAGAGAAATTACAGTTCTCTTCAAGTATTTCGTAATTCGGAAGTTCCTTACACAACCGTAACTGATGGGAACAATGAACAGCAAATCTCTTGGAGAGAGACAAACATCTGTATGTCTGTATTAGAGTAACTTATAACTTTTCCTTCCCGAAATGAAAAGGGACAAAGAGCAGCTTTAGAGATTCATTTCTGAGTCTTATTCCTTCAAAATGTTCATCCTCCACAACGAAATATTCAAAATCAGTCACTACTGTAAACATATTCATCAAGGAGTCAATGCATTTGTGTTTGATCGAAATTTCAAAACAATTTTTTGTAATGATGTTACTGCAAAATCAATGTAAGTATCTACAACTAAAACAGAATTAGTCCCATGATTATTGCTGCATTAATTGTATACAAATAATAAGTCACAATTTGAAATCAGAGTGAGTAATCAAAAATGGAAGACTTACATTGAATAACGATTCACCATGGTAAGCTCTTAACACAAATATACCTCCTACACTAAATGATTAATAATATCACTTGCAGAATCTTGGGAAAGTAAGAGAATTGTTGCAGCTATGGTTTTAAATGCTGTATTCTTGGCTGGAGTTTGCAGGAGACACAGACATTCCCTCCCTGCATCATTTATTACCATCACAAATTGCAGTTGTTTCTTTGATTCCACCTGCTTTTTTTTTGTTTTTGTTTTTAACTCCATGAGGGTCAGATGATGATTAGTCCCACTCTGGCCTTTCCAACAGTCACAAATCCTTTCAAAAACTCACAATATTTCACTCATTACAAATAGCCTCCTGAATACATCTCCAAACAAGCACTGTTGCTTTGTTAAATAGCACCCCTATTCTTAATTCAAGGATCTTTGTCGTTTCACAGCGTGCTCATGTCAGTGTACAGGAAGTCTTTTTCCACATGTTCTTTCTTCAGAAGAGGGCATTGCTCTTCTTGAGGTTCTTTTGTTTCCACATGGGCAGTTTGTAGAAGTCATCTTTGGTCATTTTCAGCACCGACTAAAAATGAAACAAGTGAAAATGAAGGAGAGAAAAGTGAAAACCTCACATTAAAATTAGTTCAACTTGACATACATACATAAAACCAACTTGAACTTCATTATATCCAATTTGACTATAATGTATTTCGCATGTAATATACATACAATGTATCATGACACTTCAAGATGCATTACCCATTTCTAGAGTTGGATAACGTGCTTAATTCAAATCAGGTGGCAGATTAAGGATAACACATTAGCAATCTAACAAGTTTGGGCAATAGAGCTGCATCTTCAATTATCAAAACTTTCATGGTCAGGCCAATTAAAAATTTATGAGAAAATAGATAAGCTTGCTCGAAATTGGCCGGACTGTGTGTTATACCAAAATTAAATCGTGTCCAACTGGTTAAAAGAACATCCCACTGACACTCATTCTAGACCTCATACATGAACCATTTAACCAACCTTTGTGGAAAGAAATATAGTATGCTTGCCAAAAGTTTGTCTTGCAAAGCAACACATGCATTCAAGGTGGATTTCTTCAATACAACCACAGAATGTATATACTTGAATATATGGATAATTAATTTTTCATGATGTCTTCTCAGTTGGACACTCACCTTGAATTCCTGATCTGAGAGATATGTTTCCAGTTTGAGCGGATCGACACCCTCTGGTAAGGGTCTCTTGCTGATCTCTTCCATGGTGTAGGTGGCCTTGGTCAGTTTGGCCAGGACATCTTTGACCAGGACAGCCTTGTCACTTCTCTTACCACTCTGGATGATAAAAATATTAATGTAAGACTTGTCATAAACGCCGAAATCAATTCACTAACAAGAACACAGTCCATGGTAAGGTAAACTAGTAAAACAGAGTAGCATGAAGCATCTGGAACAAAGAGAGTACAGGCAGCAGAAAACATTTTGCATCCTTTGCACGTCTTTTTGTGCCTTCACGTTTGCTAAGATACCTTAACTAATTCATGACAAGAAATAGTTGAAGCCTTAGGGGATCAGCTTTTCTTCTTCAAATTGAGAACTTTCAGGATGAGACAATGCAATGATAATGGCAAAGTATGTATAGAATTTTGGGGGCTTCCTACTCACATGTTTGGCATGTTTTACAGAGCTCTAAATCAAAAGCTATTGAGCCAAACAACACAATGTGGAATTTGGTAATAAATAAGTTAAATGAGTAATTTTGACAAGATATGCACAAACTTCAATCAATACAGTTAGTTGTTCAACCTACCTATATTCACATTTATGATTAGTAAACAAGTTAAATACCTGTTTCAATACATTTCAATAAAAAAAGGAGCTTGTAAATCCGGACACCATATAAAACAGGATTGGCTACTTAAAAGAAAGCATGTAAATTTTCAGAAACCATAAAATGAATTTAATTTCACTTTTGATGAAATTGCACTGATTACACTGACAGAGTGAAAATTATGAAGCAAAAGTTTTTGCATGCAAAAACTGCTCTAGAACAATCAGCACAATCCTCTTGTACTTGGATATCTCAAGAAATCATTCCATACAATTCTCTTGGCTTCTCTTTCCTACAAGTCATAAATCTATTAGCTTAGAATGGAAAAACATGGCCTCACTTAACACCAGCAACATTTTTCAATGCTAGTTTCAACAAGAAAAGTGTAACCAGCAAAGTTGGAAGTACCCCTGCATCATGTTTTGAAATAACACCAACATTTGTGTTAATGTTATATAAATATGACATCCATGTAAAAGGAGGTAAAAAAGGAGATATGCTTTATCGTGAATCCATTACAGATTATCCAATGAAACAGGCATGCTTAGAGTAGAAGACAATTATGTGTTCATTGCATCGAACGTAAAGGTAAGGTTATAAAAACAGAGGCATTCATCACTGGCCATTTAAAATCCCCATATATTTTCTTTTTCATTTTCCAGGAATGCCTGGTCAAAAATATTCCAATCATGCAGCCTACTCCCATGAGTACATTGCAAAGTCAGCACAGTCCCTTTGTACTTGGATATTTCAAGAAATCATTCCACTACAAGTCATAAATCTATTAGCTTAGAAACAATCACAGGCCCCTTCTCTAAATCATAATGGGTCAGTCCCTGGGGTTGGGTCAGCTTGTGTGACATACCAGAATGGAAAAAAAACATGGCCTCACTTAACCCCAGTAACATTTTTCAATGCTAGTTTCAACAAGAAAAGCGTAACCAGCGAAGTTGGAAGTACCCTGGATCACGTTTTGAAATAACACAAACCAACATTTGTGTTAATGTTATATAAATGTGACATCCATGTAACAAGAAGTAGAAAAGGAGATGTGCTTTATCATGAATCCATTACAGATTATCCCATGAAACAGGCATGCTTACAGTAGAAGAAAATTATGTGTTCATTGGCATTCGAAAATTTTCAAAAGAGGAGTTGGTCTTCAGTCTTTAATGCATGAGCTCATACGTTTATTATGCAGACATTGCTGTAAAGGTTCACTCAACCCCATGGACTGACACATATCTAAAGGAATCCAGCTTGTACATTCTTTGAATTTTCAATTCGTTGAGAGGGAGAGGGTGGGATAAGTCCTCCCATGAAACACTTCTCCTTTCTCTTGGTACATCATTGAGATTAATATCAAGTTGGGATTAATTTCAATAGATTGCAAATGTTTACAAGATGGGATCCAGAACTCAATAAACAGTTAAAACAACAATAACAACATCAACAGCAACAGCAAGTAACCTCACAAATCACAAATGTCTGCTGCCTATTAATTTCTTATTCTTATATTCCCATAGACTTTGTACAGGGGCCACCCATTTCTGTAGCCATTGGGTTAAGCAACATAGCCCCCCTCCCCCATTCATTTTTGTTTTTTTCTGAGGAAGGGGAGGGGGTAGGGGGATAAAGGGTTGAATAGAGCATTGAACGAACCTCTTTGTTCAGCTTCATGACGTCTTCTCTGACCTCCCAGAATGGGAACAGGTTTGTGAAGGTTAGAGGTTCAAGTCCTGCATACACCAAGTAAGCCTTGGGTGGGTTCTTTGGCCTCTTTTCTGTAATGAAATCAATAATACATTATCATTAAAACTGCACGACTACTATTCTTGACATATCATCCTTGAAAACCTTGAGGAAATCTTTAAGCCTCTCTGTCGTAATCACAATCAATTAAAAATCCTTTAAAATCATACACGAAATGCTCATTCCACCAATACTTCAGTTGCTAATAACCAACAGTGATCACCTAAGCTCCACAGCATAACACCATCACAATGGACTGAAAAGAGTATTCTCAATTATAATTACAGAAAGGATGAAAAATTAGGCTTTGATCCTGCGAATTCTCTGCTTTGTAACATAGGGAATTTGACTTGGGGGGGGGGGAGGGACTTAGGAGTTTTAAGGGGAATGGGGAGGGGAGGAGGAAACAGGAGAAGGGGGGGGGGGGGGGGGGGGGGAGGAGGAGGAGGAGGAGGGGAGGGGGAGAAAAAGGGGGTATTTGATTAGTAAATTTTGCATGTGCATGTAGGTAAGAGAGAGAGCAATGACAATAACCATAATGTGCAGTCAGGTGTAAGTGTCATATGGGGTCATGGGGCAAAAAATGATGCATTGAATGGTGATTCTGCAAGAGCATCAACATCTACTTCTAAATATTGTCACGTGATTCTTATGGTCTTCAAGTGCTATGGATGTAAGAGAGAGATGGACAGTGAAACAACCAACCTTTGCAGTAGGCCATGACCGTCTCCATGGCTAGCTTTCTATCGATGTCCCATCGGATCTTAGCTGAGCCCGTCTTGGTTGTTCCTGAAGCAGACTCATGATCAGCAGGCCACCAACCTTGCCAGAGGTAAATCTCATAGTGGTTGTCTAAGGCAAAGAGAGCTGCATCAAAACAAGGAGAACAAATGAAAATTTGACAAGAGCTACATATAATGCCATCATTCAATTTAAATTTCATCATACATGATCACAAACTGACATCGCCATCATTACCTCCATCACTACCATCATCATCATTACCTCCATCACTACCACCACCGACACAACCAACACCACTAGCAACATCACTATGACCATTACTACATATACCACCTTCAACACTGTCACCATCAACCCCACCTCTCACATCATCACCATCCACATCACCACCACCAACATCAAAACACACCACTACCACTACCACTACCATCAGTTACACCACTACCACAGTCACTGCCTTCACCATCATCATCATCATCAACACCACCATCACCACCACCACCACCACCACCACCATCACCACCACCACCACCACATCACCACTACCACCACCACCACCACCACCAGCACATCACCACTACCACCATCCCTATCAGCATCATCATCATCATCATCATCACCACCACCACCATCACCACCACCACCAATACCACCACCACTACCTTCCCTATCACCACCACCATCATCACAACCAACATCTCATCATCACCTCCATCACCATATCCAAACTAAATCCACACTATGTAGTTGTCCTGATACATACCAGGCTGATCTACACCGTATAGATCTGACTGGAGGAAGGGGTACGGGGAGGGGTACTCTGTGGATCTTGCAGGGTAGAGGATCTCATTGGATACAAACACCCCTGAACCACTGGTCAGCTGGAAGAGCCTTGGAGTGTACTCGTACTTGAGAGGATCTGTCAAGGCAAGATATGTACAGAGAATATGAGGGCACAGTTTACAAACCAGATGATGCAACTCCAAAAATATCAAGTGGGAGGACCATCAATGATGCCGTACCTCATGAAAAGTATTACAGAAATACCCAAAACACCTTAAAAATACAGAAACCCACACTTAGGTGGCGTCAATATTTGGCACACACGAATTGTATGCCAAAAAACCTGAACAACGAGAAGTTCACCTACCTACAATTTTACTTGATCTACATGTACGTATTCACTAGCTATGTGAGTATTTTCAGAAAAATATGTATTTTCAGAACAAGGCGTTTGCGATGTTGTGTCTCGCCCACTTGTGAAAATAACTAGAAATATCGCGATCTGTGATGGCACACAACAGAACTGTATCGAAAGCTCATTGTGAAATAACTGGGATGGAATAACATTTGATAAAATATGAGAAGGGTTTTTTATGAAATGGTACTGCATTTTCACGTGCATGTACTTTCCCTGCTTCTACTCTCATCCCTCTGATATGAGTAACATTGTATGATTGATATTTTACATGTGTGGAGTTGAAAAGTGTTTGTGGTTGTAGTGTAGCTGAGGGCTGCAGATGATGTAGTGTGATAATGAGCTTATAATTTAGAGAAAAGAAATACGAGAACAGTTATGTAAAATCTTTTATGGTATATTGAATACTGCCACAGGAAAAAAAAAAAGCATGCATAAAATTGAAGAGAACAGAAAACTGATCCCTCAGCCACTTTGCACTGAGTATTTATGTATAGTTTTAATATTCTTTCAAGTGCAAAATGTTGCCTGGCACCCGCAAGATAGACGCGGATAACCTGTCAGGGGTAAATTGACTAATTAGATAGAGGTTAAAGGCAGCATTTTGTTAATAATTAGTAAAAAGCATGCCTGAAATTGATGAGAACACCAGATTTGAATGCTGAACATAATAATTGTAATATGGTATGCATGTAAATTGAGTTTGTGGGAGAGAAACAAAAGACCAAAATTTGTTGAAGAAGAATTAGTGAGTAAAACCTTTTATGGAAATTGAATACTGAATGTAACATTAACAATAAAAAGCATGCATAAAACTGAAGAGAAGACAAAACATTGTGATCGCTCAGCCACTTTGCACCGAGTATTTATGTATAGTTGTACTATTCTTTCAAGTGCAAAATGTTGCCCGGCACCCACGACATGGACGCGGATCACAAATCATATTATTCACAGCATTTGTTTTTGTTTAGTAATAAGACTTCACACTTCATACAAGAATAATGTATGACCATTTGCTTATTATGTTGGAGGTGTACTAGTAATATTTTGACATGTAATGACCTTTGACCTGACCATGTGACCTCTGACTGGACCATAACATGCAGGTCCCCTTAGTGCATCTACAACCCAAGTTTGATAGATAAGTGTCACATGGTTGCAGAGTTTTGTGTCATAAGAGAGTCTTGCACGTAAACTTTAATGTTTGACCTGAAATGACCTTTGACCTTACCATGTGACCTATGACTGGACCATAACATGCAGGTCCCCTTAGTGCATCGACAACCCAAGTTTGATAGATAAGTGTCCCACGGTTGCAGAGTTTTGAGTCATAAGAGAGTCTTGCACGTAAACTTCAACGTTTGACCTGAAATGACCTTTGACCTTACCATGTGACCTCTGACTGGACCATAACATGCAGGTCCCCTCAGTGCATCTACAACCCAAGTTTGGTTGAAAAGTGAGTCACGGTTGCAAAGTTATGTGTGATAAGAGAGTCTTGCACGTCAACTTTAACATTTGACCTGAAATGACCTTTGACCTTACCATGTGACCTCTGACTGGACAATAAGATGCAGGTCCCCTTAGTGCATCTACAACCCAAGTTTGATTGAACAGTGTCACACAGTTGCAGAGTTTTGTGTCATAAGAGAGTCTTGCACGTAAATTTTAACGTTTGACCTAAAATGACCTTTGACCTTACCATGTGACCTCTGACTAGAGCATAACATGCAGGTCCGCTTAGGGCATCTACAACCCAAGTTTGGTTGAAAAGTGAGTCACGGTTGCAGAGTTTTGTGTCATAAGAGAGTCTTGCACGTAAACTTTAACGTTTGACCTGAAATGACCTTTGACCTTACCATGTGACCTCTGACTGGACCATAACATGCAGGTCCCCTTAGTGCATCTACAACCCAAGTTTGGTTGAAAAGTGAGTCACGGTTGCCAAGTTATCTTTCATAACGTTTGTGACGGACGGACGGACGGACGACGGACGGACGACGGACGGACGACATTTGGATCCCTTAGTCACGCCTTCACCTCCGGTGGGCGAGACAAAAATTGTATTTGATCTACATATTCACTATTTATATGAGTATCTTTTTTAATATTTGTACTTGATATGAGGAGGCGCAATAGCTTAGCCTATCGAGCATTGGTCTCATAATCTGGTGACCCAGGTTCGAAACGGAGTCAATGCGACAGTGCCCTTCGTTAAGGCATTAATCCTCGTTACCAAGTACCTAAGAAAGGACTTCAGCCGTCCGTCCTCTGGTTGTTTACTCACAAGCGTGCATACTTTCTTAGCAGTCTCAAACTAACCAATATGAGCCATTAAGTAAAATTCTTCAAGAGACTAGTCATTTCCAAAATCTATTAACTGTGTGAGTTAATTTCAATGAATACATGAGTAAAGGTATAATGACAGAGTGTAAAATGAGTAAAGGTATATATGACAGAGTTTAAAATGAAATAACATTCAGAAATTGTATACCATGAAGATTACAATGACTGAGTGTAATAACAAGCAGCAAGATCATACAGTGAAGTTAACTTTGCACACAGTCCTCAATCGTGATGTACAAAATTATGAAGTTTCATAGATAGATGTTTCTCCAAAAATGGTAAATACTTGGTAAATACGTTGTCATTTTTTTTACCTTTAATTCAGATCCCCTCAAAACCTTTATGCATTGCGGATGTGTAGCCTTTCTTCTCTATCCAGTGTCCCTTATTCGACTACTTCACCATTTGTACTTGTGATATATGAAATTAATTTTGTTATAGCAGGAAGAATTCATAAAATACAACAAAACATTTGATGTATGGCTCTTTCACATTATTACAGTAAACAAGCTTACAAAATGCCACAGTATTAAAAAGACTTACTGGAGGTGGAGGGGCTTAAGTGACTTACCACTTATTGCACTATCATAGGTTTTCCTATCTTTGTCCAGAGCTTTAGTAAAGATGGCTGATTCCTTGCCCTCTTCCATCTCTTCCAATGTGACACTGCACTCTGTTGATACACCCGCTTCTAGTGGAAGACTGGGAAAGAAAGAGAACAGGAAATGGAAGATCCATGCAGATACAGACACTAGCAATACCAAATATAAAGGAAAACCTGAATATAGTATACTTGGTAAAAGGATATGAACTACCATGAGTGGCTTAATTAAAGTGATTGTCCAGTGTAATATTGAAACCCCTATTCCCTGACAAAATGGTGAGGGGCAATGTACTACAGTTACAATATCACTGTGGACAAAGCTTTCAAACTATGGCTGCAATATTTCAGTAGTTGTCAAAATAAATAATTTACAAGGAGAAATTTTTGGTGCAAATATGCCTGTCAAAATGTGTTATTTGTACAAATATATACAAATGTGTATGTGTAACAAACTTTTTGCCCACATGTTAATTTTTTCCATTGCCACAAACACAGCTGACAGCAACAAATTCACATCTACAGTTTCGAACAATCCGAAGCCTGCCCAAAAATGAAGAATATGCAGGCATACTGTTTCAACAAAATCATATCCAATAAAGTGGATAAGGGGCTCATAATAAGCTTAGGTTTGAAAATCTATCCAAAGCCATGATGATAATTATCACAGCATGAGGACAGCTAGATGGTGGAGACACCTACTGTTCTTTGAGTGCAGCGGCAGCATGCTGAGCACATTCTTTGGTAGCCTTGGACACCTTGACACCATGCCAGAGATGCAGGCTAGCCTTCTTGTTATGGACCCCGCTCAGGTTGAGTAGAACGAAAGAGGTCCTGGACCGAAGACTCCTCATCTTCGCTGGGACTTCCATCAGACTGGTCTCCTTGGTGTGTTCCCCTCTCACGCAGTATAACCTGTAGGGGCCTATACAAACAATGACGAAAATTGTTAGAACAATCTAAAGGTGTGTTCAAATTGAGAATTTATATTTTATGATAATTTAATACAACAGGTCAATGACAGTTACATTTTGCTCAATCCGAAGCCTGCCCACAAAATTAAAAATATGCAGGCATACTGTTTCAACAAAGAGTCGGGTCAGATCTAGAGATCTGTATCTAACTTTTATATTCTGACTCGACAGTCCAAGGCTTCAGTATTTCATTCATCAGAACTCACCTTTTGTATTCGTCTCCTCATCCTCTCTCTTGCCTATATGGACCACCATCCTCCCCTTGAAGAGCTGGAAGAATGCCGCTGGTTCCTTGCCCTGGACCACCTGCTTCTGTGGACCCCTCTCCTCGTCCAACTCCACAGTCATGAGGGCCGACGCCCCCTTCTCGTTGATGGTGCTCTGCTGGCCCTGCCAGAAGAAGTAGGCGCACCTCTCACGCCCCTGGGTTCCTCCCCACTTTGACGCCGTACCCTTCAAGCTCTTCATACCTGGAAATGGCACATGATATACATGTAATATTCTTCTTCTATCGTACTTAACATAAACTTTTTGAATGGGGTCTGGATTTAAATCTTTAAATTCTATATGCATGAGCCACATATCAAATTTTGAAATTTTAAGGGTAGAATTCTAGGTGCCCATGTATCAATATCACCTGTTGATGCCAAGCTCTCACTCTCATTACCAATGAAAACAAGTCTCCTTTTTGAGGATACAGAACACTAAATATCATTACCCATGCTTTCAGCACAGCTTCCATAAGGCTAAACTTATAACAGTAATGATTTAACAATAAATTCTAGTGCATAGAATTAAATTACATGTAGCCGTCAATCATATTTTCAACCTCCACTGCATAATCAAAACATCATATCTTTTCACATACATGTGCATGTACCATATAAGATGAATCAATATGCTTCTCTTGGTTCTACAAATTAATCTATAAAGGCAAGAACTTGCTTTTCATTCCAACCACAAAATGATGAGTTTCTACTCCCATTTTCAGAGACTGATTCATTAAACAGGTTGCATTCATATCATGCTTATATCTGATTCTCAAAATTCAGATTAAAAAAACATCGCAATGCAATATTTTTCAAGTTAATACTCACCAGTGTTCTCAACATTATAGAGCCACCTGATAACATATGTGTCTCCTTCGTGGAACTGACCAAAGCTCTCCTCTGGTACAATGCTGTGTTCATACTCCAGAACATGCCAGACAACCACAGATAGAGTGTTGATCTTCTGTCCTTTCCTGTCAACCTTACTGAAGAATGCTGCCAACAAAAAACATAGTCACAAATTGTAAATAATTAAAATCTATTTATTTCATTCAATTCAAGCATTGTCTGTACTGTTTTGATGAAAATTTTCTTTTCATTCAGAATAAATATATCTTCCTTAAGTTGTTGAATTAGACCTACATATATCTACTGGTACTCACTCAATATTTTGGTAGATTTTGTTATTCACACTAGTGTGTTTGAGAAGAAATTTTACAATAGAAATACTGATCAATTAATTTCAAATTTACATCCATGTTTTACATATGCATGCAGAAATATTTTCAACAGTATTATAGGCTTTTTCAGCTTTTGTAATATGAATGGAAATCATTTTGAAAAAGATTTAAATGAGCTTATCTTTAACATACATTTAATCAGTGTTAATATGTTTCAAAACATAATTTACAACTGCAAAATAAAAATGGGTTTAATGAGAGCAGTTTAGCAACTCAAATCAATTGCAAATGAAATGCATGATTGATGCAGCAGTACTGCTAATGCAAAAATTAAAAATGGTATTTCTAAATTTAAAAAATAATCAATCTCCTTTATCTGAAGTGAAGATGGATAACACACAATGTAAGCCCTTCAAAACAAAATAAAGCAAACTTGATTTCTTTATGTCCCTCTTGTTGAACAAATGCTGAATGCAAATCATAACAAATAAATTTCAAAAACAAAAAAATGAGTGGAACTGAAGTGCAAGGTGTATGGTAAATGTTTTCAAATCAAAATAACAGTGTGAAATAATCTGGAAAGGAAGGAAAAAAGGTAAAATAAAAATTCTGTAATTTCTTCTTAGGAGTACAGAATAAAGAAGGTTATCATAATCTACACAAAGTAAAGTCAACAAAATTTTCAAAAAATAAATAAGAACATAAGCTTACACCATATGGCTAAAATACAGTTTACATTGCAAGTAAAAGTAGGGATTGGCTAAACTGCAAAGGCAAACCTTTCACTACATAACTTCTACTATCCAAAATTTTCACTATCCCATGCACGCTAAAAGCTAGAGTAACATACATTCTTACCAAATCTAGCCACTCTATGTACTTAGCACAGAATATCATGCATTGGATACACAATCAAATTTCAAATCTTGTTGTACAATTATAGATAACTACAGTAATTCAAATTCTAGACACAGTACTGGAACAAAATGTTATCTCTCTCATACAAATACCACATTGAACTGACATTATTCTACATGTATATAAACCTGTGGAAATATTCACTGGATAAAATCTGAAATCTACCAACATTTTACATCCTGTAAATGGCCCCATCAATATTCTTCGTAACCATATGGTTATAAAGACATTCAATCACCATTATTACCGGTATATGGAATTTACAGCTCTACACATATTGAAGAAAAATTCTTTCATGCATCAAGCATTTACATATATATTCTCTTTTCTTAATGGAATACACAGGTGTAGAACTATACATGTTTATTTGAGCAAAGTACCAAGAGCTGACTTTGAAAAAATAAATCTCAGAGAAGGAGTTAATAAACAAAATTCATCTAATTGAATATGAAGTACCATATGGCTTTAATATCAGGATGGTAAAATTTATGGATGTATTCTTGAGAGCGTAAAGCCGAAGATGCTTACTTTCAGTGTCCCTGAACAGATAGATTGTAACTGTGACAAGAAACGATTTACCCAACCTTTAACCTAAAATTTTGGGTACGGACTTAGAATCATCCCACGAATATATACATCCCACAAATACATACATCCGGTAGATTCACAAAATACACGGGATAGGAACAGAATAATATAACATTATTCAGATTGTTAGAAGAGTCATTAAGATGACCCGCTATAAAGGAAAAGAACAATAGAAACAAAATTGCAAAAGAAAGGTGAACAAAAAGCTGCCTTAAAATGAAATAAAAAGATTCAAGCAATTAAGAAGATTGAAATGAATAGAAAATGTCACCTGTGAAAGTGGAATATTGATATTGTAATGTAAATATATTCACAATACTAATTTGATCTAAATTCTATCCAGATTAAAAGAAAGAGTATATCCCACATCATTAACATTTTCCATGGTACAAATTCATTTCGTCAATCTACAGAAAAATATTGGGCAGTTGAAGAGAAAAACTTTTGCTCAAGGATTTTATGCCTAATCAAATCAAATCACTACCCTTGAAGATTTTGAAAGTTTCTGTTGTTGTTTTTTTTTTTTGCATCTCTCGCTAATTCATCATATGTTCCACTTTAACAGTTCCAATGTCTACTGCAGGTGAAACAGGAATAAAGTTTGAATATGATATCCAAAATAAGAAAAAACAAAAGAAAAGAGATGTATCGACAAGTACATAAAGGTGAAAGGAAAGAACGTGTACATGTTATCTACTACTTGATTCTAAGAAGAAAGTGCATTGCATTAAGATAGGATGGGAGAGATGAGGTGAAAGGTGAGCTGGGGGTGTTTCACAAAGACTAGGACTCAAATCGCTCTTAACTATGGCAGGCCATTCATGCCACTGTTTGCTTTCACCATCGGTCTCTCCAGGGATGCGGAAATCATTGTCACGAATTTGAAGAATTAACTTTTTCTGTTTTCTTCATCAATGAACTATAAAAAAAATTGTCAATTCTGCAGATTTGTGAGCATGATTTGCCAATCCTTTGAGAGATCCATGGTGAAAGAAAACAGTTACATGAATGGCCAGTCATAGCTAGTGCAATTTTAGTCAATCTTAGTCTTTGTGAAACACCCCCCTGGTCTACTGTAAAATTAGAGAAAATTAGTTGAAAATCACCTGGTATTTCCCTCTCATTATCATTTGTTGTATCCAGTCCTGAGGCAATTAATACAATCCATCCATAGGTCAATGTTTAAATCAAGATTATGAATTGTGCGCCATTAAATTATGCCCAAGAATCACAAAGATGTCGAGAAGAGGATTTTTTTTTTTAAAGAGAAGAAAAGAGTATAATTAGTAGAAACTGAATGATGATAGATGTGACCAACCCTCACAAGTATGCAACTAAATTTACCAAAATCATTTTGCTATTTTCATTTTAGTAGTCACTATTTGTAAGTCCTATTATCACTTCAGAGAGATGTCAAATGTAATGTTTTTAATTATACTGTCCTGGATCTGTCTGTAAATTTCTAGGTTCACAGACATTTTTTTCAAATCAAACAAAATATCCAGACAAACAAAAAAGCAAACTATTGGGATATTGATGCGCATGTAAATGTCTCTTTTGGCTGCAGCTGCATGTAAGAGTTGGTCAACAAACACTGGATTATTTGAAAAAAGATATTTAGATGTTTAACGCACACAGAGAAGAAATTGTTAATAGAATTTATACTATAAAAGCACTACTCATCCTTCTGGCCAAAATCTAACCTCCACTTTTGTTTACACGGCATTTCCACAAACTGAGCATAACTCACAGAAAAATTAATATGTTCAATTGATACTTATTTGACAGTTCTTTTTTTCAGTAATCAAGAGGTTATGAATCATCTTGCTAAATTTGATTTTTGCTTATTTCAATATCATCATATCTTTCTTTAAAAAAAAATCACTAAGCATAAGTTAAAACTGTAGAGCTACCATTGAAATTGTTGCAACAACAAAAAGAAAAGTGAATCTCCAATGCTAACTCATCATCAGTATAATCAGGAAACTAACAAAATTTACATCTCTGCTAACATAAATGTAACAGCATCTCAAATAAATCTGTACACAAAATATTCTCCTGTTCCAAAGGTATGATACACAAGTAACAATATCATCTAGTTTTAACGTACAGGGGGAGATGTAGACATTACAAAACACAATAGATGTGGTCCTAAAGTGAATCATATAACTGCTTAACCTCAAAATGATACCTAAAATGACATTGGTCACTTGGAAAACACAAAAATTCAGTGTCACATGACTTTATCATTACCGGTATTCACAACTGTTTCCTTTTTCATCAGTTCACATTTTCAAGCTACTCTTAAATCTCAATGACTTTTATGAGATACTCCAAGAACAGGTAATTAATTGATCACCTTGAAGATAAATAATGAACTATGCTTCATTTGATATAATGTACATGTCATCCCAATAAGGGGTAATCCAATACAGTACGTATACAGCTTGGGATGGTTGAAATAGAAAGTGTTGTAATATAAGATGATTTACAATCACTGCCAAAGGGAGTGATAACATTTACTAAATGAAAAGTACTTGATTTTAAATCAATATAATCTATTTATCTGCAAATAAAATTTTTGAAATCATTCTCCTTGAAATAATCAAATTCAAGCCAGTGGGTTTTATCTTTCAATACAAGGTCGCACAAAGGACAAAGACAACATTCCTTTCACGGCAAACAAACAAACAAACCGACATGCACTGTCCCACTATGACTGATGACTTACCATCCCCTCTGCCTAGATTGGTACCTTCCAGTATAAGATGAGGCTTTTCATGGCTG
Organism: Echinometra lucunter; assembly: GCA_029962745.1. Lineage (NCBI taxonomy): Eukaryota > Metazoa > Echinodermata > Echinoidea > Camarodonta > Echinometridae > Echinometra > Echinometra lucunter. The sequence goes on from CM057153.1 coordinate 9,228,332, forward strand.
GGTTGGATCATGAGTTTGGCATCGAATGGAACTAGCTCTGGTACTTGCTCTGTCTGCTCAGAAGGAAATAATACAGACAATGTAGGACTGAGAAAAGAACAAGTAAGAATGAGAATGAGAGCAACAGTTGGTGCTCTCTACAAAACCATGACACATGCCTGGCAACATTTGTTCCTGCATCAACACTAAGTGAACACTGAACATTAACCCTGGACCAAATGCTATGCAAAACCCTAACGCTAACCCTAAGCCTGACCTAAATCCCAAGGCCTATTGCAACCCTGCCCCTAACCGTGTATCTTTGATAAACTACAGCCCGGAGCAATAGTCGTCAAAAGATGTGTCGGATGACCGGTCTCTAAATATAATTTCATTATATTTTTTTTTTGCTCAAATCAATTGCAAAGATAGGTTTTAAACTGCAAAAGCATAACTTTAAAGAAAACATTTCAAAATGTTGTAGGGTCCATACCTAATATTGTAAATAAACTCTGTTGGTAAATTCATTTTGAGTAAAAAAAAAAGAATAGCAACATGTATCACCACAATTCAACTTTTAATTTTGTGACTGTGTCGATAATCTAACGTGTTGTTTAGCATTCAAAGTCATTCACTATTTGTATGACTGATTACCGTATATATCAGGTAATAACAGTAAAGGAAAGTGATGAAAATAGTAATGCTTTCCATTTTAACTTGTAAAATGAAAGCAATATTACAATTAGCAAGCAGTTTTATACACTTACTTCATGACACCAATCTAAAAGGTTGGTGTAACTGTAATAATAACAAAAACAATCACAACTGATTCTTAGTACAGAGCTTTCTTGAGGTCTAAATTAATCGTCTTCAATTCCCAAATTGGCAATACAAATTATTTTTTTCCACATTTACATAGCTTGGAAAAAATAAATATGGATATAAAATAAACCAAAATGAAATATAATTGTAAAATTGAATCAGAAATTGCCAATTTGAACACAAAAATAGTGATTATATATTATTCACTGCATTGCCAGTTTAAAGAGTTTAATGATTAGTTACACTTAAACTGCTCCAATTTGAGAACGCCACACCATACAGCGATGGGAATGGGCTCAAATTTGTCAGTGCATTTTTCTCTTTCTGCCCATGTATGATATGTACTGCCCAACATTCTGGACCAACATATACTGCAAAAAAGTCTCCTAAAGGTGACACTGTACCTCTATGGGTTAAAGGAAGACTGATCAGAGTGCTATTACAGCAGAATAAGAACATACAAGTCGTCACAATAACATGTCAAATAGTAATTTACATAGTATCAATGCATATACAATGGAATTTGAATATTCATTTTGAAGATTCTCCTTACCTTTTGGTTGTCTTCCTGCCCATTTTTCTTGGAAGAATCTGTTTCCCTGGGCCAGTCAATGAACTTATGCCTGAAGAGGATGGTCTCCATGTACTGTGTAGCCTGCAGAATCAAAATCAGAATAATATATGATGCACTTCTATAAAAGCATAAGCATATGTGTTTAAATTCTTGAAAAGCCTCATTTGTATTATTTCCATGGTGCAGAGTAAGGCCTATGAGGTCTACAAAAGCAGCAGGTCTTTCATGAATACTGTTTCTTTTCATACATAAAATGCACTACAGTGAGAAACACTTATCCAGGGAATCAAAACGTGCTCTCAACAGCCAAGTGGTTATTTTATACAGGTGGTCACGAGAGCAGGTTTGACACTACTTACTGAGCATTACAAATTTTAATATCTCTTATTCACTCTTATCCTTCACACCATAAATATAGCTACAGAGGCAATGGTGTCCGAATCTTAATTCTGTAATAAATCCATACATGAATATATTGCCAAAGGCTACTTTCATCATGCTATAGAAGCCAAATAGCTGCTTTAGTCGACTAATGACATAAGCACTGGACTGCTGCAGTCAACTCTTGGCACATTGTACAGCGTATGTGTACCACATCGTCAAGACAACATCGCAGTCCAAGGTTTTGATCCACTATAAACGCTGTTATTATCGCGTGATTAAATTTTCGCGCTTAGCGACCAAAGAACATATTTACGGGTTCTTAAATTCACACTGCACAATTACTAACTCGCAAACAGATTTGATTTGATGTTTCAATTCATATGAAATCGTGCAAATAACTTGAAACTTATATAAAGAATTCACTCTACCTTAATCCCATTTCTAATTTATAACTGTCGAAGTGTTGCTGAGCATGCTTTCCCAGGTTGGGAGGAAAAGCCTGTGGGTCACAGTAATAATAATTGCTTTTTTTCTTTAGGGGAGCATGCTCAGGAACACATACACACTTATATTGTTGTTTATCTGTTATGTTTATACTATTACACGATTCATTATTTTTTCATTGTCAGTTTTATTTTACATATGTATTGATTTGCCATATAAAGTAATAATAATAATAATAGTAATATTGACATGAGTTCTAGAAATAGCGCTGGCCGAAAATAGCGCAAAATCCATGAAAATTAATGTACCGTGGATATTTCTGCATTTACAGTACAGCAATCAAAGAGTTAATCAAGCAGTTGATATACATGTACACGTACCTTCCCAACCAGCGTCCAGTCAGGCCTCTCATTCTTCACCATGTTTTCCTTATCATGCGGATTGATAGGGTTCACGTCGTAGTCCGAGTAGTCGAACCCTCGCTCCCAGAGCAACTGGGCAAGCTGGGCGGCCGCTTTCCTTTTCCTCTTGGATGCAGCCTTGCCCCTCCATATATAGATCTCACTTCCAAAGTCAAAAACAAACACCTGGAAACAGAGTAAAGTTTAACCTATTGAGCATGCTTTGATTTCAGTATAACACAGGTTTAGTGTTCAAAGGTTTAACATATGAAAAGAAGTTGAATGTCATTCCAGCTTTATTATGTAATTGCAAGTTAGGAGATGATATGCTAACAAGTATTTTGTTGTCTCTAATACAGATTCTCTTTGAAACTCCCAGATTCAAATAAAGGTTGCATTCTGAACGTGACATCTTTAAAATAAAGTGAGTTTAAAATGAACCCTTATCACCTTGTGCATTACCATAGTTATCAATGACTTCATCATCACTATCATTATCATCATCACTATCACCATTGTCATCATCATCACATCATCATCATCCTTATCATCATCTTCGTCATCATCATCATCATCAGTATCAATTTCCTCCTTATCAATGTCCTTTTAACCAACATCTGCATCTCCATATCCCAACTCCCACCATCGTCATAACGCCCGCCACCATAATCATCATCATCATCAACATCATCATCATCCTCATCCTCATCATCATCCTCCTCCTCATCACCATCATCATCCCTTGTATTACTCTGACACTACTAACCTCATTGGTATCAAGCATGTTGAACTTCCCTGGTGAAGCCCAGTAAGCCTCGTATGGTTCCAAACTATCCCCTTCTACCCTATACACCATGTTGGTCTCTGTGATGTAGATCTCATGCATTTCATCTTCGTCTGGCGCTCCAACATCTGAGAAGAGTAAAGAAGGAAAAAGTTCCTTTACTTTGAATGCAAGTATGTTTGAAAGGTCTATGTCAACATTGAAACAGAAGGTTGAAAGATTTAAACAAAAAAAAACAAAAAAGGATTTGCTTGGTACCATCGACTACATGTAAGCTGTTTCCATAAAAAAAGTAAATAAAGGGTTTATGACAGACTGTTATCTGTTAAAAGATGTGAATTAGATTTTCAAAAAATTTCATTCTGATTCTGATATCAAAGTCAACAATGAAATTCACCAATGTTTTCCTTTTTCTTGCATATTTTTTCCTTAATATCAATTGATGCATTTCGAGATAGACACTGCAAGAAGTTGAACCCTACTGACATAACCAACCTTTGTATTTGGTCTCTCCTCCTAGTAACTCTGAAAATCTTTTCCATCCTCTGGAATGAGATGTCTTCTGTTTGGTTTCTTGGATCTCCGTCACTGAGGGCGCTTTACATCCTAGATCGCGTTTCTGCTGTATATGCTGGGCAATCTCTGTTGCCTGTACAAGAAATTAAAAGAAAGATTGATTTGTCATGCACATGGAGAAAAAGTACTGGACAGACCCTAAGACCCTTAGTTCTAATTAACAAAGAAAACTAGAACATAAACCTTGGCTCGATTATGTTTTGAAGCTCCACTGCAGATTATAATAGATATGCAATTTATATAATTATATCATGAAACCCATTAACTAAATATCAAGCCATGCAAATAATAAACGTATATACCTCCGTTGTAAATTCTGGTGTACAAAAACAAAATAATTTCACTATCCCCACACACCATGTTGTCACATTATGTACAATCCAACACACATGTACCTTCCACAGTGTTAGCAAAACAGTACTAAGGCTTCATACCATGTACATTCTTACTTTAAAGAAATTGGTTAACATTGTTATGATTTAAAAAAAAATCTTTTGTTACTTGAAAATGGGATAAACATTTTTATAGTGTAAAAATACCAGTCTGAAAGTTTCAAATTATAATATCCACAGGAAGTATTTTTAAATATAAAAAATGTGAACCAATGTTTGAAAAATATACGATGGTCGGTTGCACACAATAGACATAATAGTCCGGCAGCCAAACCCGGATTTTAGGCCTAAGGTTGCATTTGAATGTTAAAGTTTTTTTTTTAATTGACATCGACTGTTCAGACCTTCTATTTTAACAATCCACATGCTGGAGCTCTGTCAGTATTGAGCAATTTGAGATATACGCGAAAATCCAAAATGGCCGCTGGCGGCCATCTTGGATTTTGAGTTTACCTGCTTTAAACATCCCTAGAATGTTCAAAATTGGGAATTAAGGGCTTTTCGGGATGGAGAATCCAAATCTGTGGTTAGTTTGAGGATATGACTATGTTTCGATGTCTTGATTTAAAATGGCAGCTAATTTTCAAGATGGCGCCCCCAGCAGTCTATTTGTACATGTACATAATTATATGCGATATTGCATTGAAAATCAAGTAGAAAATAGATTGAATATGATCGATTTTCTTTCTACAAGGATGATATTTAGAAACAAAAAACAACAAGCATAAATGTGACGGGGGAGGCGTGGGAGGGGGATAGACTCCTTTCCAAGCACACACATCCACACCCCACACACACTTTACACTATGGAGGAAAAGCATATGATGTTCACCTTTTTGTAGCTGACAAAAACTATATGTGTACTCAAATCTCTTTATCAGGAATTTGAGGCTCAGAAATTAGTTATGAAATTCATTTATTGAGCATTCAGTTACTGCAATACTAATTACAGAAGAAACATACTTTCAAAAATGATATTTCTTGATGTTTTCAAGGCCAAAACCTCATTTTCCTGACTAATTTGGGTATCTCCTATTATATCTACGGTATATATCATTGCGCATCGTGGACTGAAAATTCTGCAAATCTCGGCTGAGCCGAATAACTAGTACTTTTCAAGAGACCAATTCCTGAAATCGTGTGTTTAGCACCACTTTATTGTTGGCTAAAGTTAATTGACCCATATTTCAGCCATCATAAGCGACAGGTCAATGTTCAAACGATTGTTTGCATATTAGATAATAACATGCATTTGGGTTCGGGGGAGGGGGGACTGATGCTAAATATCCTCAGGCGGGGAGGAAAGCGACTGGGAAAGGGTAAGGGATTAAAAAGTGAAGGATTGGTTAAGGAAAGGAGCACGTACAGAGATCAGAGCGTCACTAAATATGGAGGGTATAATACCTATATTTGCTCACAGGTCTACTGCATTCTTAGTCTATTCTATCATTCATCCCATTAGCCAAACAAAAATAGCCTTAAAATGATATCGAAGGGGTACATCCCCATTACTTGAATGGAATGTTTAGGGATCTGTAAGCTTTCTAGTTTAGTTGACACTTTTTAAAAGTATGAACCACCGTAGTTTTATTTTGTGGATGAGCGAGTAATAAATAAATGGGTTTTTTGTCATCAAAACACACTCTACAATGCACTAGGAATAAGAGATTCGAATGATCTATAACCTTTTCAGTACTTCTTATGCTTATGTTCTTATGTTTACAGTCAAAACCACCCTGTTTTTGTATATTACGAGTGAGCAAGGAAAATACACTCTTTTGATGATACAGTATTATTTCATGGTCAAAATGTTTTGATGGCATAGTCATCTCACTGCATACTATGACTCTATTCTAGCACCTCGCTGGTCTAATCTTTTGAAATAATACGAGCGAGCGAAGGGAGATAAGGGAAAACACACGCTTGGCGAAAAAAGTATTCCCCAACTGTTCTGTATTTAAATGCTATACGAGGAGTGCAGCGAGTGAGGAAAACTTTACACTCCTTGATAGCCTCAAACTGTTGTATATTCGATCACCTAACTGCCAAATATAACGCTATTTGGCTCATTGCTTGCCATCCAAAACAGTTCTGTTTCTATATGAGCAAGCAAAACAAGCTACGGACTCATTTTCTTTCAGATGTAGATTTGCCTCCGAAATAATTATTGTGATGATGTACATCTTCCCACAGAATTTGAGGACAGTTGGGCACTTTGCTGTAAAAGCATTATTGTATTCAAACTTGTTGCTGAGCGAATAAGAGTTTATGATTCCTTTGAAATAGTTTTTTTCTTCAGATTTGATAGATGAGTGTAGCAAGAAAGAGAAAGATGGGTATTTAAAAATATACTGTGCTAAGAACAGGGTTTTGTAATGTCACTTCAATCTCATCATTCTAGTAATACATTTCATCGGCTTCTTCCATTCTATTTTTTGCTGGCTACAGTATATTCTGTAATCTAATCTTCATAAAAGCAGTAGTTTTAAAGAGAGCTATTCCTGAAATAGTGTTTAGCAATGCTGTCTGTTGGCTACATAGTCGCTCGCTTTATTTTTGCTGGGGTTTATTTTGGCATGACTTCCTTTGATGACAGGTAAAGGTAAATTGTTTGCTTTTTAATGAATCATCATTTGAATTCGTGCATATATATATATATATATATATATATATATATATATATCACTTTTATACGCGTAGATTTAAAAAATGAGATCAATAGCACATTTTTAAATGGAAAATGTTGATATCTGAATGCTAACCACAATACGCATTTATGGGAATGTTATACCAATTATGGAAGAGAACCACGTATTGTTTGTGTATATTATATAAATATTGTATATTTTTTGTATCTTCAAGGTCAAGATACCGCTTTACTGAAATGCATTAACCTTGAAAAATCTATTGTGAACTATGTAGAACTATTAAAGCTTCATGTCATCTCCAGTTTTCAAGAGTTTCCCATAATGTAGGGTGTGAGTCACTATGTGTTCCTAAATGCTTGCAAAATGATGTTTATCTTCATTTTCACCATCATATTTTGACCAGATAACCTTCTGGAAGTGAAATTTCACTGAGACTGCCCTGAAATATTGGAAAATGTTTACAATATCACTAATTTTAATCATCCTACCAGTTGGGACTAATGGTGTAATTTGAAGGATGAATTTGCCAATTTAGGAAAAAATCAAACTTTGAGGGCGCCCTACGCCCAAACAGCAATGACTTTTGTCGTGATTTTTTTCAGAAGTTAAAGAAAACATGTAATAGATATAGTGCAAATGAAAAAATTGCATTTTACTTGCTTTGTTTTTATGTTAAATGATAAATAAGACTTTTCACCTTTTGACATTGCCTAGCCTATAGTGCATATGGCGGCCATCTTGAAAAATAGCCGCCATTTTATATCTAGACATCAAGAAATAGTCATATCCTCAAAATAACCTCAGATCTGGATTCTCCATCCCGAAAAACCCTTATTTCCAATTTTTGAACATTCTTGGGATGTTTAAAGTAGGTAAACAGAAAATCCAAGATGGCCGCCGGCGGCCATTTTGGATTTTCGTGTATATCTCAAATTGCTCAATGCTGACAGAGCTCCAGCATGTGGATTGTTGAAATAGAAGGTCTGAACCGTCGATATCAATTAAAAAAAAAACTATAACATTCCAATGCAACCTTACCCCCCATGGCTACCGGACTATAAGGAGTGCGCATGCGCGTATGACTCACCTTACCGTACTGTGTGTATTGGCATATCACGCGGCGGGAGGCACATAACGGCATTTTCAAATTCAAGCAAAGTGGTCCTCTTAGTGATTGTCTCGTGAGACGAAGGATAATAAAATCGCCGTTTGCGTCTAAATCACACTCTTTCATTCCAAATTAGGGTTGGGTTCGGGTTTTTTGAGTACAAATACAAGTACTCATACACATGCTTCATCTTAGTTTGAGAATTTTTTAAATCAGCTACTCACAAAGTTAGCCAATGCCTTTAAGAGTAAGATCTCGATTATACTAACATTTATGGTAGTATGAATCCTATAGTAAATTTGAATTAACAAGACTTGGTTGACAATCTACGGCTAAGTACTACAAGAATGATTTCCTATTTCCACCCCCCCCCCCCCTTATCCTCATTTCCCTTAGCCCCATCTACGGGGGAATATCAATAACACTTGGGGGGGGGGAGGGAGAAAGGTTGTGGCTGCAGAGATACAAGCGACCCCTGCCCCACATGTTGTTATCTAGTCATGTAATCTGATCATTGCTTTCCCCCTGCTTACCTTGGATTTCTCTATGACGTTAGCATACTCTCCTATCCAGAGGAAGATCTCATTGGGCGTCACCAAGATGAAACAATCTCCGCTGTTGAGTGATGTCATCTTTGGCTCAACCAGACGGACTTGCACAAACCTTCGACCTGCAAACCACCAAAGGCAAGATAACCTTTTAGTACTGGTGTGCATCTTGACACAAAGAAATGAACACCTTGTACATTCTAACAATCCACGTAAGTGATCGGAACACCTTGAATAATACAGTGAAAGCAATTAGGAATTGATGCTTGCACGAACAGACTTGCACGAACCTTCGACGTGTAAACCACAAAGGGCAAGATAACCTTTTAGTACTAGCGCGCATCGTGACACAAAGATATGAACACCTTGTACATTCTAACAATCCACAAAAGTGATTGGAACACCTTGAATAATACAGTGAAATCAATTAGGATTTGATGGTCTTCAATAAATCAAAGATTTGCAATTCATGAAAAAAATATGCTGTAAACCACCAAGGGTTTCTTAGAACACAAAAAGATAAGCACATATACCATGTGCACTGCCTCAATGCTTAAACTTTTAAGAACACTTCAACAAGTTTAATAAATAGCAATGAAGTAATGATGGTCTTCATTTGATTAAAGATAAACAATCTTACATGGGAAAAAGTATTTCAAACATTGTAGTCACATTACCTTGCTTTCTTTCAGCTCAAAATCAATCAGATGTTATCACCACTGTTTGGCGATAATTGAAGGACATTTGGTGTCCATTTAGAATAAGGTACATCTGTACATGCATTATTCAATCAACTTTTTTCAATGCATTTGCAAATTTCTGGCATAAAGTCAAGATGAAATGGTAAAGCCCATAGGGTGTGTGACTGAACATGGCACAAGTTAACTCTCAAAAAGGCAGGCTCACATATTCTAACTGACATAGTATTGAATAGATAAATGCAGGAAAAAAAAACACTTATTTCAGAAAAGTCCTAAAAAAACATGCATAAAGAGGAACCTTTCTCACCTTTAACATGTATAAGCATAAGATCTTTGTACGGTAATAGTTCTGATAAACTACCACCCATCTCCCGGACATCTTTTACTGTTGAGAGTTTTGTCTTTCCTTGTGCAATATCTTCTTTACTGGCTAGACCAGCCCTTGCTGCTTTACTTGCATTTTCTTTCCGTGCTGCAAGGAAGAACAGAAGTCGAAGAAGGCGATAAATACATTTATGCGTATGAATGTGGGTGTAGAGTTATGAATATATCTTGCTTTTCTCTAGAAAACAATGGTGGACAGCACCCTTCCCTATCATATTCTGGCTGCCTCTCTCCTTTCTCTGTATAATACTGAGTTTGATATTTTTGTGTTTGCCTTTTCCTATTCTTATGTCTTCTCTTCTGTTTTTAAAATCACTCCAATGTTCTTCTGCATTTGATTAGGTCCCCTTTCCTCTGTCTGTCTGTCTCTCTCTCTCTCTGTCTCTGCTGTCTCTTTTATATCATTTCTTACTTGACACTCTTTTCATACTCACTCTACACATCCTCTGCTTATCTTTCCTTCATCTTCAAAAAACTGACATGACAAACTAAAACGATAGTCAATTAGATACTTCACATTCTTCTAACTTCTTCCCTGACTGATCAACCAAACAATGTTCATTGCTGAATGAAGACTTACATTCAGACTTTGATTTCTTTGTCTCCGGAACCTCAGCCAGTTCTATCCTCTCCTCTGTGTATTCTGATACAATGTTAGCCCTGTTCTTCATTGCTTTGAGAGGATTCGCTGAAGGTCTGGTCCTTCTTTGCGGTCTAAGCGATCTTCTGTGTGTTGAGGCCAAACCAAGGCTACATGGAATGAAAGAAAAACAGAAAGAGAGTTCTGATGGCAATTTCTTACTAATCAATGCATGACACCGCACATCAGATGTTGTGATTGAACGTACATGTATGCATATGACTAAATTTATCTGATTAGCAGACAGACGATGCTCTAAACATTTACAGCAGATACCTACATTCTGATAAGAAAAAATTTACACTACATTCCTAAAAATGAATGTACCTCTCTACACTGAATCTGAGTACTGAGAAATGTGATCAACAGATACACCTCAAAACTTGCCTTCCAAGCTTATCGACCTGTACATTCTCTAACTAGCCATTTTTGTACATGTACATTTAAACAGAATACACCCATATTCTTTTTACAATGTGTGAACAAAGCAAATTTCCATGCTTGAGAATTTTTGACAAATAACTTTGAATTGAATTGAATATGTACATGTAACAATCAACACTATAACTGCATGTGGTACACACTTTCCCAAACAATGTAAGCTACATATACATGAATAAGCAGGAATACACACTGTATGCTACCACACATGTACTTGAAAAAGAAAAGGTAGACCAGTCTATAATTACCTGTGTCCTGTGCCTTCTGTAAGAGCATCAAAGTCAGACACTGTCACCTTCAAAGTATCCTTCTTCTCAACCTTCTTGGTGGTGACGCTCTTGGAGGTCGTTGGTGTCGATGAGGACGTCACAGAATCCTCCATGAACTTGGACGTGCTTGCGAAGAAGTCGGTGAAGCCCTCATCGTCCGGTTTCATGACGGTGACCGTTTTTCTGATGACCCTGAAATCAGGTTCAGAGTCTTCTGACTCCGTGGTGGTCGTTGTCAGGCCACTACTCATCACTTCAGTTCCATTTTCGTGTTTTGCTGATGAAAATAGGCAAATTTTAACAAAATTAATCATAAATAACTTTGAGTACTATAAATGTACAGTGGTAAAAAGTTCTAAGAAATAAATCTGATAAGAATAAATGGTGTAACATCTGACTAGACCATAGAGGTGTACACATGCATGTGACATTATTATCAGCAAAACAATCTTCAGGCATATATATGAACATAAAGCATGCTACTGCATTGCATTAGATGGGCACTTGCAACTTCATTATGGTTACAATAATCATTCTCTACATATGTTACTACTAATGATAGTTGGTTTGCAGATACATGTCAGACATTTACATAGACATGTAGCCCACAGAATTCATTATACTTCGAATTGTGCTTCTGGAGTGAATGATACAGATACAAATCTCACATAATCTCATGTCACTGTAACATCATAAATTTTGAATACATTTCCTGGGTGCTGTTGCATAAAGACTTGCTATTATGGTAACTTTGCCATCAATGGTAACTACCATGGCAACGGTGCTCAACAGCCAATCAAAATCTAGTATTCCATGAAAGTTACCGTTGATGGCAAAATTACTATAATAGCCAGTTTTATGCAATGGCATCCTGGTCTTGCAATGATTTTGCAGTGCTCTGACAAGATTTGCCAGGTTTGGAGCCTGCCATATCTGACCAAAAATGGTGACTTCATACTTGAGCTATTAAAAACTACATTCTATTCCTATCTAATAACTTACATGACTGTGAATCACTGATGCTGGCATCACTATCGGTTCTCTTGATTGTTACTGAAATGAGAAAAAATATATATCAAACATCAAACATAAAAATAATAAAAAAATTTCATATACATGTAACTAGAACAAAGTGCCAACTGAAAACAATCCCCACATCCTTTGCATCTTTTCTTTAATCCATAGAGGTACAGTGTCACCTTTAGGAGACGCTTTTGCAGTATCTGTTGGTCCAGAATGTTTGGCAGTGTTTTGGCAGTACATATCATACATAATTTTAGTCCATTTTCAATGCAGTACGATGTTGCGTTTTCGAATTAGAGCAGTTTAAGTGTAACTAATCATTAAACTCTTCAAATTGGCAACGCAGTGAATAATATATAATCACTATTTCTGTGTTCAAATTGGCAATTTCTGATTCAATTTTACAATTATATTTTATTTTGGTTTATATTATATCCATATTTATTTTTTTCAAGCTTTGTAAACATGCAAAAATATAATTTGTATTGCCAATTTGAGGATTGAAGATGATTAATTCAGACCTCAAGAAAGCTCTGTACTGCTATGGGTTTATCAGTCAAAGAGTGAAAGGAACCAAGGACAGAATGAGGGAATGTGGGAATTAAGAAAAAAGCTATTAAATTAAAGATGCATATCCATAATTTGGTCATACATGTAGTATGTAAAAATATTTAATCTACACTATGCTAGGTATTCAAGATTTTACTAAAACCATACTTTCTCTGACAGCTCAATTCTGACCCTTTGCAAACTACTTTCAACTGTAGCCACAATTGTACAATTGAATTAAACAATTGTAATAATTAGTTTCCTATTCTACAAGTGTACCAGGGAACTTAAAAATGGCTAGGATACTTAAAGGCATTGGCTAACTTTGTGAGTAGCTGATTTAAAAAATTCTCAAACTAAGATGAAACATGTGTATGAGTACTTGCATTTGTACTCAAAAACCCTGAAACCAACCATCATTTGGAATGAAAAAGTGTGAGTTAGACGCAAATGGTGATTTTATCATCCTTCGTCTCACGAGACGATCACTAAGAGGACCGCTTTGCTTGAATTTGAAAATGCCGTTATGTGCCTCCCGCAGCATGATACGCCAATACACACAGTACGGTAAGGTGAGTCACACGCGCATGCGCACTCCTTATGTCTATTCTGTGCAACCGACCCTCGTATATTTTTCAAACATTGGTTCGCATTTTTGATATTTAAAAATACTTCCTGTGGATATTATACTTTCAAACTTTCAGACTGGTATTTTTATACTATAACCCTTATGTTTATCCCATTTTGAAGTAACAAAACAAGATTTTTTAAAAATCAAAACAATGTTAACCAATGTCTTTAAGTAATATCTATAGAATAATTATCAACATCAAAGACTGCACGAAGGATTTAAGAATTTAAAGAAATTATCAAAACAACAATTTTCATTATTTTTCCCTAAAAATTGATTCAGCAGTCAAGTGTTAAAGGTAGTAGCCCATATTTGCAAGTGGCACGCAATCTACACAAAAGTTTTACTTTAGATTGCTTTAAGCCACAGAAAAACACTAGTATAGTTTTAGATCGCAGTACATTCCCGTTTAGGATTGAGAAGGAAATATTCAACACAAATTTTCTTTTATTTTCTTTGTTTTGTAAAGGCTTCTTCCTGATGCTTTAAGAGTAAAACCATGCATTTTTCACTTATTCTTTGGAATATTGTTGTAAATTTGATAACATGATAGTTTTACATAAATATCTGTCATTTGAAATTGAAATTGGCTTATTTCTCTTCAAATTCTGAGACAATGTTGTGCAAAAGTGGGCTACTACCTTTAAAAGGATGCATTATGAACAAACCAATCAAGAATTTAAGTCTACTTACTCCTGAAAGATCCCGGTCTAGGTTTGCGATTACTGCCTGCCCTCCTGAGTTTGGTCTGTGGTTTCGTCTCCGCCTCGTCGGAGCTGACTTTACCTGCTTGTTTCAGTTTCCCGCTGACTGTGAAGTTATCAACATCCTTCTCTTCTATTCTCTTCCTCCACGTAGTCCCGTCTTCTTTGAGGGCTTGTAACCTCTCCGATATACTACCCTGGTTGCCCGGTAAATCATCAATCTTCAAGCAAACAGAGACCAGGGCCGGTATTCAATTCAATACTTAAGTCAGAAATATGAGTATTTGTCTTAGTTTTTTACTTGGATAAAATACTTAGCAACATTTGGTATTCAATTTGGTATTTTGGCTAAGTATTTTACTCTAAATCTAAGACACCTACCTAGGAGACTTAAGCCAATCATTTTGGAGGCCTTGACTGGCAGGCATAGGTTTTTATATGCAGTCATCATGAGCTGCGCAGAATTATGTCATAGCGTATTCGAGCATATTTGATGCAATATGTTAATTGCGCATTGAAAATATCACATCACAATGCATATCAGTAAGGATTTTGGCTTAAAGTTAAGCTTAAAAATTCAAAGTATTGAATTGAATATGATTTGAGCAAATTTCTTAGCCAAGTAAAATACTAAGTAAAAGTTTTACTTAATCCAAGTATTGAATTGAATACCGGCCTAGTACAAAATTAGGAATCAACTGCTGAAACAGAATTAAATCACTTTACTCTTAACAATTCATTACCTACATCAGTTGTACATTAATTTATCTTTGTGTTTCTGATTTGGTTCATCTGATTTGTAATCCATCTTCAATACTGAAAACCCTAATAACAAGTGTAAAGATGGTACTGATATTGCTGATGCTGAAAGCATAGGTCCTACATCAAACCTTGGCTTCAGTATCATTTATGTATGATCCATCAGTGTGTGATTACCACTCAACAAGAGAAGGCACCATTTTCAAATAAAAGCCATTATTGAATTGAAATAGTACTCTTTAATAAGTTTGTCTACTTTTTATCCTCATGGCTTAACATGTGTACACATATTTTTCATATAGATCACAGAAACCAATCATTTTTATAAATTCTTGTCTAAAAGTCAGCCATTTATAACTAGTTTTTGGCCTGGCATTCTTTCCCACTGAACAGAGCCATTCATCCATATCACCAGGTCTCATTCAGTTCAGTACAGCACCAAATTTTATGCAATTCTAATTGAATCCCAACCCTAAATAATGTTCACCAATCACTTACACCAAAAGCAATGAATTGAACTTGAATTATCGCCTCTGACTTACATCAAAAGCAATGAATGGGGCTTGAATTATCACCTCTCACTTACATCAGAAGCAATGTATGGGACTTGATTCATTACCTCATTATCCTTCTGGTATTTGCTATTGTGGTTGAGAAGGTTCAATTTCTCCTTCAGACATGACTTGGGTGAATCCTCATATTTGCTAATTCTCTTCTTCCATCCTTCCTCTCCATTCTTCTGTAAAGCTTTCAACCTGTGGGGGTTACAAGAGAAGTTGAATTTAGTGATGATTAATTTGATTTGAGCACAATATGATTTCAGTATAACACACATTTCCTATAGAACCCAGCCTGTGTTATCTTGGACAATAGTGTTCAACATTACAAGTTAAATGATTACATCTGAAGATGCAATAAAATAAAGGATCAACACTATTAGTTTATTTTGAATACATATATGTATCAAACTGCAAGAGCATTGATCTTTTTATTGAAAATGTATGAAAAGTGCTATAATTCTTTCTTTTTCATGGATTGAAAACAAAATAAGAATTGTAGGAAGTGGATATTACTAGTATAAAAGGATGAAAAGTAAAGCACTTCTCATCATTATCAGAAAAGAGCCCCACTTTTGTATGTTAGATGAGTATAAGCAGTGATCCAGGTATATGCACACTACTGGTATCAGATTCATTTTTATCAATCATGAAAGAGTCCTCAACAGATGACCTAACGACTGACCTACCCCATTACTTGGTGGCTTTAAGCAGAGGCAATATATTATTTCTTGTATACCATCATGATCGGGCTGTCCTATCCATGACAGAATCCACTCAGAGAGGTATAAATCATTATAAATGTACCTAATGATCCATACCCCTAACCCTGCCACCTAGGGTAGAAATTGCCATTTTCAATGAACTTCCACCAGTCATGTCTGTGGTTTATTTCTGTAATTCATCATAAAAATAGGCAGAGTATAATCATAGTATGTGCACAGCATGCACCAAATAAGCAAATTCTACTGCTGCTAGTTTTATCAATCATAACAGCAGAAAGTCCTGTAACAATGTTTCTTTAAAATAAGAACTAAAGAAACCAAACAGAATTTAATTTTCTGTTGTAATAAACAGACGTATGATTCTGCACCTGTATCACTTTTATACTTTTCTTGTAGAATAAAATATTTCATCACAGGACTTTTAGAGGGGCAGGTAGCACCAGATTTCTAAGTTGCAATTCAATTTCTCCTTCTGCCCTTTTGTCTCATAACAGCGGGCAACTTTTCTTTCTTCTATCATTCAGTCAGAGCCAGAAGGACATTGCATATGGGAACTGTATAGGTGGTCCCAGTATTCCTACTTATATGAGAGCATTCAGAAGTCAATGGGTTAACCCGTTGAGTACTGAAAACTCTTATTCCCATATGCTTAATACAGGGGTCACCCGGTTCCAGTGACCAAGCGGTTAACAGAAGGAAAATGCCCTTCTGGATCTCAACAGACAGTACAAGTTGGTTTTTATTTACCCTGCAGAGCAGCCACATCAGTATCATTACTGCTCTTCCTGCAAGCCCTGCAAGTAATACCCCAGCATTGCCTGGTACCAATAATACACCTTAGTTGAGAGAGACATATGTAGGTAAAACGCCTTGTCCCAGGATGTAAGCATCAAGTGAGTATCGAACCCAGGACCACTCGTATGAGAGGCAAGAGCCTTCACCACTATACCAGAGACTAGACTTACCTATCTTTGATAGAGCTGGTGGTCTGTACTGGGTCCATCATCTGCCTGATTTGTTTGAGTTCATCAGGTGTGACAGGTTGGGTCTTGAACCTGTCCGGATTTTGGGCCCTCAGACTATGAACTGTCAACCGCTGGGGAGTCACAGGCTTATGTTGGGCTTCCTCAAATGCTGCTGGTATTGGCTGGGTCTTGTTTCTGTAGGTAATGAAAAAAAATAGGCATGATATTGAAATGAAATCTGCTTGATAAAGCTTATCATGATCATGAGATGATAGGTTTTGGGACTCATAAAGTGAATTCTGAGCCCTGAGACTATGAGCTGTCAACCCTTGGGGAGTCACAGGCTTTTGTTGGGCTTCCTCAAAGGCTGCTTGTACTGACTGGATCTTGTTTTTTGATTGAATAACAGGTTTGAGATTTGTGCAATCGATCTTCCGAGGAATTCATTGTACCAAACAAAATCATACAAAATAGAACAACAATAATAACAAAACATACTTCTGGATGTATCATGTGCCAGAAGCAAATCAGAACATTGTACTGTACATGTATGCTAGTCACTCACACATTCCTAGAAACCTTCAAACATAACCATTCTTGACACTGAATGCCTTATATTAGAAGAAAGAGTCTTTCTTGCTTCTTTTTAGCAGGGGCTCTTATCCCCTAAGTGGCCTAGGTTGTGGGTTAATCACATTACGCAAAGGAAGTTTAGCCCCTTGCTTCAGGATATATATACTCTGAGGTGAGGGCTAAGGTTCCATACCAGCAGATCCGTATGCTTTTATAAATTATGCTTTGAAACACGGAAGCCTTGCAACTTTGGGAAATATTTCATAACTTTTTCTGTTTGTGTGTAAACAGCTGAAGCATCTCATTCTAAAGTAAGATTTCTAAAAGCCTCTCCAACTCACTACAAAATGTGAAATGTACTCAAACCCCTAAAGCTGATTAACACATTCTACATAATCCCATCTCTTTCGTACATATGTTAAAAATGAAGTTATCTTTGCAGGAAAGTAGTTTAACAACATACTTGCAGTGAAGGGAAAAGAAACCTATTCTTTATTTTTCTAGGAAACAGTCCTAGTGAAATCAACATTTTTTATCATAGCCATGGGAAATCATTTAAAACTTTCATTCACTGACATTAATATTTCACTCAATCTGTCTGCACCTGCAGCTTGTTAAGGTCAATGGTGGAAACAAATAAGAAACCTGATTTCTTCAAAGAAGGATCTGCAATTCCAGGAAGACAGCATGTCAGACAGAAACCACAAATCAGTGCTAGAATCTTACAACATTCAGAAGAACATTGCAGATTACATGTCCTTACAATTTTCTTATCCAGAAGGTTGGCAAGAGCCGAAAATGAGTCCAGGCCACAATGAAAGACTTTAAGGCTTCTGTTTTCCAACTTTCACCAGATAAGGTTTCTCCATGGGGACATACTGATGAAAGGTTTATACAAGTGGGACAAAACCCAACCATAATCAAGAGAAGACAGACATCAAATAATATCTGAGAGAGTGAACCTTTCTTGGCAAAAGGATGTATCCTTGGGATTAATATTTTTACTTTCTACTTCTGTTCTTGAGAGTTGAAGGTTAACTGCCTCTGCAGAAACTATTGCAAGAACATGAATGAACCTGGTGAAAATTGCATGAAGCTAGTAAAACTAAATGTTTACTAAAATTAAATACTTTGCAAATGTTTTAAATACATGTACCATCTTGTTGGAACATATTAAAGCAAAAGCAAGAGCACCAAATTAATTCCATTTGGTATGGAGGAAGGGGGGGGGGGAGAGGTGGCTATAATGCTTAGATTGTACAGAAAATGGAAACTTGTGGAAACTTAGTTAATGGTTCTTCCTAGACATAAACATTTTAACAACCTCTCTAAAAATCATGCACAAAGCTTTCCGACGCTAATACAAACATAGGTCACAGACTCAAAGAGGAAAATCAATGAAAAGGCACCAGACTAGATCCGCAATACTTTTCTGATCAGTGTTCTAACAAAGTGCGATGAAAAATTCCATGCTCACTTCCTCAATAAATCCGATCATCACGGTGCCCTAATTGTTCTTTCTTGATATGTGACTGTATAAAATGAAGGAGGGAATGTACAATGACTTTATTCTTTTCAATATCTCCAGTATCTATCATGGGGAAACTACAATATTTATTTAAGTGTGATTTTCTGAACTGTTTAAAAGTCACAAACCGACATCTTTTCATCATTTATTATTCATCTTTACAGAGCAATCATCTGTATTGAAATAAAATGGTTTAGAGTCATCATTCACAACTGAAAATATAAGGAAGGCCTGTTGTAAACAAACAACTTGTCTGTGGTATTTCGAGGCAAATAAATAAAAGATAAAAAAAACAAAAAGATAAAAAGATGAACGACACACAAGGTAAAAATAGAGCAAAAAGAAAGATTCCACATATGTATTTTTTCTACTTCACACAAGGGTAATGGATTCAGGAAGGAATTAGCCTAATTTTGAAAAAGGTAAAAGACAGTAAATAGGGATTATATATTCATATCACCCAAATCCATTCTTCAGAAATTTTTTCTTTTGTTCCATTATCTTGTTCAGATAATCATACCTATCTCTGAATTCAGAGAAGGGAACAATATACCATCTCCTGATACCACAAATGAAATTATCTGCTATTCTCGCCTTGGGCTATGGACAGCTCGTTGGAAAGAAAACAGAGGAAAAGATGCAAAGAGTACACTGAACTACGCAATACTTCACATCAGCAGCACGGTTCAACACCAAAAATAGACTCCATGTAGACTTGGTGCCAGAGGATTAAATCAAGGTGGATGGAGAGAGAAGTGAACCGAAATGTCATGTTCCATGATAAACAACATGAACAGAACTTGGCATGCATTTGGGGGAGATCTCGACCCATTTAGGGGCATGCCAATTTTGTAATATAGGAAGGGGCTTTGGAGTGAACACCTACCTGCTTGCACATCAAAGAATGATGATTTATAGAAGTCATTTGAGGAAAAAAGAGAGGTACAAAAACAATCATACAAGTTCTTTGTGTTATTCAGGAAATAGTGCACAGAACAGGACTGGGTAGGAGAGGAAGGGAGAAAGAGAAAGGCAAGAGCAAAGGAAGATGGATGGAAGAAAGATACAGAGACGGACATATGGACAATGAACAAACACTGATCAAATGAGAAGAAGTGAAAGAAGATCTGCTCTAACTTCAAAACAATTCAATCTCACTGACAAAATGAGAAGAAGAGAAGAAGTGAGAGAAGGTCTGCTCTCACTTCACAACAATTCAATCTCAGGGTTATACCTATCCCAGCAAAACCAATAGCATTTTCCAAAAGGGATGGTGAGTGAAAGCAATAGATACTGGCTTTGCAGAAAGCTACAGGAATCCGAGCCGGGCCAACACCTTCATATACATTAGATTCGTATAAGAAGATTGATAGCTGGCAGTATGGCAAATGTCACCTATGAAATCTTACCTTTCTGGGTTTATTATTAGAATTCAGTAGGGGATCATTCGTATAAGGCAGGGATGTTTTCAGTACAGGTTAATATGAGGCAGTGGTGTCAATGGGAGGCGAGGGGTGAAAGGGGGAGGCATAGACCATAGATAGTTGTTCAGAGCAGTGAAACCAAGAACTAAACAGAGGTGTAGGGCTGTTTGGCTCAAAAAACCTCAACAACAACTAAATCCTTTTGAAAAATATGACAAAACATAAAAAAAATCACACGCAAGGGAAACTCAGTTTAGACATTTCTACAAATAGCATCCCCTCTTCCATCTTCCCTCGTTTATCCATACCTCAAACTCCTGACAGTGATACCCTTACAAAACACAGCATATTGAGTTCTGTCCAGGATCAAGTACTTTTCTATAAACAGACAATAACAATCTCTTCTAAGGTCACCATCTTCATATCTTACCCAACAGAAACTGCCTCATAAATGCAAGAAGGTAACACCCCAAAATACCTATAAGAATTTCATCAAAACGATCGCACAAGCGACTTATGTAGAATCCTTACGAGCCATTGTACAGAAGCTATTTTGGGACACTATATGAGTCAAGTGAACAGCTTTTACGAGAAGCATAAAACAGTAAACAGCATTAAAACATTTTGTCTCAAATTTTTTTTTTTTTTTTTTTTTTTTTTTTTTTTGGGGGGGGGGGGCAATCGTTTATGTAATAAATGAGATTATCATGCCAATTGATTAAAAAAAAATTTCCATTGAATCCTGTTCATGTGTTACAGCTGGAAAACTACAAGCCCAATTTACTTTTTTAAAAAAAATTGTTTAAGAACCAGCAAATCCTACTTGTTCATTTGAGTAGTCTGGCTTTTAAAGAAAAAATAATCAGGATGATTCCTAATGATTGGGTTATAGCGTTCATACACATATGATTTCTCAAAGAGGCATGTATTTTTGTGGTACCTTTTTTCTTCTTCTTCATGATTTGTAATTGTTTGAAGCCCTTCAAAATTGTCAGGGAAAAATGAAAAAGCTCAAAGTTTGGTCAGGAGAAAAATCAATGTTTACAGGAGTTCCTGACCCAGTCCTGACCTAGCAAATATGATTTGGGTCTAAGCGGAAATTGTTGAACTCTAATGTACTCCAAACTCGCTTTCAGCTTGGGTGAAAAGATAATCCACACTTCCGTACTGGAAATAATTGTCTCCTTGTGAAAATACACTAAAAGATGTGGTTTTAACGATTTCTCACTTCATCTTCCAAAACATTCAGGTATATGATAAAATGATAAAGGGTACTTTGTGAAAGGCATAGGAGTGAAAAATATAACTGACTGAATATTTTATTCAGTGTAGTAAATGGGTACCTGGTAGGATTTATTCCTTGAATGCACGAAGCGCTACGGTTGCTCGAGCTAAAGCTAGGATAATAATATTCTTGCAGGGCCCTCTGGGAGAACAGAGTACTGAAGAAACTACCCTGGGTAAACAAGGCATATTATTATTAATTATTATTATTATTATTATTATTATTATTATTATTATTATTATTATTACTATTATTATTACTATTACTATTATTATTATTATTATTATTATTATTGTTATTATTATTATTATTATTATTATTACTATTATTATTATTATTGTTATTATTATTATTACTATTATTATTATTATTGTTATTATTACTGTTATTATTATTGTTATTATTACTGTTATTATTATTGTTATTATTATTGTTATTGTTATTATTATTGTTATTATTATTATTATTATTGTTATTGTTATTATTGTTATTATTATTATTATTATTATTGTTATTATTATTATTGTTATTATTGTTATTATTGTTATTGTTATTATTATTATTATTATTATTATCATTATTTTATGGGAAGAGATACAGCATTAATTAGGATGCTATAGGCCATTGGGGGGAGGATATAGCAGAAAAATTAGGAGGCATGGTTTAAAGGAAAAAAAAAACTCATTCCTCTCTTAATAATCCAAATCCTTCAGAGCTTTGAAAAAAAAATGCTTGAAGACACTTTGTTTATAAGGTACAAGAATGAAAAATAAAAAATAGGCAGAACTTTTTGGTTTTCATGGGAGGGGTGCAGGAATTAGGATGCCATGGAGAGGGTGGTTGAGTTGAAAGCAAATCTTTGGCTCAAACAAGCAGAACAACTTTAGATAGTGATGACCTTATCGGTAACACAATTTGGCAGCTGCACAGGAATTTTTTACAGCAATGAAGCAAAAATCATAACACCTTTCCATACAGCCAGGTATATTTACCACCAAGAATGTTGCAAACACTACAGTATCTTATTTGTGAACCACTAACCACACCTTTTGGTTGCTAGGGCATCATCCCAGCGGCACTGGCAGAGGTGCTGCCTGCAAGGCAAATATTGGTTCTTTCATCAGGGGTAAGACTGAGAACACTCTTGAGGAAACAGTCCTATTCTGGTCTAAAAATTCAGATTTAATCTGTTGACTACCGAATTCCCTCATCCCTACAGATCTGATAAAGAGACCACCAGTTCCAGTAAGCAATGGGGTATTTTGCTATTATCAGACACACTTACTAGGTGGTGCTATGTCATTTTAATGTTGCTAAAATATCTGCTTCAGTAAAACAACTGTCACACTCTTTATTTCATCAGAGATGTAGGGTTGGGTTATGGTTAGATCACCGTTTTAAGTTAATTTCAGGATTGTGGTTACATTTAATAGTTTAAGGGTTAAGCAGGTCTCAATGCTAACCTTTTTTGAAGGTGGTCTGGAATGACCATCTGTGTGCATGAGCCCTTTTTCAAAATTTTGAAATTTGGGGTTCCAAACATATTTTGGGCAACCATGGCATGCTGGGCACCCGTTAGCACCAAGCCCTGGTAGGTTGTGCAGAGGAATTGTCATTGGCATCAATGTGTCGTATAACTCATGACATGCATATTTACACACACAAAAACACTACATGTAGACCAGTGGTCTTGATGGAAGTACGTGTAGGGCAGCTACGTAATTAGCACTCAGTACGCAGGGTAGTGTGAATATCCACACAGCTGTGCCGAGTTGAGCTCAACAGCTCCACTTCACCTTAGGGGGGCCTGGAACAAATCACAGCTTGCCTGGAAGCACCCTACCATTACAACCAATTACTGGGGCAGGATCACGGGGTTTGTTCACACAGCATGGCATTACAGTGTACAGTTGCAATGGTGTGAACAGATTTTATCATCACAAGTACACACAAATTGATATATAGGGCCTGTTCAAATGCTAAAATAGAGATCCAGAGACTACCAATAAGGATCCAACTTCAAGTGTGCAGATAACCTGGCACTTTTCCGCAGTTCTTACTACCAACAAATTGCACCATGATATGCATGCAACAAATTCAATAAGTTCCTAACTATCATTTTCCCCACAAACATTCATCTCTACTCTCCCTAAAACATCTTCCCTCATCAATCAATCTTGAATACTCCAAGCCTATCGTACAGATGAAAAGTCACTACCATTTCAGTTTTTGGAAAGTAATGTTTCACAATGTTTTTAGCTCCATGGTTTCACTAGTACATCGTAAGCACATGTACAAAGTGCTACTAAAAATATAGTTTACCAGCTCATCACAGGATACAGTCAGGTCCGAAATCTAGCAAAAATGCATAACCATATGAAGTATGTAAATGTATTTAGCTTTAATGCTTACATCAGACACATGAGTGGTTTCCCCCTTGGACACATGTAAATGGTACGGTCTGCCTATACATATCGATCTGTACTGTTTCCTTTAATGATATGGTGGAGTTTCTATTTCAGTCATAAAAGCACTTTCACTCTAGAGTTTGAAAGTGATTTGAGGATATACTGCTTCCAGATCCAGATTCAATTCTAATATTAGCCCATTAATGTTCTGAATACACACTGGTCTGACTCAGAAGTCATAATGAATGAGTATTTCATCATAAAGTGTTAGAGACATGGTGACATACGAACAATGCATTTCGAAATCATCCTATCATATCTCTACTTCTTTTATACTTGTTATATAATGGCAATGTACATTATCAAACAATATCCTATCTTCATCACATTCAAAAACCATTTCTAGAAATCAAAATCATGAAGAGATTTCTTTGGTAGCTAGACTAAAATATGCATTATAATGATGGCCAAAATAAAGGGAAAAGAAGACAAACATGGGGAATTTTTTTTTTGTTTTTACCTTGACAGTAAAAATACTGTCAAAATGCTGGTCATAGTTTTGTCCATCAAAGCAAAATTAGCTTAGATTTCAAAGAGACGTCTGCAACCAGATAGGTCCAAAATACCAGTAGACACTTCTCTAATTACAAGCTAAGAGGGTATCACTGGAAGGCTGTCTTTCATCTATGACACCAAAAAGAAATCTAATCCGGTTTCCTTATGGTAACAAAAATGGGCTGAAAAGAAGTAACCCATTGACTACAGATCTCTCATACTCCCATATTCTTACTACAGGGACCTCCTGGTTCCCACTGGAAAAGGATTAAGCCCAAGTCACAAAACTTTCTAACCATTAGATTTTCCAAGGAGAATTTAAGATGCAACATTAAAAGGGTATACGTTTTATTTTGTCATTATTTTAGATTTCAACCAGCCCCATATCCACTGACATATAATGTCAGTCAAAATCCGGAAACTAGACATGAATGAATACATGTAAGTAGGCCACCTCTAGAGCATTCGTCAAAAGAAAAAAACATCATATTTGATGACAGAGAAAAAACTGAAACCAATTAAAGTGATTACACAATGGTCAAAATTTTTTTGGATATATGATCGAGAATAGAATTCTAATAAGAATAACATTAAAAATTTGATGATTTTCAATCGAAATCAATGCATTTTGGCTTATTTTCTCATAAAAAGTCGAGAGTTGACAAAAAAATTTGAGTATGAGGTGTGACGTAAAAGTGGGTACCCAGCTTCGCGCATTGTAGTTGTGCTACGCGCTAGTCTGTACAATATGTATTATACCTTGCGCGCATTTCGCTAGAATTGCACGACAAGGTACCTACTTTGACGTCATTTTGATGTCAAAGTGGGTACCCAGTTGAAACTGGGTCACAGCTGAGGGATCAAAAATATCCTGAAATCTTACCACATTTGGGGGTTTCCTTGGCAACACGACTTAAAAAAAAATTAGGCAGATGATTTTCTGCTAATAAAATCATGCTCTTTTAAATGAATTAGCATTGCTTCAGCATTGGGTACCCCCTTTTAGGTGTGACTAAAAGATGATATCCATATGAAAACGAGAAGAGTGGCATTGATATATAAAAAAGATGCTGGGTTCTAATGTAAAAGAAAGATATAAGAAAGAGGCTTTAAATACTAAATGACATAAAAAAATGAATAGAAAAGGCAATCATAAAAAAAGCATAAGAAAAGAGAAGCTCAACATCTACCATGAATATGTTATTAGTGTTTCTTATTCTTTACCAAATTTTGTTACATAAATAAAAACAAAATCTGCAACATGTGCTGGTAGTGGGTGTAAGGAGTGTTAGTAGCAGTGTTACATCATATGTTTGTAGCAGCCCATACTAACAGAATCTGAGGGCCTCTTTTATCCTCATTAGTTGCAGAGAATAAATTTGCATTTGTTTCTCTCAAATCTAGCATGACCGACTTGTATAAAATAGCTCATGCACAACCGTGTAAATAAAACAGGATTAAAAAGGGAGAAAGCTTCCAATTAGCAAACATACTTCTGGGGATAATTCTCTTTAATCCTTCCTTTCTTCTTCAGAGGAAAAAGTCACACCTAATAGCATTTGCACTTTTGCGTCTAATCTCTCAATACAAATAACCCTGGCCTACGCAGACAGAGCCAAACATTACATCATGGAAAAGAACAAAAAATGTGCATACTCCAATATCAGCAGAGCTTAACCTTCCTCAACTATTTTTTGAAAAAAAAAACCCAAAGAATTTATGATGAGATCATTATCACTATCATTGGACAGGGGGAGGGGGGTGGGGGACAGAATGCAACCACTATCTCAGCACAATGTTCACATACAAATAAATTGCCCAATAATTAATAAATTGACCCAAAGATGACAGAATTTTCAAATTTCCCTCAGCTTAATACCGGAACCAATCGGTTCCAGTAGGCAGCGTAGGCCATTGGTTAACTTGAAGAAAAAAAAAGAGCAAATAACATCAGAACTAGAACCATGGAGGTACATTTATATTCTATCACCCTGAGAACAGTACCTGGTTGATCTGGTAATTCCTATTCTGCAACACTTCTTGTTTTGCAGAAAAAAAGGGCAAAATAGACTCGCATCCTTTGAAGTTTACATAATGCAATATCACAGATGTGTGATAGGGTCTAAAGCTTTTAAAGGCAAAGTCCACCCCAGAAGTTTCTTTGTTTCAATAAATGGAGATGAATTTGAACAGCAATCTAAAAAAGAAATGAGCAAAATCTGTCAAAGAATAAGAAAATTACACTCATTTATATTTTCCAGTAAATTACTCTCGGCTCTGCAAATTGGCAACACTGAAGACATCATATGCTAGCAGCTCTCCATTCACTTTGTACACGAAATTTCACATTTTCTCAATTTTCTTGGAAGTTACACATTTTCTCACCCTATAGTCAAAGTATGTTATGTAAAAAGCAATTCTTGTGAACATACATTGAGTATGGGGGTTAGAAAATGTGTAACTTCCAAGAAAATAAAGAAAATGTGAAATTTTATGTACAAAGTGAATGGAGAGCTGCTCGCATATGATGTCATCAGTGTTGCCTATTTGCAGAACCGAGAGTAAATGTAAATAAGTGTAATTTTCTTATTCTTTGACCAATTTTGCCCATTTCTTTTTTAAAATGCTGTTCAAATTAATCTCCTTTTATTGAAAAAAGTGAAACTTCTGGGGTGGACTTTGCCTTTAAGGCTGTACCAACCACCAAAGTCTCACCCTAGTCACAGGATCATGCCTTTAGGAATAACACTTTTGGTATCAAAGTGATTTTAGTGTAAACTTTCCCTTGGAAATGTTGATACAATTCATGGTTTAAGGTACAAAATGCATCAGTTATCAGCAGGATATTCTGATTTATGTTATCAACTGACAAAACTCCCCAGAGGTTGCAGAGTCAAAGCACTATCTGTCAAGATTGCAAACAAATACCATTTCTTCAAAAATTTTCCATCTTTATGACAGTATTGTAAAGGAAAGGGGAACAAAAATGAGAAAATTGTATTTTCTTGAAAGGATGATTATCCTTAGTTGGGAAAGGAGTTGCTTCACCTATAATAACTTTAGTCAGTAAAACTGGAAACGGTTTTCATGTGGCTGAAGCAAGGGTAAATTAAAGTAATGTGAGTACTAAGTAAGAGATAGTTGTCTTGGATTTTGATAGACTTTGGTCTCTACCAGAATCCTAGCCTGGTATTGAAGCCATTCAATATCAATCCAAAATATAAAGAAGTGGATCCAAGCACTGAACAATATTAACCCTTTTTACAGGGCAATGTATAAGAAAAATAACCAAAATATTTTGCTCACAGGAAAATTATTTCATGCCCATAGTTGGTTTATGAAGTAGGCTTACAGCATAAAGTGAATGTAAACCAAACCAGGGACCATCCTATACTTCACTAGGACCACACCAGGAAATTTCTTCAGCAAGCTTAACATTAGATGGAGCAGAAACTCCTTGGGCCTCCTTGCCAAGATTAGTCATGTGACCTTCACCTTGTTCTCAGCAGGAATTCACCAAAATAGGAAGAGCTTGAAGTTCTACCATCATCAACCATCTAGTCTTTTTCTTCAGACTCCTAGATTAGTCCAGATAGAACAAGTTCTTCCACCACCACCACCACCACCAATCAAGTCTTCCTCTCCAGTCTCCTGGATGAGTGCAGGTAGAACAAGAAACTACATCCCTCTTCAAGTTCA
Source organism: Echinometra lucunter (assembly GCA_029962745.1). Taxonomy (NCBI): domain Eukaryota; kingdom Metazoa; phylum Echinodermata; class Echinoidea; order Camarodonta; family Echinometridae; genus Echinometra; species Echinometra lucunter. The sequence goes on from CM057153.1 coordinate 9,256,812, forward strand.
AGCTGCTAGATACATAGTCCAATACACATTACAGGATGGTGTTCCTGTCATTTAGGATATTTCTGCACCTGCTAGAATGCTGTTGAACTAACCCATTTGAAGCTACCTAAAACTGGTGGACACAGATTCTATAAAAAAAAAAAAGGAGGGTACAATTTGCTGAATTTTTCTAGACAAGCCCCCTTCCCCCTCCCCCATCCATATCTGCCACTGATGCAGCAGCTATAGATAAATGGTTGCACTCACTAGAGAAATAAAGCTTACAGCCATTTTAAGATCTCACTGTATTATTGTGCTTCCTTTATATATTTCAACAGGAAATGGGCTACAATGATTTCCAAGAAATGCTTGTGATCATGCTCTACAAACCTACAACACTTATGACCAAGAAGTACCTTGGATGAATATTAACTCTACTCTGCTAAACCATAACATTAAAATTCTTCTTTGCAGAAAAGTGGTATAAATAGAAATTCATCACCGACATGTAGGACATTCAATTTAAGATTAATATTTTAATGGAAGTTATTATCAAATAAGACTGTACTGTAGTCTATCTAGTCTAAAGTCTTTAGTCATATAATTAGATTGGGATGAGGTCATCCTATCCTGATACAATCTTGTAAATAATTGACAGGTTTACTATCTTCTTAGCAACCCCTAAAATCCTTTTTGTCATCTCATGTCAGCTAGGAGCCTTTCAAAGTGAGACAGGTCCAAACAACAGAGTTATTTTGATGTCATTGTCCTTGAAGTCTAAGGATTACTCTACATTCTGGGCTAAAAAGAATATAGATATATATACATATATATATATCTGTATAAGTGGGTTACAATGGACAAATGGAGTGAGATAAATCTTACCTGGTACTGTCATTACCTAGATTTTCTGAGTAAGAACTGCCTCCATAAAATTCAGTTTGTGAAACTGGACCAATTTCTCTCATTGCACTTGAATATGTAGTTGTTTTTCTTAAATCATGACAGAAGAAAAGGAGAAACATGAAGCTCTACACAAAAGACGAATTACATTTTTATCGCAACAACCGTTTCTTCAAAATATCGCATCATTTTTATTCAATCATCAAGAATGGAAAATAGATTGATAGACTGAAGAAAATATTATTAACTTGTGTTTACATACTTTAATCTTTCTGTAAATACTGCATTAAGCAAATGCAACCCACTTTACAGTTCCGATCTCTGATATAGTTCAAAGAAGAAACCTGTAGACCTGCAGAAAATTCTGCCCTCTTACCAAATACAGTTACAATAATTCATAACAAAGCTTTATCAGGGGAATTGACCTACCAACTATGTGTCAATTGATCGGCAAACACTTGGCCCTGCCAAAAGAGAGACATATTTGATCTGATATCAAATAGAAGTTTAATCCAACAACCCAGTCGCCCTGGTGATTGAAGAGCGCTTTTCAGGCTAGCTTGGATGAAGGAGGGGGGGGGGGGCAGTGTGTGCCTAACCATAGACACGGGGAGATTGCTGTTTGGTGTTCAAACAGTTGGTGCTCCTTGGGAGGACGGCCAAGTCTTGAGGACGGCTGGCCCCAACGATTTACAGGTTAGTGAACTGTATACATGTGGCATACATACCAAGGAGTTTACCGAGTGAAGGTCTTGATATGCTGGATGCGCTGTAAACAGCACTGGTAAAACCGAGGTGAAATTGAGGTGAACATCTAACCCATTTGTCAGATGCCTAGCTCCCTGAGGTATATTTTCCTCACTCAACCAAAGATATTTCTCCCTGATTTACTAGACTAAATGTAAAACCAGAAACTTTGTATGGATGGTAATATGCTTTCACAGCGAAGAAGAAAAAAAAAAAAAAAAAAAAAAAACATTTGTGAATCACCAAGACTCCTTCTTTGTTCACACTGTGATGAAATTACTCTGCAGCACGAAACTTTGGCAAATGTCAAATGCAATTTGCTGAAGGTTTAATACTTCCACAAGCCAGGGCCGGTATTCTGAAAATTATTATTATTATTTTTTTTTTTAAATCTTATCTTAACTGTCATAGCGATCAGAAATAGGGTACACCATTGGCTTACACCAGGCACTTTTAACTTGGATGCTGGTCAATGGGTGCAATTTTGCGCAGTTCAAACCTATCACAAGTTCGCCTTCAAAATTTGTTATGACAACTAAAAGAGTGAAGATAAGATAAAAGATGAAACAATTTTCGGAATACCAGCCCTGGTTACATACGGTACCTGTAATATCTGTACTATGGTAGAAAGTTATACATGTGTATTTCATTCATCATGCTGATAAGTTGTAGTCTATATAACTCGAATCTCTAGTAAACATATAAATTATACCCTTTCAAACAACCTATAACAACAGTCCATGTAAAAAACAATTTTATCCACACACAACAAATCTTACCACACCTCACTGTTCAATATTGAACAAACTTATTCACATTGCATTGAAGGCCCATCTGTTACCAGAGCCTTCAATTATGAAATGTGTCAAAATCGTACAAACATTCATGAACAATTGACACAACCTAGATGTAGGCCTATATGTAACAGACAGCTAGGTACTGAAAGCATAACCAAAAAAATAGGTGTTTGGTGTGAAAATTGACAATTAATTCAATGTGCTCAATCATGCATGAAATCTGCATATATTTTCTGCCATTTGTTTTTGACACAACAACATGGACTAGTTTTGCTGCAGATTATTTCCCAGGAGGAAAGAGAACTATTTGCATTTACTTAACAGGAAATCTACTAGATAGAAAATATTGAAACTTGAAAAAATACACATTTGTGAAAAAGTGGTACTATTAGAGCACAATTTTGCTTATCAAATGCATATTTACAGCTTTTCTTTGAGCAAGCACCGAATTCACAGAAACAGTCTTTATTACTTGACAAACACATTATGTAAGGCTGTGAATCTAGCTTCATTTACTAAATTGGACTTAAGTTATCTTTAGTGTCATACTGTCTGTTGGGATTTAATCATAACATGGTTAATCTAGACAATTAAGTATTCTTGGATTCTATGAAGAGATTGGTCTACATGTGTATGCACTGTTCCACTCAAAATATGATAAGCCTTAACTCTTGTGAATAATTGTGATTAAATGTAATTGTTCCCACTGTAACAGACATCTTCTTGTAATCCTATTAACATCATCTCACAGATTTGGACACTGTGAAGTTAGACCATAGTGGTAAGACATGTGCTATGCCAATATTTACTTTCTGATAATGTTCTGTGTTACTGCTAAGATACCAAGGAGCATGAACTATAAAGTATCGTTTGTGTCCAGAAACTCCAGACATCATAAACATTCTTAACTGCCTCCCTCAGTCCTTGAGGATCTAGAGCATGGTTGCGTCCAATTTTTAATAAACTTTACCTTTCAGTTTCATCAAGAAAACCTTGCAGCAGCATGGAAAACATACCGGAAATGGATAGTCAAGTAAATGCACAAGCTTGCTTTCTTTTCTATGAACAAACAGTATTTATCATATGTTACTAAAATATAGAATATATATTTTTCATTTTCATGATATTTTGCAAGTATATGCTCCCGATTGGAACCCTACATTTATATTTTTTTTCTAATGTGCAAAATCACAGGAATATTAACTTAATAGATCTTCTAAAGTTTAAATTACTTGCAGATTTATATTTCAAACATCCATTAACTTCAAAGTAGAGTTATTTGTCCTTACATGTGACTCAACTTGTAAATGATCATATTTTTAATCATGATTCCAATATTGATTAATCCGCACCAGACAGCCTGGAGTCAAACATCACTTGCAAAAGTTATTAATTTTTTGAAATATTGTACTTGTAAGCCAGTAAACAATAAAGAGATTACAGCAAATACCTGTACACCAAAAACTACCAAAGCACTCTACAAGAAAATCAAATACAAAAAAGGCCTAGAGGTAATTATGCTGAATTGGTTTTCGACTGAGCAAATTTGTACGCTATTTCTTGGCAAATAGAGAATTTGGGAATATTTTGGATGTTTACATAAAGGTCATTACATGCACCTCAGAACTTTGTGTACACATAGCTGACCCTGACTTCTGTATTTTTTGCGTTATTTCTAGGTGGTAAATAAGGTGTCCGAAGGCAGGTTTGAAAGACAAAGTGCGTCACTGGCCATGTCACCTATGGAACTCTGGGAGTGACCTATCCAAAAAGATGGCCTTGAAAGAGGAACAGGTGAGGGACTCTCTTGTTTGTACATAAACCTCTTTCCATATTTGGCCAATAGAAAAAAGCATCACATTGCTTTCTTCTGAGATGACCCAGGAGTCCATGGAAAAGTTCAAGTATAGAAAGAAATGGAAACTTCCTACTGAAACTGTAAGAAGCTGAATGAAAAGTTCTTACTAATATTGGGGAATAACATTTATTTTTAAAAAAAGAGAATAAAAGAACCTGACAAAATTTAAGCCTAACATTAAAAAAAAATAACCAGATCAGAGAAATTAAGGGGGTATATCTTTTCTGGGCCTCCTTCACGAGACATCTACTACCCATCTACCAAAATGTCCTCCGAAACAAGCTCACACATTGACAATCCAGTACAAATGACTCACACATAAGAGAAGAATATTACAAACAACAAATTTGCTTTCCATTCTTCATGTGCATGTGGGCAAAACTGTGTACATAATTATGAAGGCCAACCAAAATGTAAATACAGATACTGATCTCCAGTGAATTTGTTCACAATTTAGAACATGCAAAAAGCAAAAAATTTTACAGTGAAAAATAGCATACATCATAGCACATTATGAATCATCCCCTCACAGCTATACATGTAACAAAACAACTCTATTCTGGACTGAAATAACAATCACTGTTGCCTTTTTGCGGAAATTGCAAAAAATGGCAAATGTGAAACTGATATCAGATTTGGCATTTAAATGACCTTCTTGGAAAAAAATACATACTCAAAACAAAATATTATACTCTGTAAGCTCTCCATTTGGAGAGTACAATAATGTACTTTCACAGCTGATCTGGCAAGTCAAGACCTGGATTTACAATCAAATGCAACAGCTTATGACAGCAAACCTTTGCTTAATTTCCATGATTCATAAACAACTAGCTGCTAAAAGCACACACAAGCAACTTTTCCACATGCTCAGGTATCCTATGTTTCACATTTGTGCAGACCTGACTGTGATTGTTCCAAAGAAGAAAAAAATGTGAGTGCAAAATTTTTTAGAAACATTTAAAAACATATGGGCTAAATTGACAGGTTTAGAAACAATGTATGATAAGCAGTGAAGATGTGAATACATGAACTGCGCATGAACCTATTCTGGATGCTTCAACAGTCACATTTAAAAATCCCACAAAATATTCATCTGACTAGCAAGGAAAGCAATCAAGAAAGATACGTTTTGGTTATTAAGAGATACGAAGGGGCTTTGAGTACCTACAATTATCTCTTTAAATCTTGCATTCCATGTTTTTCATTGTTTCTTTGTTGTTTGTTTTTAATTGGTCATCTCTCAATTAAAACACCTTCTTCTGGTACTGCCAACAACTTCAAGTCCTATACATTTTCCAGAGGTACATTGTACTTTTTGAAGAGTAGGCCTATCAAGTATCAAAGAGTAAACACATGAATACTGAATACTAGCTAGTGGTACAGGTATTATATCCTATTATATGCCAACGGTTTAAGGAAGGATATTTGCCATATCCTGTAAGATAATTTGGTTTCAGTCAAACATATTCCCTTCCATTCCACTTACTAATTGCTAATGCCAAACACCTTACATAGGATGTACTGCTACAATAATTTTTCGACTTCCTTCCATCATATCGTCGCTGAATTCATGAAGTGGCACAAACCCCCAAAATTGCGTCCAAAGTCACATTTGAGTTATTTTCAGTTTTATCATTCTCTGGCTATGGTCTTTCAATTCACAAAGTTTTAGAACCCAATTCTCTCTAATCTAAAAGATGATTAAAGTGCAAAAACGACACGAGCCTGAAAATCTACATTAAAAAATATCCACTAACCGGCACAAGGGTGCACGCCGTTACGCGCCATTGAGTTCTATACAGAAAAACTCAACGGCGCGCGTGCTTGTGCCGGTTAGTGGATATTTTTTAATGTAGATTTTCAGGGTGCACGCCGTTACGCGCCATTGAGTTCTATACAGAAAAACTCAACGGCGCGTGTGCTTGTGCCGGTTCGTGAATTTAGTGACACAACACAGTGCAACACGAGCGCTTGTGGCGGTTCGTGAAATCTTTTGGGTGCGCAAAATCGTACTTGCTTTCTACACAAAGTGCCACTTTGTGGATTCTTCTTAAGCTGAAGCAACATTTCTACATAACGACACCTACGTTTGAAGCTTTACTGTGCTAATATTTGAGCTTAGTTTGAGTACAATTCTACATGGAAGGCGAGAGTAGATACTTGGCTTTCTATCTGTGCTTGAATCATACAGCTTAACTTCATAACAAATGGCAATGAGCAGTTGAAAAACAGATAAAATCTTTAATCGTGTTTTACTCAAAAATGATTCTGCGCATCTGTGCGTGCCACTTCGTGGATTCAGCGACGATATATTTCTTTGAAAATATACCCATTGGAGCCCCTGTCCCCCTTGCTTCAGGGTAATAGGGGTGACATTACTGCCCTCTTTTCCACAAATAAGAAGAAAACCCAAATTCAACTGTATGAAAATACTGCACAATGTATATCATCTACCCATCTGTCAGTTCAAGTGCCTATAATCTAGTCAACAATTCTCGCATTTCACAATCCTTGCGCCCTCATTTAGTTCAGTTGTGACAGACACTTTAGCGCGTTAATTCTGGGGGATGGGTCGACAACAGTACTATCAACACCTTGTAATAGTCACCTTTTATGCTCTTATTCTAAGTAATTACAGACCTCTAACACTTCATATTTTCTTTGGGTTCTTACTGCTAGTTCTACTAACTCATCCTTCTTCTACCTTGTGCTTGCAATCTCTCGGTCACTCAAATATTTCTTAAAGTGGTCAACGCTCACTTACGGCGCCTGCTATCTTGGAAGTATTTGTCGACTTGCGAGTGGGAAAATGGGCCTGTCATGGTACAGACGTTGGTGGCACATGGATTGTGAAACGTGAGAATTATGAAGAGCTTGATTTTTAAAAAAAGAAGATATATCCCCTTTTGTAAAGTTGATATATTTGCAACAGAAGTTGCTAAAATAAAAAGAAAATCATGAGAAAATATAAGACACTTTAAATCATAATTCTGCACTTTTTCCTATATATATGGTGAATGAGGTATCAAATAAAAGGCCCTTTTTTGTTTCATACAACGACAGTGTTACTTTAAAAATGTAAAAATAATGCGTTTAGCGGTTTTTGCATCAAATTAATCATATACATGTATGTATAGTGCTGTGAAACCCACCATGTTACACAACCTTTTGAAATAGCCCTGCAAAAAAGTACCTCGGGTACCATGGTATTTTGACAAAATTACCATCAAAACCATGACAGTGTTATGCAAGTACCATCAAATTACCATGACTTGATGGTAATTTTGTCAAATTACCATGGTACCCATGGTACTTTTTTTTAGCTCAGCCACAACTTCGCTCACTGAGTGATAATCATAACTGAACAAGAGTCAGTAAGAAAATACATGTATTGATCATCAGTATTTCAAAATTTCTGGAATAGATATAGATGTTCATACAGAAATGTACAATGTATGAAAGTATGATTTGTGAACTGATTGCAGAATGAACTTTCCCTCAAGGTCACTATCTACATCCTTTATTCCCTGTCTCTCTACATCCTGGTATACGTATGTTGAAGAGCATCCATCTCCACTCAAACCACTACTACATAAGTGAATGAAATTATCAAATAACAAAATTCACTATACATAGATATCCTACTATGGTAGCTTGTAATATCAACGTTCATCTGGAATTGAAATAAAAAGGATGGCACTGAAATATTACACGTATGAAATGTATATCACCTCGAAAATGATATTCCACACAAGTATGCTTTAACATTGAATATCAATATGACTTAATTTTGTTCTAACACATACTCAGAAAAGTCTCTAGTCTGATATACATGTAATCCTAGGCTCAGTTTTCAGTGGTTTAACCTTGTCGTGAGTGCAAGCATCAACACTTTAGATTAATTTTTACAATATGGTTGTGTAAATACAAATGCAATTGTGTGAATATAAATGTAGGTAACCTAATGTGTTGAAATTATCAAACACAACTCAAAGCTGCTCATTTATGTAAAGAATACAGGTACTGGTAATCCTGTATGTTTGTGAATGGCATGGAATCAATTACAACAGCTAACATCACACAAGTGTGTATAACCATTAGAAAAGCCTCTGACTGAAAGAGCTGAAAAATACTCAATAAACCTCAAATAAAAAATTCCTTAGGCATCTTATCTCTAGTGGTTATGCAAAAGAACACGTCCAGAACGCAAAGTGGAAAATTAATGAAATCTAATTTTTTAAACAGTGATTGATAGTTTCACAGGTAGCATGTAGACCTTGTAAATTGATATGAACTTCTTGTGGTACACAGGATTCTCACTAGAAAAAAATCCACACACGCTTCCCACTCTGCACAAAGCGTGGAAGTTTCAGAAGTTTTACGGAGTAACACCTAAAGTTAGGTGTGGTGGTAGTATATGCTATAGTAAAAGGATGAAAAATACTTCTTGGTAAGCAGGAGTTGTCTACTAATGGCATAAAAGTAAAAATACATTGCCAAAAAGCAAAACAATCTGTGACATTTATCATTATTGTTCGGAATATATACTCCAATATTTTTTTTACCCTTGTTGCCACGCATTGTGGAGCAGCAATTTCATACACAGTTCTTCCTTGTCTGAAACCCTTTACGCATGGTATTGGAACCATGGGTGTTATGTATTGGCGAGAACCATGGTGGTACGATCTTTGCTAAAATTCTATTCCAATATGTCAAAATAGACATTTCAATTTGTGCATTTTTGTATTTTGCGTTCCGGACACGTCCTTTCACAGAATGACATAAAGATAAAATGCCTTAATCTTCATGGATTTAAGAGAATTTTAATTTCACAACAGGGTGAAAGGTCAGAAATATTCAAAACTGTACAAACTTCAAAGATTTTATAGCCTTGCAGCTTTAAAGCATAAATCATATGGATTCAAAACAAATTAATAGATCTTATACAACCATATCCATCCCAATTCATCTATAGACATCAGTACAGAACCGCTGGAATGTGGCTATTTATCTCTCTGAACGATGCTTCACTACACCTTTTGTTAAAGTGGACCAGAAAATGATGGATTTCTACCTGTGGGCCAGTTTTAAAAAGGGTAAACCTTTACAGACCAACACAAAACAAAAATATCCCATTCTGGACTGAAACTATTCAGAAAGGGACAATAATATTGACTAGCGATGGGGTGTGAAAAGCAGCAACAAAGTTTGCATATATCATGTTTGGTCATACTCTCTCAATATTAGCTCCATATACCCCTGGCGTGCAATCAAACAAAGCTTCATGTACAAATTATGTACGTAAACTGACACAAATCATGTACGTAAACTGACACAAACATATCCTTGTTGGAGGATAACATATTTTAAAACGTATCATAAAGCTACAATGTACATGTACTTTGGTACTTCTCAAAGTACATCATCCAGTGGAGATTATCATGCACTGTACACCTTCAAGTGCTGTTTGCAACAAGGACTTTTTGAAAATAAAGAATATTTTTAACACAAACTGGTTGTTGGTTTGGTTTACCTACCTGCTAATAAAGGAAAGCATGCATGCTTCTAAGTAAGCAACCAGGACCGACAGCTTTAAGTCCTCTCCGAGGGACCTGGTAATGAGGATTAATGCCTTACCAAAGGGCACTAGTACATTGACTTGGTTTCAAACCCAGGTCACCATAAAAGAGACCAGGGGCCAGTTTCTCAAAAACCGTCGTAAGTCCAACTTCTTGGACATCCCACTGAAACGCGTGTTGTAGAATTAACATGCATTTCAATTGGATGTCCAGAACTTAGACTTATGAAGTTATGATGGATCCGAGAAACAGGCCCCAGTGCATACCAACTGAGGTATTGTGCCTCACAAAACCCTTCATTTCGAATGCTATCATTTCTGCAATGTGGTATAATACCCTGACCTTCACATTACATGGGCCTTGCATACATGTATGGCAGTTTCAATGAACTTGTCTATTCATCACACTATCATGTGAAGATGATTATAGTGATAATTCGGGGACTACCAGCAGGTATAATGGTAATATATGCATTACGTCATATCACACAAAGCTGATGTAGCAACGTACCCTGTACATGTAAATACTGTAACATTGCAGGTGGGTAAGAAAATTTTGTCACAACTTTCCTCAATGAAGAAAGAATGAAAGCATGGCAGGCTGGCAACAAATCTTTCTTTATTTTAAAAAAAAATGCAGTGTACTGCAAAGTACCACTTTCAGTATTTCCTTAAAAATCACTCAGTACTCATGATTCAATATTTGAATTAATCACTCTGTGCATTCCAGCAAATTTTGTCAATGAACCATTAAAACTAAATTTAGGAGGCTGCCAGTTAACCCACTAACTACTGAGTTTTTTCCATTCCCATAGGCTTAATGCAGGGTTCATCTGGTTCCAGCAGGCTATGGGTTAGCTCCTTGGTTATATCAGAAGGCGTAGGTCCGGGTGACTACCCCTAGTGACCCTTCAGCTTCAGTTGACCCAACCCATGCAAACTAAGCTCAGCACGAGCCTAGCAACAGAAAGAAACACCTGGCATATCATACAAGGCTGGGATGCTGGACATGAATCCCTCAACGCTTCCCCCAAACACTGCACATTATGATGCGTGTAAATGATGTTGAAAACTGAATCAAACACGAATACGTAGTCCCACAAGTGTTACTTCCATTGCGTGTTGATTTATGACTTGTTCTATTGTTTGTCCAATGCCTGGTGCTGTATAAACTCAGTCTACAGACTGCTACCAACGAATGTTGCAGACTATTTTCAGCAAGGGACTTCACCCACTTCTACTTGGAAAGTGTATCACAGGAATTAGATAAACAGGATAAAGTGCAGTTTAATGGATTATTCATTTTATGGATATTAACGGATAGTACACGCACTGAACTTTAACACAGACCAGAAACAGAACCAGAAACATGATTGATAAATGAATTATACTACCAGTTGGCAAACAACCCATACTTCATATCAATATTCAAGTAATGTAATCTTTTACATGCACATACTCATTTTCACGTGTGCTCTCTACAGGTTTACATACACTGTATAGTCTACATGCATTTCTACTATTTGTATTATGATCCAACAAGTGGTTCCACTGAAGTGACTGCGAACAGAGAACCTTCTTTCTTCTTTTTATAGCGACTATGCAAATATTCTCTGTATAGGCTGGGATGGTATACAATGGTTCACTACACAACCTCTGTGATTCTAAAATCTACATATTCCATGTCCTGATTAACATTTAATTGGCTAGCTTCAGCCAGCTTTCCCACTAAATGAGAAATGAACTTATAGTGCACTATGATGTCAGTACTAATGCGGTTAGACTAAACCTTGGAAAATCCTTAGTTTGCACAAAGGTTGAATGAGCTTAGCCCTGTCACAGTGTCGGCTGTCATGAACGACAATGAATGTATTCATTGTACTCAGTATCGGCCATGGACTGGATGTATTAATACTCTTTGGAACAAACAAGAAAAAGAAGTATATTATGAGGCATTTGCTCTGCATTGTACTACTACACATCAGTAAAATTATGACATTTACACATTTTTGCTATCTTCATCAACTATATAAATAAATTATTCTGCTACTGTTTAGATTCGGAAAGCCATTCTTGATCAAAGTACCAACAATTCTCATCAGCTCACAAGAGCAATGTCACTGGTACTAGTATTCTATAGTATGAAACACTATTAGAACAATTAAGTTACCTCATAAAAATTATGCTTGTCTTCCTTTCCATTGCTTCGCTGTCACTGCAGCTCACATTGAAACTACTTGCGTGTGTAGTACCAAAAGTAAAGTGTTACTTAATGTGAGAGAGTGGTAAATTGGTTTCAACACTTAGGGAGGCAGACACGCAAATGCATCAATGCAATGATAGGAAAGTAATTATACCATTCACATATTGCATCAAGGCTGAAAGACTAAATATTTTGATCTCAGTTAGTAATCATAATTAAGATATGTAAAAGAATGAGTCATGGATTTCAAATACTTTCTATGGCTGTAATATCTATATATCAAGCTAATAAAAAAATAAATTACAAGAATGTGAATGATACTGGTATGCATGTAATGAGTAAATGAATGCACACTACACTATACTGAGTTCCTGTTATAGTATGATAAGACATCCATAAATTTGTATTAGAATTACACTATTGCTGGTTTTGCTGCCATTTATATAATAGGCCTATATACTTTTCCTCAAGTGTACTTGTGTACTTACCAGGCATACACTTCATTCAATAGTTCACTCAGCCAACACTGCACAATATTCCACGAGTACCCACTTGAATGGAAAATCACGCCTACAAATTCACCGGCCGGCTGGAAGACCGTTTGCCAGGACGGAGCTCGAGTATGGAAGAACCACTTTGCAACATTCAAGATTACTCTTCCAGATCCTGTTGGCCACTGCCCAACATGCTCAAGGTGGAATCCAACCTACCAACTGCAGATCCCATTGGCAGCCCACACACTTATATGTTTATGCGTCGCCCAAGAGGATCGTCTGCTACAACCCTCAAAACTCCAAACACTCCGGCTTTGGAAGGGCAATGTTTACTCACCGACAAACTAGGCATGAATAACCACTCTGTCACTGGAAGGAGCAAAGCACAACAAAAACTAGTATGGAAAGCCACACTTGTTCAGCACCCAAGTTGTGTAACAGACTACTAGTATTCTATACTATTAACCCACATACTTTGTCCATGAGCTTCTCTGGCTTGGACACCCCTAAGGTGACAATGGGAATGACCCATATCTCAGAGAACCAGGAGGAAACATTTCATTAGAGGGGTGAAACATTAGTTGAACTTTGTCTATACGAGGGACAAAGATAAAAAGTTGGAGTAGGGCTAGCAGGAGGAGGGCTGGGGCTGGGGGATGATTAAGATTGGTACATTGTAAAATGAATGAATCCTGTATCTATATATTCTGTTATTTAATTGCAACCCTTGATCACAAAAATAAAACAAAAAGACAATCAGGCAGCTTATTACAAAGTAAATAATTAAAAAATAAATCAATATGACAAAAGTGGTAATTGACAGTTTCTCATTTTGATACATGAGTTGTTTTTTTTTTCTCAGAACAGACAGTGTAGGTTTTAATGACAAACTGAAGATATACTGGCTACGCCTACAGCACTGGAATGCAAGGATTGTTTGAATTTGTTCATTGATGCAGCAATTTAAATCACCAGCTTATTCTCAGAATTGCCATTTAAACTAACTCTATCTTGAAAATAAAAATCATTCAGTGAATAACCGCCCATTTCTTTTCATGCTGACAGCCATAATTTCATGAAGGCAACACACCAATTTCTCCTAAAACGCCCACTTTTAGTCTATAGGGCAATGAATATTGACCACTATTTCCTTTTCCCTAAAACCCACATATCCTAGCTTTTCAGAAAATGCAATCTTTCAAAATATTCAGTCATTTCAAGTGACAAACTTTGATTAGTAGATTAAAATCTATGTCTTTGCTATGTTAAACTTACCAGTTTGTTCTGCTTGCGATCATGACTGCATGAAAAGTGGAGGTACTAGGAGGTACTCGCATTGTGTCAGCAAAACAAACTGCGAGTGTAGAATTGCTATTTTCCGTAACATGACATATTCAAGTACAATAACTTACGACCTGCTTCTCATTTTACTTTAATGGATATAACCCCATGACCCCCGCACCCTAACCTCCCACTGAATTTATCCGATAAGACATGGTAGAAGCTTTTATTTCTCAAATTCCCAATCTTTCAATATTATGATTTCATCTATTCAAGCTATTTGCTATGAGGAGAGGATACTCCTGTTATTTACCAATATTTACTGATAATGATTTGAGTATAACACTGAACTGAAATATTTCATTCATATCATCAGATTCACTTCCTGTTGGTATTTAAGGTTCACAGACATTCAATGATGAGGTTTAATTTAACAATGGCGACGAAAATAGTACCAAAAATGAAAGGAGAGAGCAAGAGTCCAGGCAAATGCCTTTTTTTTTCTTCTTCTTCCTTTCCCTCTTCTTCCTTGTCTTCTCCTTCTCCTTCTCCTTCTCCTCCTCCTCCTTCTTCTTCTTCTTTCTTCTCCTTCTCCTTCTCCTTCTCCTTCTCCTTCTCCTTCTCCTTCTCCTTCTCCTTCTCCTTCTCCTTCTCCTTCTCCTTCTCCTTCTCCTTCTCCTTCTTCTTCTTCTTCTTCTTCTTCTTCTTCTTCTTCTTCCTTCTTCTTCTTCCTTCTTCCTTTGTTCTCCTTCCTTCTTCTTCTCCTTCTCCTCCTCCTTCTCCTTCTTCTTCTCCTTCTTCTTCTTCTCCTCCTTCTCCTCCTTCTTTCTTCTTCTTCTACCTTTGCTTGATTAGCCCAACAGAAGAGCAGTGGTTGTAAATCCAGTAGGTTCTAGGTTCAAAATCAAGTTGATACACTTGTGTCCTTAGGTGAGGCACTAATCCTCAAATACTGGATACCTTGCAGGAGTTAAAGCTGTATGTCCACTGGTTGTGTACCCATAAAAATTAACTTGCTTTCTTAACAGTCAGTTACAATCAATCATCATAATCATAATCACTAATCCACCAATCCTACAGTTCCTGATCCTCATCATGTTGGATTCTCACAACTTGGACAGATGATCTGAATGTACTTGTCATGTCACAAATAAATCCCATTACAACCGAATGATAATGAAGTGTTAAGTCTCTTTAACACTCTTTCCACAGTGCTATCTTCCAATGCGTCCCTATCATATGGCCCCTTAGGTACTAATCACATGTTAAACCTGATCAAATTTGTGACGAGGCATGACAAATTTACAAGGTGTTAGCTATTAGGCTACTCTCGTGAGAATATTAGCAAGGTCCCATTACATATAATGACATTTACTGGCCTTGCACAATGCAATATGAAACTATGAATAGCAAATACATAACAAAAAAATGCATAGTAGAAGGGTTAAAAGGAACTTCTACAACATAGAAACATCATGTTCTTGTTCTACCATCTAACCCACATCTACTTTCCTATTATTTTTTTTTAAATATAAGCAAAAAAGGTAATTATTCAAAAATTAATGAGGTCGAGCCTGAAATCAAGAAGCCATTAACCTTATCCCAATGCAGTGGTAGTAATTAAAACAGTTCTAAATCAACCAGATTCCTACACAGTAAAAATGCTGTTTAAAGCATATACAGCCTGTTAAAAATTTAAACAAATTGTTTACAATATGAACTGTACTACGGGTTGTTCAGTTCATAGTGGTAAAAAACTGTTTGCATTTTTAAACAGCATTTTCTCTGTGTAATATATTCAGTTAACAGCTTATCCCCCATGACCCTATCATATTCAAAAGCACTGCATAATTCTACTTTTAAAAAAGATGAAAACAAGACAGAACGGTAAAAAATGATGACCTACATTTAACACCTCTGGGGCATATATAAGTTGTACCGCAGACTAGTAACATGAGCTACGGGGTAAGGATTTCTTTAGGCAATATTTTCAGACATAATTAAGACAAGTTCTCAGGTGTAAAGAGAACACTTGCAGGGCTTACTTTAAGCAAGGCACATATTATTCATGATCACGACAAACTCCTAAAGGATTGTGTTTATCCATCCAAGCTTCCTAGTCTGCAGTTCAATTAGCTCAAACCTGTGGTGTCTCCAGTCTACGCTGATTTTTAATACCGACCAAAATAGCATTTTCTCAATTTGTCATGAAAATGTGATACCTACCGATAAAAAAAACCCCTTACTTTATAGAAAAGGAAAATCAAGTTCATATATAAATAAGTTGCTCATAGATGTTCTTGGTGAAATGCTGAATAGAAGAAGCAAAAATATTGATTAATCTTCATTCAATTTTACACTTAGTTGTAATTACTGCAGTATTTAATTTTCCACAAAGAGAGGTGCAATCCCTGTTCATAAACAAACAAAAAAAAAACCAAACAACCAACCCCCCCCCCCTCAAAAAATCCCCAAACCAAACAAAAAAAACTATTGGCCTAAACTGTCTTTCTTGAAAATATCATATGTGACTGCAGTACATCAATGATGAAACATGTAGCCACAAGTATCCCACAAGTTACTCCACTCTCTTTATGTGTAATAAAATTTCGTACAACTAAGTACATCAGAATGAAATGTATAACAGCACAATGGTCCTTTGGGCAGACTGCTATGTAACAGAATGTGATCAACAACACTCACAAAGAAATTGTGCTCCCGGAATATTCCAGCTTTGGAAGTGGGAAGATGTAAAAGGGGAACCAGTTCCTTATTGAGTTTATGCTCACATTTAAACCCAACCAACCGGTTGAAGTGAGAACATTCTGAGGGGACCCGGCTTCCTATTCTCCGCTGGGTCAGAGGGGTGAAACTTGGTGAATCATGGGTACTCTTACGCTCCCTTAGGATTGGTGTAACAAGCTCACTCAAAATAGCTTCCTGGAACAATGTGTCAATGGACTGGTGTTAAAGGAACCGTTTCCACTAACAAGAACTCCCCAAACAAAAACTTTCTTTTAGGTATGCGACGATATACTACATGGATGCCAAAATAGTCATACACAAATACACCCTTGATATCTCAAAGAGATGTATTAGGCGCTATATCATTGCAGAATATTATTATCATTATCACAAAGTATGATTTTGTATATACACCATAGAGTTTTTATATACTTCTCAGTTATACAAGGAACTGTATTCCCTGTTCTGACTAGTTTATTTTAGCTATGTCATGTATTTGACATTCATCTTTCAAGTTTTACAAACATGTAATTGAGGGCTTAAATATTTACTACCCTGCTATTAATATCATGAATGTCGTAGAAAAAAGTATTGTTTGAGGAAAAATTATGGCTTTGCAGCAGTGAGGAAATTCTTTGCAAAGTTCACCCCCCCCCCCCCCCCACCACTACCACTGGGGAAAAAATGAGGTAAAACAAAGTATCACTTCAGACCGTTTTTTCCTAGTACTGGAGTCCTTTAAATGTTGTATTTGTCATCATTTGGCAAGGGATTGGATGTGTAATTTGCTGTGAATTTGTTGTGGTATACCACATCAAAATGAGAAACACTATACAGGACTGAATCATTTCTGCGGATTACCACAAGCAATCACGCAACGTGAACAAGTTGCCAGGGCAAACTTCACACAAAGTTCAGGTGTGTGTTTCTCAGCAAGTAATTAAAAATATTTCAGCTACTCCCCCTTTCTATTTACATGTTTAATGAATGGTTAATGATTTTTTTTCAATATCATACATAGAGGAAGTCAGTTCAGGGATATGCAATGTGCTTACATATCAAAATTCTTTGAATGTAAAAAAAAAAAAAATGGGAGTTTTCATTTTCCTATTAAAGACAAAATATTTTAGATTTTGCTCAGCTAGTAACAGGTTTAATCGATTTTCATCAAAATATGATTGGCCCAGAGCTTTTTGCTGATGGGAGGCAAAAAATATGCCTCTTGCCTTGGCATTTTTTGGGGTTTGTTTGCCACCTCATATCCTATTCACTTAATATATAAATAAAAACCACGGAGGTTTGTCGCAGGGGTTTGTCGCGTCAAATTTGAACAAGCCTTTAGTCATTTACTGGGAAGACTGAATCAAATGGTTGCTGCTCACACTGAAATCATTTCAGAACAGTGTCTCGGCACAGCGAGGTTACCTGCAGCCATCTCCTTCTACAGAAAATCCTGACAAACATATAAATTCAATTATAACCAGACAACTTTCCCCAAATAGACAACCTTCAAATGAACCTGAAATCCAACGCTCATCCCCCATCGTGACAGCAGACAAATCACTAGTAGCGATTTTAAAGCTTGGCATATCGAATAGTCTTTCACACCTGTTTGGAGAAGAAACCTGAGATATGGCTGCAGACAGACATGAACCTGAATCTAACTCTGATCACGCACCTCCAATCGCTCTCTCCCTTTCTATCTTTGGTGAGATTTTTCGATTTTGGTAATGAGGGAACAAAAACAACTCGGGAGGGGGCTACCAAGCCACTGGCCCACTTGTCTGGAGCAACAGATTCATTTGTACCTTTCCAAATCGGATCACAACTTTAAGCATGAAATTTTAAATCTTTACAAACAGGGTTTTCTTACAAGAATCAAATTTTTGAAGGGCCAGGGAAATGATAACATGTGAATAACAAACAAATGTCACGTGAATCATTTCATCTCTTTGAAAAGGAAAAATATCCATCAATTGTGTGCAAAATTAGTAGGCCTATTCCGTAAATGCCCCAGTGGCCACCATGCACTTTAAGGCAAATAATGAGTATGAAGTTCACTTTTAACAAATAAGCTTTGCTTATTTATTCAAATAGGAATACAAGAAGTACATTATCTCCACAAATGTCAAGTATCTCTTACTAGCACTTCCTGTTCAACAAAATCTCCTTGATGAAAGTATCTCCACAAGCCAACTGGTTATTTCAAAGTTCGAGAAGCTCTCCACGGGGACACATTGAAGTGGTTCCTATGCATTAATCCTGTGTGTTTTGGACTTGACGTTCCTTACAAAACACTAGTTGTTCCCAGGCAGAATGACTCAGAATCTACAATATCCTCACATGCACTGCTATAAAAAGTACTTTGCAACAAGTTGGTTTTAAACCACGTATGGCTTCCCTGCACTGTGTGTCAATACATCCTTCACAGGCTACCAATCAATAACATATGACGAGACGGTTAAAGCGTAATCCTTTTCAATTTGTGCTCTGGACCGGGAAGGGCTCCACAAAAAACACCAAGACTCCTCCCTTATTTTCTAATTCAAAGAAGGTTTGGCTCAGTCACAGCTGGAACTGCTGTCATTGTTGTTTCTATTTATATCAAAGTATCTTAAGCTTGGAAGAAGAAAGAGACCAGGTTCAACTTAATGGCAGAAGAAAGAGAAGAGGAACTGAAAGCTGATTGTTCATCCTCTTTGAAGTTCCTTATAAAACAACTACAATACAACTGAGCACTTGTAGTTTACCTCTTTGTTTTTAAAAGGGGAATCACCTTCATGTCTTCTTCCTTCTTCTGCAAGGTCTCCAATTTTCCTCTATTATTAATGTCTTTATCCAAGTAGTCAACTCCTTGATATTTTACCTTCTCTATACACATATTTTTAGTTAACCCATTCCCTGCTGGAACCAGGTGATTATTGCATTAAACCTACGGGAATCAGACCATTCAGTAGTCAATAGGGGGGGGGGAGAATTTATTTCGCTACATTTGTATGTTTACATTACAAAATACATAGTCTCCATTTATGTTTATACTGCCAGGGCTTTTATTACAATGGAGTGCAAACAATGCTGTTTCTTTCTGCATAGGATTGTATTTAGTCATGTCATAATTTGCTTCAAGGCTCTAGGATGGTGTATTTTGAGTAATTAATCACAGAATGTTCAAATATTTCTCTGTTTCTGTTTGTAAAACAAGACTGAAACTTCGATATCCTGGGCCTTGCCATTTTTCTTATTTAGGAAGCATGCTATATGAATATGGTATTAACTGCTTAATAAAGAGGGAAACATTACATAAAAAGACTACTGAATCAATTATTTATGAAATAAACAGGGAATAAGAATCGGGGCTGTTCCAATTTTTGTAAAGGGCAGTGAGGATACAAGAAAGCAAGAAAGTAGTACCTGCTGGTGGAAGAAATAGAAAATGTCATAATTTCAGCTCTTCTTCTGACTAAAACTTGGAGTTCAGGCAAAAACTATTTCCATTTTTCTTTTGTAAATAATTTTTTTGTAACAAATCATGACTGCAAGTTATGGTAAATATTTACAATCAGTTATTTTTTCTATTTGATGCAGGAGCGGGGACTTCAACTCAATGACATTTAATAAGCATATAGCCCTCCCCCCTCCCGAAAATAGGGGGATCCATAGTTGACACGCCCATGTTTCCTTCACCTTTTTCAGTGTCAAAGAAGCCTTGTGTAGAAATGTAGTGTTCAAAATAAAATTTCAGAGGTAGTGTTACCAGACCTTCTAGTGGACACAAGACATTAGGAATGATTAATTATTTAGAGCTTTTTGATAAGATCCATCTATGAGAAATGACCATACTGTCCTAACACCTGGGTCCAACCCGTCTTCGGACAAGTCTTTGCTCGATATTTGTTCTCAATCTTCAGGCTGTAGAAATTATGAAAATTAGTGAGAACTCCCCTACAAAACCAACATGCATATTTTTAATGTATACTCTAGGAAGTTGTTGGTCATTTTCTATTACTTTATTTTAATTTCACCTTGGACAAAGCTAAAACAAGGTGATTTTCTTCTCATCAATTCCCTTGGATAGGGCATTAACTGATGCTTGGTTGATTAACACACAAAGTCAGCATACATTTCAAGCTCAGTTTCCTGATGGTCCATTTCAGTATTTTTTTTTTCAATCATGCTCATTCCCTATATAAGGGATTAAATGTTTGTAAATACCACACAGGTCAAATACCAAACACAAAGCTGTATCTCAAATTCATGCTTTCCAATTCAAGATACCTATATTTTGCTTCAAATTTCCTGCCATTCCATCAAGCATAATTTGGCAATACATCATGTGCGAGAGAGAGGAAGTCCCCTACAGTGGGTGTGTCATGTCTGGAACACCCGTGGATATTCCATCTGGTCAATAGCTGGTATACATTGCAGGCCCCTAGGCCTCAATATAAGACAAGGTCTAGATTTAAGATTGGACTTGATGGTACCCTGGGAGCATGGATGATGTAATGGTTATAAATAGAAATTACATCATAGCTGAATTGAAAACAAGACCACAAACATTAACAGTTACTACTTCGCTTCTAATTTTCTTTTTACTTTCTCCATAAGAACAGATTGACTCTTTCATCCCTTTCTCCTCACTTTCTCTTTATATTTTTATTATACACCTTCAAAATATATATACAATATTTCTGCAAAGTTTAGGGTTGAATATCCTTTTATCAACAAAAAAAAAATCCAGCACTGAAAATAAATACAGCTGTTTCATATCAATTTCAATTTCTATGACAATCATGAAATGAAAATTAATTAATATATTGAAGATTATTTCTTGAATTATTCTCTGGAAATCAACAATCTCATACCATAAAATAAAGATAAACAAAGCAACTTCAAATTTTACACTATGCACAATTTGTCCCTCTCCCAAAAAGCAAACATTTAAACAAAAACTTGTCAACTTTTCCATTATCTCACACTAATTTTACATGTGCATTTCATTTTCTATCTCTCCAATACCAATAATCCTGTATCCCACTTTGCACTTTTCCAAACATCTCCGAAGCCTTAAATGGCCAAGAAGAACTAATCCAATTTCCTTTCCTTTGTCAGTATGAGTTCTGTCCTTTCTTTAAATCTTATTCCATTTTTTACAGGTCACAGAGCAATTGGAGATGATGAAATGAGCTAAAAGTGGGTGGTTTGTGCCCTCCTGCTATGTAGGAACACAAACACAAGGCCCTTGGGGTTTACCAGATATACACCAGTAAAAGAAAATATCTAATTGGAACTGTCAATTCTATTTGCCAAATATGAGTCAGGTTTTCTTCTTCTCTTCCAGGGCATTTTCGGATGGGCATTTCATCTACGTAGTGATGGCTTTTCCAGTGTAATTATTACAATAGTTTATCAGGGAAAATTTCTCAAGAATTACGTTTCATATGAATACATATGAAATAAAATATCAATTCAAAGCAGCACACTGTCATTTCAAACAATTCCACATTTGAGGGTAATTTCAATAAATATATAATTTTCCGAAGAATCCTGTGTGTTTCACTTTAGCTTGTATAATGCAAATGGTTTATTTCCATCCACAAATAAATGCTGTGAGCTAACATTAGCATAATACCTGGAAATAAGGTATACAGACTTAAATTTCTTCTGCTTAACATGTAGCATAGGCATCATGTTTTCAATCGATATAAATAGAAATTGAAGAAGCGATAACTCACCTCTCAGAAACTTTTGATAGTCCTAAATGAAAAGACCAAAGTTAGCAAAGGCATTCATATCCCCAAAGCTAACACAAGGTCCTTTACTAGAGCAATCACCAAACTTCATTACCTTTATGACTAGATCATAGCAATTGTCAGCAAGGAGCAAAAATCAGCATGAACTCATTGGCATAATATGACCTGTCAAGATATTTCTACTCTGTCATTGATGACAACTAAAACTAGTCTCACGAACAGTACTTTTTGTGTGGAGGACTTTATCTTTATGTAACTATCTTAGATAGAAATGGTATGACAACATCTTCAGAACTTTTGTCACACCAAGAAGACTGATGTGTTGCTTTCTGCCAGGTGTCAAAATATAGATAAGGTTGAAGTTGACCATAGTGTGGTGTTATATGTCTTGTTTTAACTCTAAAAATCTAAGTAATTCTATTTATCTCTAATAAAAGTGGACCATTTCTGAGACTACATCTGACAAACTGCTGGTCATTCACACTGGATATTAGCCAAACCAACTGTTCTTTGGTCACAGTCATCGTCATGTCAATTATATTTGTGCCCACCCATGATTGATCTGGCCATACTCATCTGGTACTTCATAGAGAGTACATTATATCCTAGGTCATTTTCATTGTCACCACCGTCATCATCATTGTGATCATCATCGTTGTCACTCTCGTGTGAATTATATTCCTTAAGTCTGCCCATGACTGACCAAACAGACAGACAGAATTACTCATCCATTGCTACGCAGAAAAGTGTCAATTTTTTTTATCTTGAGCAACAAGAAACCAAGTCCACCCATTAAGGATCAACTCCCATGATTGAGCAGGACAGACACAAGACAGAACTGATCATCCTTGCTTCATAGAAAGCATTTCCTGGGTCCCAGATGATGCCAGTTTGGCAATCTTGACCATAGTTGACCTGGTGAGCACTAAGGCTGGGATAATTTGGGCTGAGGCTTTTCTATGGAAAAGGTGTGTTATACTGTAATCAAATTGTGCTCAGCGGATTAAGGCCATGAACACAACTGGCAGAGGGAACATAAGAGAGTACAACTCCATGTGTAAGTCAAGATTGACAGGGCAATAGGGTAGTGGGCAAACCCACAAACAAATCATCAATTAGTGAATAATCTTGCACCCGTTATAGAGAGTGACGTTATGCATTGCGTCAGATGTGCTTCTGCCCTGCCAAAATTGAATTGAATTACATTCAGTTTAACCCTCATTTTTCTTCTTATTTTTTTGTCATAAAACTAGGTAATGTACACGAAAATAGAAATTGGCATCTAAGCGTGATCTAGGTATCATAAAGGATAGCTCTTTGTGTTGCCTATCTATAGAATCTTATGTAACTGCCTTTCCCTTTTCACCCCTTGAAGACTAAGCCAAGACAACTCTGGATGGGGTATATTGAAAATGCATGCTATAATGGAGTCAAAGGGTTAAATCATAAGGCACACAAATCTTAAACTTAAGTTTCATATCACTGTTGTCTGATAGGTTGAATTATCTGTTGTTTGGAAATGTCTGAGTTTTTATGCAGACAAGGAGCATCGTTTTTCAAAATATCAATACAGTGAATCACAATATCAATAAAAATGAATTCAAGTGAAAGAAAGTGCAAATGTCAGACCGATCCCTATAAGGTTGGGGAATCTATCAAACTCCTTAATCCATGTTCAATATTCAGATCTTTCATGGATTATGCAAATTATATATAGCATATAACCCTTAGTGTTCCATCATCAAGCCAAACATCACCCTGGCAGCTTTACACACATCATTTCAGAACTTTAATGCATTAAGCCTGAAATTTACAGGTTTATGAGCAGGACATTCAATTAATACCACAGTGTGGAATTTGACATGATATACCAGTCAACAGGGAGTGACTAACATCCGTGATCAGACAAGAATTTGGCAATCTAGAGCAGTCCTTGGATCGAGAGATGGCAAGTAACCTTCAATCTGAGTCATATCAGGCACTTAAGACTTAACGGCAAAATTAACTCTTTGCATGCTCAATTAATTTTTAGAAGAAAAAATTACAATTGTTCTTTTGATATTTTCTTGAATTTTACTTCCCTTAGTGCAGTACTGATCCTATCACATCACTTAGGCACATTGGCAATTTTTTTTTAGTTTCAATGGTGCAGTGATAAAGGAGAAAGCTGATTATTATGATTGTTCAGTGTAATTGTACGAATGTGAAATGATGCGGAAAAGAACGCTTAGGGAGCTAAACCTTGTCAAAGATACCATCACTGATTGGCATAGGTTCGGTTTTCTGATTACTTTTAAATGGCTGAAGCTGTGCTATTTAAATTGCTCTTATTCGATAATAGCACAACACACTTTATCGGGAATGGACTAAAAATTTTAGTGAATTTTTCTCTTTCTGCTCATGTATAATGTGTCATTCTTAGCATTCTAGATCAAAAAATGGTACAAAGGAGACACTTTACTGCTATGGGATAAATAACATTGCTTTGGTAGAGAACTGATGAAAGATTTAGCAACTGCTAAAAAAAAATATCAAAGCTAAGAAAACACTGTTGCAAACTCTTTTTTTTTTCATTATCCAAAAGGACCCATAAAACTACACATTCATCATATTATTATTCTTCTCTTTCGAGTTCTTCTTTCCTGTCCGGGGGGGGGGGGGGGGGGGGGGGGGGCACAAATATCACTATTAAAGAAAAAAACAGTATCTTTCCCTAGATCTGAGAACTTTGAACCTGTAGGTGTATGGTAGATTTGTGGTTGTGGTATAGCTTGTGCACAATGGCAATAGGTTGCCAAGACCACAAGTATTTTGCAATGATGTGGAAAAATTCCTGTTGACTAAGCATAAACTCTGCTTGGGGTTGGAGATGAACTCTGAAATACTGTATGATTTGAAAATTAATCCAGCAGGTTCTTAACAAAAACTCAATTCACAAATAAAATTACCCCTTTTCCATGTCATTTTAAAGATATTCTTTTTACTGCAAACCCTATAATCTCTCACTACAAGAATATATGTGTATCTACTGTATCTTCACCTTGTTACTTTCCAACTGTATTCCTCTCCTCATCTCTTTCACTCTACTACTCCTTCCTAAGCCCATCATTTTTGCCATCCTTATACAGGGATGCCACTTAGAATTGATGAAGAAAGTAGGAAAATCATCTAAAATGGGCCCTTTTGTACACAAAAATGTGTTTTCTATGGACAAAAAAATATATTGCTAAAGTACGAATTCCTACTTTTGTCTGAAAAGTGGCGTCCCTGCTTTTAGAAAGAAGAAAGTGTTGCACAGGGTCCAACCCCACTTTCTTTTCGCCCCCACCCCCTTTCTTTCTGTGTCTCTCTCTCTGTCTGTCTCTCTACCTCTCACTTTTCTAACTCTTTCTCCTATACTTCTCATCTAACCACCCTTTCAGTCACCCTTAAAATACAAATAGTTGCAGAGAATTTAATATTGTCCTACCTGTCTCTTTTCTCAGCTGTGCCATTTTTCTTGGACTGTTTTTTCTTGATGAGGGCAACATGTTCCTCAGTGACTGGGGAGACCCTCTGCCGTAACTCTGTCTCAGACTCGGAGCTCCACTCGTCACCCTTCTGGTCCGCCTGCAGAAAGGGGGGGGGGGGGATTCGTTCAAATTCTTTTAAAAATTGGCAATATGACTGAATTGGGCTTGCTATAGAACTACTTTATAATGTTTTTCTCATACATACATAGTTATAGAGATAAGCAAGAAAAAAAAGCTATGAACTTCAGTTGGCATAAGAGGTAATTAATGACATTTGCTGACTTTCAACATCTTGTCCAGTTCACTGTCTGCAATTACCTGTCCTGCATGCAAAGAAAAGTGTATGGCTCCCTCTACAGCTAGAATCATTTTAACATCTGTGTAGAAAGGCATGGTTTTTATCAGCTCAGTTAAACAGAGGTCAGACTAGACTAGCAGGCCAGTATGTCTATGATGTCACTAGATCATAATACATTACAATCACGATTTGAGACTAAGTTCTGAAAACTTCTCCACAAAAAATAACAACATTTGACATAAACAGGACAATGGAAAGTACTGCTATCTTAGTTCCTGAGACATCTCAGCCCGGGGGGGGGGGGGGGGGGGGGGGGGGGGAGATATGTCTCATTGAGGCTTGTACATCATCTGCATAAATCACGTTCTGAGAAACACCCTACACGGGGATTAACGTAGAACAGAAATAATGTATTATATATCCGATTTTTATACCCTTAACGGGGATGTTATGCAAGAATTGCCTCATTTTCTCCAAATTCTGTAACATTTTCCCGGATTTTCCTGATTTTGATACCTTTTTTTTCTGATTTTACCTGTTTTTGATACCCTAAACGGGATCCCGGGTTCCCATTAGGTCCTGAAAAACAACCCTTTTTATACGTTTTTTGTTTACGCAGATGATATACAGGCCTCAATGAGACAAAATCCCCGGGCATCTCAGAAAATACAAAAAATCTGAAAATTGCATACAAATTAATTCTAAAAACACACTTCAAGAGTGGCAAAGTTTTTAAAGCCTATGGAATCAACATGTTAAATCAATAAGGATATGTTTCTAATTTGCAAGAGTTACTCAAACATCATGTACATAGTAAATTACGGCTTCTGGTTACCTTATTTTCCCTCTGAGGTGTGGCATACTCTGAGGACGACCCCTTGGCGGCACCGTTCACGATCCTCTTTCCGTCCTCTGCACCACTTGAGATATCCCCATCCTGGGAGTCCTCTCTCCTCATTGATGCAGGAGAACCTATCTTAGCTTTCCTGGGTGGAGGAACTGGCGATGGAGGAGCAGCATCTTTGGTGGTCTTGGAAGTTCCATTGCGCCGGATGCTCTGAGGACTCCTTGGGTGGGGCTGGGGTTTGGTCAACTTCTTGTCGGGACTGGATAGCTGCTTCTTGGGGCTTGACGGAGTCTCTTTGGTGCCTTGCTTCTGTGTTAGAGAATGTCTTGTTTGTGGACTTGGTGGAGATTTCTTGGGGGTGCTGTCTATCTTTCTGCTGGCAGCTACAGGAGCTGTTCTTGTCTGTTCAACAGGTTTAGTCTCTACGGATTCAATGACCGGCTTTTTCTCTTCTGTTGGTGATGTCACATCAAGCCCTAGCCTTGCCATCTTGATACTCTCATCCACAGCTTCTGACTTTGGATGCTCAATTTCATCCTCATCAGCTTTTGACGATCCTTTGATTTCAGATGCCAGCATAGCCATCAGGTTCTTCTGCTGCTTCACAGTCTCTTTATAAGACTTTGGCTTCACCTCTACCTCTTTCTTGGGCAGTGGTTTGGTCAGGGGAGTTGTTTCTTTTGTCTCTTCCTTGGCATTTGAGGTGGAACTTCTGCGGGTTGAAGTGACACTCTTACCATTCATGGTGGCAGGATGTGGAGGGCTGGTAGAGTCACCGTAGACCATAGAGACCTGCTGAGCAATGGGTAGTGCACCAAGCACCTCCACACTGGGTGGCCTTGAGAAACTCTTTGCTAATGGAGAGACAGCTGCTTTTTTGACCTCATCAACAGTGATGGGTTGAGTTCTGAATCTAGATTCACTTCTCCTTTTGCGCTTCGGTGGTTCAACCTTTGGAGGTGGCTTCGTTGGTGCTGTTGATTTCTCTTTGAACAGCTTCATCTTTTCAGACAGAGTCAATTTGGAATACTCATCCTCTGCAACATCCGGTGGAGGTTCCTCCTCCTCCGCCATCGATGGCAAACGACTACTTGTATCATCTGATTCTGAGGAAGGTTCCTCCTCGATCTTCTCTCTTAATTTAGCCAGTCGAATCTCCTCCCTAATTCTGTCCTGTGTATTCATACCTTCCTCCATCTCATCCTTCTTAATCTCACGGGCAATGTCTTCATCACTCTCCTTCTTTTCTTCCTTTTGTTCAACTTGTGCAGCCATCTCTTTTGCCAAAGATGATGCTGTGGTGAGTTCCTCTGGAGTCACTGGCTGCGTCTGGAACCTCTCTCGTCCTCTTGTTCTGTGAAATCTTGAGGAGGATTTGGACTTGGCTCTTTTCTCCTCCTCCTCCTGAGCTTGCTTGCGGATAGCTGACATCTGGGTGAACATCTTCATCTTTTCAGAGAGGCTTAGACCAGCCAGCTGGTCCTGTTCCTCTGCCTCCTCATCACCACTCTTCCTCTCCTCTTCATTCTGCTTCACATTGACAGGCTCGGGTCTGTAACAAGAAAACAAACAATTCTGATCTTAGCAAACAAAATGTGCACATTCTAAACATTTTCATTCTCTGAGTTAAAACAAATAAATGTTTAATTCCTTGACTTTCTTTCAATTCCAGTGCAGCCCATGCCATCCCTTGTGTATTACAAAAGGGAATTACATTTCAAATTAGTTTCCAGAAAGACCTCTCCCAGTGATTTATTTTGTTAAACAACAGATCTTATAAATTGAGAATTGTCAAAACAGGGCTACACATAGCCATTATGTGGGCTTTGATGGCAAAATAATCATGGCCTATGGGCACTAAGCCCCTTTCCATAACTTAGACAGTTTTCTTATGTTTCAATCTGATCCCTCCCAGAGCTGAACCCTATTTCGATGTACACACAGTCAGTTAATGAAGAATGGTTTTCACATTACAAGTGATCATGCATGTACCTATTCTCCGGCGGAGCCAGCATCTTGGTAGTTCTCTTTGGTGTAGGTGATACCGGTAACTTGCTGTAATCTACCAGGGTCGGCTTGGATTCCTTCCCCTTGAAAGACTGCATCCTATCCTTGAGTGAAACCTGTTGGGTCAGATTGGGGAGCACATCATAAAAAAATATAAACATGATGAAGTGCAACTGTGAACTTTTGCATCTTAACTCCATTAACTCCACGACCTCTTGACTCTCAGACACCATATAAGAAATTAAGCATCTGCTGTGATAATGCTGATAATGACGAATAAACCTGATCATAATGGCAATGTTAATATTGTGGTGGGGAAGTTAATACGATGATGATGATGATGACGATTGTGGTGCTAGATGTAATAGTGGTGATGGTGATGACATGGTGATGATGGGGATGATAATGCTTCTTGAGGGGGTTGCATATACTATGATAATGATGATGGTGATGATGATAGTGGTGATGGTGGAGGTGGTAGTTGTGGTGGGGTGATCTTAATGATGCTGCATGATGGTTATTATGGTGATGATGGTGACAATGATGATAGTAGTGATGGTGGTGGTGGTGGAGGTGAAAGTGATAATAATAATAGTGATGATGATGATGATGATGATGATGATGATGATGATGACGATGATGATGATGATGATGATGATGATGATGATGATGATGATGACAATTATGAAGATTATGATAATGATGATGATGAGCAGGAGGAGGAGGAGGATGAGGATGAGGATAATTTAATGAAAATAAAACCTGGCATCAACTGCTGCTTGTCTCTAGGTAAGTAGGCATAATAAGAGCTAAAGAAGAATGAACCTTTACTCTGCAACCTTTCTAGTACCTGATTCCTAATGCTGGATTTGACAGAGATAACAACTTTCATGAACATATTCTCTATGCCCTGAAGACAGAGGCAATGACTCAGGTTTGTGGGTTAGGATTGACTCCAAAACCACAAACTATATTTCCCCCTGGATGACTTGGGACTTTCTTAATATGATACAATCTCTGCAGTGACATAATACATAACAGCACATACATGAACAAAGTCTGACAGTAATCTACAATGCACACACTTAAAGAAGCATACTCTTGTACAGATAAATGTATGTGCCTGCTCTGGATCAATTGTTAATGAAAATTTTACAATTGTAAATTTACAACTGTTAAAAGAAACTCTTGCATCAAATCAATTTCATCATACAAACAATTTGTCCTTGTAACATTATATCACATGGCTGAATTATATGTTTTCATATGAGTTTGAATGTATACAGAATCTCTTTATAACTTCTTATGTGCTGAACA
This sequence comes from Echinometra lucunter, assembly GCA_029962745.1. Taxonomy (NCBI): domain Eukaryota; kingdom Metazoa; phylum Echinodermata; class Echinoidea; order Camarodonta; family Echinometridae; genus Echinometra; species Echinometra lucunter. The sequence continues at coordinate 9,287,128 of CM057153.1, forward strand.
AGATAACTGAATAGTTCCTTTGATGCCTTCCAATTACACCCTACTGTTCCACTACATTAATGAATATCAACTTTACAAGAACTTTCAAGAGTCAGATCTTCAGGTTGACTTCAGTGTGAAACATGGGATAAACCATTTATCTCAGGCAAAAAACTTCACTATTCATTAAACGAAACGACACCCAATAACACCAAACTGGTTGAGAAAACTCCAACCTCCAGGTCAACCAAGGGAGAATAAACACTGATCTGCGGCTCTAATCAAATGAACGAAGGAATGGATGGAAGGATGGATGGATGGACGGATGGATGGATGGATGGATGGATGAATAAGTGAATGAAAGAATGAATTTACAATTTGAATCATCAAAAAATATGAGTTTTGAATAACAGCGAAACACTTGCACATGTTACTTCAAACTTGTAATTACCTTGATGACATCTTCTGGCCTCTCCTCTGAGAAACTCCTATCCTCCTCTTCTCCACTCTCCTCCACCTTTCCTTCTTTCTCCTCCTCCTCTCTGATCTGTTGGGCTCTCAGCTGCATCATGGCAAACAGTTCATCATCCTTGGTGGACAGTGCGTCCTTCTTAGGGTCTAACAGAACAAAAGGAGTTACACTAAAGAAATGAAACAATGTTCCCATTCAAATGAAAAATAAACATATAAAGGAGATCAAAGTTGATCGAAATTTGGATAAGGTGATTCTGTATTTTCTTTGCAAACCAAGAAGCCAGGATAATCATTTCCAAAGCCCATTAAAAGAAATAGAAAACTCATAGCATTATGTGATATAGAAGAAAAGAACATCAATATTACATTTATCACCAACTTTTATCACACTGCTAACTGACTGAAATGAGTACATGAAAAATATAAAGAATATGCGATTCATTATCAAATGCGCATTCTCATAATACACATTGCAAGGGCAGGCTCGACCCCTCTTCCTATCAATTATGAGCACATAACAAGGAAACTGGATGGAATCTAATTTAATACATTATGCTTTAATCAATAAAACAACTTGGAGATGAAACAGCCCAGGCATATTCATAATGAAGGCCATAAGAGCCGCTTCTCTTCAACACCAGCCAATTTTTACATAAGTACATGTATGGTGTAATTATTCTTCATTCTGTTGTTCAATGAATAAGAAACATGTCCTCCATTCCCTATGTATAATTCTATTAATCCTCAATCCGTTGAACACTAAGCTCAAGATAAGTTGAGGCTAGGGTCAATGAAAAATATGCATTGTGAAATTAAATTGAACTCAATGGGTTGGTATGAGAGTATGACAGAACTCTTACCTGGAGGTCCAAATTTCCTTGGTACATCAACCTCAATGGTTCTACTCCTTATCCTCTTGGCATGGCTAGGTTTCCTATCTGGGGCAGGAGCAATGATGGTCACAGGAGGCTGAGGCATTTCTGGTTCTTTGACAGCAGGAACACTTTCTTCTTTGGTTTCTGTCTTCTTAGAAATAATTTCCTCCTTCACCTCAGGTTTCTTCTCGATCAGCTCTGCTTTAGATTTTTTCTTGCTCTTGTCAACACCATTTGTCTTGCCTTCCATCTCCTTGTTGTCAACATCTTTGGTTGCTTTGGTGGAATCTGGGGATTTCTTTGTAGTCTTTGTAGACTCTGAATCTTTCTTGACAGATGGCTTCTTCACTGGAGATGATGTTCGTTTTGTTGAAGGCCTCTTTTCAGGAGATGCAGCCCTTATGTCTTTCTTTTCGGTTGGTGAGGTTTTTGATGCCCGCTTATCAGGGGAGGTTGTTCTTGGTAACTTTTTCTCTGAGGATGATGTTCCTGATGGTTTCTTCTCAGGGGAAGTTGTTCGCGATGATTTCTTCTCAGTTGAGGCTTGTCCAGTGAGCTTCTTTTCTCCTGCTGTCTTTGAAACCCTTTTCTCTGGTGATGGTTGTCTAGTTGTGACTTTCTTCTCTGGAGATGGCTGCCTTGTCGAGAGTTTCTTCTCTGGTGAAGACTGCCTTCTTGTTAAAGGTTTCCTATCAGGGGAAGTTGTCTTAGCAGGTGGATAAGATGTTCTCTTATCAACCTGAGAACTTTTGGTTGAAGATGATGTTGTTGATGAAGCTGAGGAAAGTTTCCTCTCTGTTGAAGTTTTTGAGTCTGATTTCTTTGGTGGCTTCCTTTCTGGAGATGACATGGTTTTTGATACCTTCTTCTTTTCTGGAGAAGAAGACACTCTGGAGTGTCCACGTGTCTCTGTAGTTGCAGTCTTTTGATCTTTGGATTGGCTTGTTGCCTTAGTGTCTTTCAATGGCATTGACTTGGGTCTTTGAAGGCTGGCACTCTTTTCGCTATCTGATGACCGTTGTGAGAAGCTACCACCTCTTACCTTCCGTGTTGGTGAGACAGATAATGACTCACTTGTGGAAATGCTACTATCAGAGTTCTTTCTCTGCCGGGTTGTATCCTGTAGGACTTTGGGAACCTCTGGTTTCCGAAGTGTCACTTTGCTAGTAGGGCTTGCGGCACTATCTACCTCAGTCCGTTTTGCAGCAACAGGTTTCAAGTTGTCCTTTGATAGTTCCTCTCTCGAGCCCCAGCTTGCTCTCTTGGACACATCCTGGATTGGAGATGCTGCTCTCTTCATGACAATCGTCTGATCTCCAGGTTTTGGCATGCTGGAATCATTCTTCAGTTCTGTCTTGGTCACAGTTTCTATCTTAAAGCCTCCTGCTTTCAGACTCCTTGGGGACAGTTGTTGGGATGACGTCTTTGCTGCATGGACTGGAGACTCAATTAGTCTTGGTGAACGAGGGCGATCCGTCTCCTTAGGTTTCTCAGTAGTCTGCAATGGAGCAGGATCTTTAGACGTCTACAGTGCAGAGATTAGAACAGAAAAAGAAAAAAGAAAATACAATTGCCTTTACTGATAAATTTCAAACAAAATCACACAATAAAAGATGATTTATAAGTGGCATTTTACTCAGACATATTGGTAATCAGCCATGTGAGAATATACAGGTGTTTACCTCATTCCACAAGATCGGGTAGAGAAATGTACGCGAAAAAGCGTCTTTGTGGCATGTCTCTACAAGGATACCTAGGTAAGCAGAAAGCAGTGTCCTAATGAGAGGGGATCTCCTTAATCTAATTCTTTAAAAATAACAATAAGGAAAGGGAAATAAAGAATAAAGGCAGAAGGGGAAAGAAAGCATAATTAGAGGGTGATAGTGGAGTCCTAAGCTCTTGGCCTTGGCCTTGCTAATTGGCATTTCATACTACAAGTAAGACTGTTTACCCCTCAATAAACAGACCTATGAAATGCAAGATAGTAATAATATCGATAACAGTTGACATTTATGTAGCAATTTTTCCACTGAATACATAGAGCTTTGAGAAGTCATTCCTGGGTCAGCATTGGGGTGAAATTATGTATAACTACCAGGAAGTGACAGACAGCGATAGTGTCAAGGTTTTCTTTTAAGGTGTTTTATCTTTACGTCGCTGTGCGAAAGAACGCGTCCGGAACGCAAAATACGAAAATGCAAAAATTAAAATGTCTATTTTGACATATTGGAATAGAATTTTAGCAAAGATCATGCCACAAGAAGATTGTATATCAACTTACAAGGTCTACATTCTACCCGTGAAATTATCAATCACTGTTTCAAAACTTTGATTTTCAATTACTTTCCATTTTGCGTTCCAGATGCGTTCTTTCGCATAACGACATAAAGATAAGACGCCCAAGTTTACCCAACTCTAGGGGTGGATGATAAATTATCTTGAAGTTGCATACCTTGAGTTTACTAGCCTTCTGGATGTCTTCCATAGTGACAGCCTGATTGTGTCTCTTCCTCTTATCTCTATTCGCTTTGTTGTTATTGTTTCCAGAACTCTCAGGTTGGTTGTGGACACCAGAATCTGGAGACTTTGATTCTGAAAGACAAAAGAAAAACAAAATAAAACAGAATGAATATTTGTACTTCACATATTTCTTTTCCAGTGGCAGTCAAGCACTCTGACAGAGTACGGGACAAACTGTGAACAAAATCTACTCTGAAAATAGATTTGCATAAAATATTGTTTGTGCGCTATAAAAGGTATCACTTTTCAAATGAAACAAATAATGCAGGAAACATACATAGAAATCAAAATCAAATTTTGTTTGTTAAAGGCATTGGCTAACATTGTTATGATTTAAAAAAAATCTCATTTTGTTACTTAAAAATGGGATAAACATTAGGGTTATAGTGTAAAAATACCAGTGTGAAAGTTTCAGAGCATAATATCCACGGGAAGTATTTTTAAATATTAGAAATGTGAATCAATGTTTGAAAAATATACGAGGGTCGGTTGCATAGACCCAACGTAAGGAGTGCGCATGCGCACATGACTCAAGGGACCGCACTGTGTGTATTGACGTATCACGCGGCGGAAGGCAAGTAACGGTATTTTTGAATTCGCGCAAACGGTCCTCTTAGTTCAGTGTCTCTCGAGACGAAAGCTAATAAAATCGCGGTTTGCGTCTAACTTACAGCTTTTCCTTCCAAATTATGGTTGGTTTCAGGGTTTTTGAGTATAAATACAAGTACTCATACACATGTTTCATCTTAGTTTGAGAATTTTTTAAATCAGCCGCTCACAAAGTTAGCCAATGCCTTTAAATATTCACAGCCAGTTACACATGCACTTAGGCAAAATCATATGACTCTCCCTTCAAATTCATTTTTAACCGCCTAGAATCCCTTCATGAAATCATGATCACCATTACAATGAAACTTTTTCACTGACATATAGATGTAAATTTTTGAAATGGTTCAAGGTATTTTCCAGCAATAATCTGCAGTATGGCTGCATGTACATGTGTTAAGAGTAAAAAGTGAAGGGCTGCATCGATGATGTCGATCTTTCTTTACTTAGCAAAAAGAATTGCATTGTACACACTTTTCGTCATGTAGGCAGAAACCAAAACAATATATACATCTCAAAAATTCAATCACTTTGAAGAAAATGTGAAACCTCTGCAGCTAGAATAAATAACAATTGTAATTAGTTCACAATGTTAAGCATGTACCTGTGTAGTAAATAAAAAAAACTAGGAATATTAGTAAAGTGCATACTACATGTATATATTTCATTGTTTGTTATGGTATCTAAAAAAAAAAAAAAAAGGCACCCAGGAAGTGATGGCAATATTCTTTTAACAAAATCAAACAATACAATTATTTGATTTGCACCTAAAGTTTACCCCCAATAAACTGAAATACCATTGTGGAATTTGCATAGAAAAATTAGCCACCAAGATGTTCCTTCGATAAATAGACATAATGACCTTATATATAAGCATGGATCATGTATCATTGTGTTATGGAACAAGGGAACAGACCAAGGCAACCTTCACTTGAACCTACCAGGCGAGGGAGCTCTGGAAAAGAAATCAGTGCAGTCATGCTCAACCTTGGCATGTGTATCTGGGTTAATCAACTGTGCATCGCATTAGAACCCATTGTGCTTCAAGCTAGGTGCAATTTGTTTACAAATACTTGGCTTTCAGCACCTATAGCAGGCATCTATACTGTACTTCAGGTTGGGGTGGGGCGAGTGGACATTTTGGTCCATAAAAAGAATGCTCAGTAGCCCACTGGAACGTATGAATAGATGGATAAACTCCTATCATGCTCCATAAATGAGCATGCTGATGACTTCATAATTAAGCTTGTAGTCCTTTCACATTCAATAAAGCCCTTTAATATCAATTGCAGCTATGTTAGGTATGCAGGTGCCACGAAAGGTATTACGTACGTCAACTTTCTAGCTCACTTGGTTAAAAGAATCAAGAATGGCATGCATCGGCACTGAAGATATTCTGCAGAATAGTAGTAGGCACATTTGAAATGTACATGTAATGTACCAAATAAGGTGTTCCAAAAAGTGGAATATTATTTACTGCAGATTATGACCTGGTTTTCAAGTATTTCATTAACTTTTCAGCTCAACATGAATTGACATGTAGGTAGCTCTCACTTATTCAAAACATTCTGTCTTAGTCCTTTTCACAGCCCGATCTTCTACAGATTTGAAACAACCTTAACCTGTTATCAAGTTACTGGTACTCAATCAAATAAAAGGATATTGAGGAAACTAAAAATAGCTCTAAATGACAATTGCACTTGCAAAATTTCAAGTGGGAGATCTTGTTACTAATACACAGTTAGTATGCATGTACATAACAGTATGTTGTGGTTGATTTTTCTTCCATTATTCCATTTTCAAATTCCAGTATAAATATTTGGGAAGGTAAGTTCATAATCATATCGTTTATTGCAGTGGTTATAAAGGATTACAAAAATACACCAATGTGCAAATTAGATATAGACAGTGGATTAAGAGATTGCTTGTATTACATCACCAGATTTGGAAGTGGCTCACTAGCAGGTAGTAACATGACAAATTACTTGTTTTAATCTAAAACATATTTCAAATTTTTCTCTCCATAAAATTTCAATCTGCTGCAGTTTAATATTTTGAGATTCCTGCAAAGTAAGTTAGATAATACCAATTTTCAAATTTTCATGACTTTGATTTTTATATCTCAAAATGAAAAAGGTATAATTCCAAATGTTTCAAACACTGCATGGCTATTTCCAAACAACTGCCAACTTTGATATCTTGGGTAATATATAATGCGACTTATTTTTGGAATGTTATATGTAAATTCAGCTAAATTCATTTTAAAAGATATCTAAACAATTATATCACAAACTTTGTTGTCAAATATACAGACTAATAATCCGTGAAATTGACCATTTAGCAAGTACATTATAAATTACATGGTTATTATAAAGCAAACCAGAAAACATAGAATTAATGACTTTATGTGGTTTATAAGATGAATTTATTTGTGCATTAAAATACTTTTAAGAGTAAAAAGTTCAGTTAGTGTGCAGTATACAGTGCATCTAAGAAAAAAAAAATGTACAGTTGGAAAAATTCTTGCCATCTGAGCATTTCAAAATATTTTCAGGAAATTTTCATACCGGAGGATAGCCCAAGGACTCTTCTATCAAATCCTACCCAAAAATCTCAAAAAGAATTCACGCTTGAGTGAGCAAATGTAACTTTTGTGAAAGGGTGCAAAATCCAGACTTGACAAGAATGGCTATTCGTGCTGTCTGCTATCATCAAAGCGGAAAGTAGTACTAACTGTGGAGGCCTACAATTTTGATATTCTGAGGGCTTTCTGGCAATCTATGAGTGGATATCCAATGTTATGTTTATGTTATGACATATCACATTAACATGTGACAAGCCCTCAGGATATCAAAATTGAAAGCCTCCACAGTTAAAACTACTTTCCGCTTCACTGAAAGCAACCAGCACGAATAGCCATTCTTGTCAAGTCTGGATTTTGCACCCTTTCACAAAAGTTACATTCGCTCGCTCATGCGTTGAATTCTTTTGATTTTTTTTTTGGTGGGATTCGAAAGAAGTGTCTTTGGGCTATCCACCAGTATGACAATTTCCTGAAAATATTTTGAAATACCCAAATGGCAAGAATTTTTTCCAACTGTACACTTTTTTTCTGGGAAACACTGTATAATCCAAAAACACCAAATATGAGCAGAAGCAATTTCCTTCTCGAGAGCAGGAAGGTTAAAAATTTTCCTAAGGTACCGCCACCACCATCACCAAAGCTTCTCAAAACTATCTCACCAACTTCAGAATCTTTAGATTCAATTGAATCATCCATATCAAAGATGCTATCATCCACATCATTATCGCTATCATCCGGATTTTTCTCCTCCTCCTCCTTCCTGAGTTTGATCAATTTGTTCTTTTCATTGTCATCGTTGCTGGGGTCATCTTTGGTCGCCGCGGTCAATAGGTTGTTTATGTTCTTTATCATGAGCCTAATGCTATCTCTAGCTTCTTTCTCAGATACTGGGTGAGTGCATGCATTGATATGGGATAAAAATCATTCAATTTTAGATCAATTTATGATAAGGAAATCTATTTCGTACACGTAGCTATAGACCCTATTTCTGAAGCAATATACTCTGTGTTTATCCTCTCCTCTGATCTGGTGTCCCACTTTTGCAATATTGAAGGTGTTCCTTTGGTCTTATTAGAAGTCAATATTAAAAGTCCAATGACCCAAACCTTGTGAATGCTCCAACCCTTGTGATTACTCCAACCATGCCATAATATTCCAGATGCCTCCTCCTTGAGTGTGTTTGTGTGAATAGTTCATACAGGATATGATAACTGGTCAAGCCCATATATCAGTCTATGAACTTTCACAAAAAACTTGCCTATTTGCTGATTTTGCACAAAAGATTTGTGTTCATTACATATTTTCATTGATAAGATTCATCAGTATCATGGCATAAAACCTTGCACCTTTCAAATCTGCACTACTAATAAAATTTGTATTAAAAATTCTTGTTTCACAACAGAACAAAATTCTGTGAAAATACATGTAACACTAAACCTATACAAAACTTTCCATACAAAGTTTTCTAGCACAACAAAATTCTGTGAAAATAACTACCCCTAAACCTACCCAATACTTTCCATACAAAGTGGTAATACTGTAAAAGTAGACATTTTCACACGATTAATTTTTTGAGCTCAGCCAAGCTAAATACATGCATTTTTAATTTTTTGTAGATTGTAGGATAACTATATTCATGTGCAAAATAAACAAAATATTTTGCACTGTTTTATCTTCACGCAAGTGTTGTGCCACCCAAAATGCGCAAAAATTTCCACACTGCAAAATATTCCACGTTTACAGTATTCACTTTCATCCATTTTCTACAGTTTGGAATACTTACGAGTGTCCTGTCTCTTCCTGCTCTCCCTGATATCAGTTCTGTCAGATCTCAGATGTCGTCTGCTTGGTCTATCAACAGAGGTGGAGCTTGTCACAGAATCAGAGTCACTGTAGTCATCATGGCGACGGTCTCTAGAGCCTGAAGTTTTTTGAGAAAAGCAAAAATAAATCTCTCATTTTGGTTTAACATGTAGAATATTGTGAATTACCACAGGAAATCTTTGGTTCAAGGCCTGCAAATATTTTCAAAGAACAAAGAAAAAAAAAAAAAAAACGGCTAACAGCCTGTAGGACTGATACAAATTCTATGTCATCAACAATTCAAATACATGTAATCAGTTTCCTAAAATAGCATCTGTTTTTTCCTAACGTCACATGTTTGAAATTGTAATCACAGAAGAGGATTGAAACCGTGAACTTGGCAAAAAGTGGGTATATCATAGCTCATCATTTAGTATCTCTGAACATATTTCATATATTCTCTCAAACCAAATTATGTCCAATTTCCCCCAAAATTCAAGTTAAAATGTAAAAAATTGATTATTAATGAAAAAGTGTTTTATAAAAAAAAAATCTATAAATTCATATAACAATTTGCTTTTTTAAAAAATGAAAGAAACCCAGGTGAAATCACAAGGAGAGAATTTGATAATGCAGTATCATACTCTGTAATCTTCAAACATGAATAATTAGATGTGGTATTTTTGTGTAATCCTCTTATGGTTCCTGAATCGTAGCATTTCCCAACTTCTTAGAGCTTTTACTAATTGGATCAGGAAGAGGGCTGTGGGAGCACTGGGAGTCAAACCAGACAAGATGTTATGAGGCATTTAACCATCCCCTCATGGTTTGATGGAAACGTGTTATTTCCTCTCTCAAATAATGTTTCCAACTTGAATGTTCAAATCCTGAGTTTTATTCTTCTTTTTCTTCTCCTTTTACACTCACAAGTTCTGTCACCCTCCAGTTTCATAGTACTGTGTATCAAATGCATATTGTTTCTTACAAATCTGAATCCCCCGGGTGTAAAACAAACTTTTCTGCTGTCATTTTGTACTCATAAATAAACTGTATGAACAGATATCAACAGTAACATTTCTGAACATCCCATTCCCTATAAAACCTATACCAGTAATCTTAAGAATAGTTTAAATCCACAGAGCGCATTCCTTTATCTGTGACCTGTGCCTTGATCAAAAATTGGTTTACATAATGAGAGAGAGGGAGAGAGAGGGGGGGAGGTGGGGGACTGAGCATGAAATGTCCAAAGATTATTTCTAGCAGTGAATTTTTAAACAAAAATATGCAGATGAAATATAGATATAGCGGCCACCATTGTGACCTACGGCTACCACAAATCAAACAGATTTGTGTGGACATTGTCTAAGCTCGAGTTTACATTATGTATTGACTCTATGAGGTCAGATGAGAATATGTCAATAAATCTTCGTGTAAACTGACCTGATTAAACAACCTTCATGTGTAGATTATATTTTTTTTTTAAATCAATCTTGCAAGCTTAACATGAGCACAGATATCATGAAAGGGTTCCCATCCAAATTCATCCTTATATTCTCATTTATTTCTTGGGACATTTATCAACAGCATTAGAAGGTTATATGCACTAATAATAGTGGTATTATTATGTATAAATCTAGGTATCTCAAAATGTTTGAAAAAATTCCTGAAAGAAAAATTTAAAGTGAATTCATTCTTGGTGAAAGGAGTGATTTTCTGTTGTTGTTTTTTTTCTTTTATTCCTACTGTCACTTTGTAAACTAAAGGCAAAGTTTCATTTCTTAAAAATATATATCTCATTTTATATGTTCTTCTGAATTATCTTGTTGTCTGAACTCAATGGATTATATTCTTTTCCGATAACCCTACTGCCAGTTTTGAAAATGAAAGCTGCATGGTTTTAGCACATTTACAGAAACATTCTTGATGAAAAGGTCACTGAAAAACAGCTCTAACATGCACTTCAAATCTTCAGAGACTGACAATTATACAAGCCTTACTGATCTCAATTTCCATCTTCAGGAAAAGATGTGGATGGCTCAACTGATAAGTGGCTGGTGTGAAACAAATTATCTTGGACAGGAGAATCATGATTCTATCATGAATAATTAAATGAATAAAGATCAAATCGTGCCCACTGTTTGTTTCCCAAGTGATTATTGTTCTGTTTGTTTTTTAATGTTGTTTGAAGGTCAATTCATTAATGATATGATACCCTGGATTTGTTTCCTTTTTTATTCTTATAGTCCCAAACTAATTTTCTCTTTTCACAAAGCAAAATGAATGGTGAAGATCTTCACAAAATTAGAATGCATGCCTTTCAGTATGACTTCAGGGCTCGGAAAATCTTAAATAATCTAAATTGTCTATGACCTGTTTTCATCCCATAGTGTGTTACTACATGATATAATCTCCAATATAATAATATATAAATAATGACTGCTTTGAGGGGTATGGTTGGAACTATAACCCAAGGTGATCTCGAAACTGTACTGTGTCGTGAGACGAAGTCGAGGGGCATAGTACAGTCTTGAGATCACAGAGGAGCTATAATTTAACCGTGACCCGAAAATAAGCAGTCAATATTTGTTTTATATCCCACTTAATTTATGCTAAATTAAGGCATTGAAATGAAGTTGTCGTGCTACCAGTCAGAGAAATTAAATTTTCACAATGCGCAAATATAGATACACGCGATAGATACTGACGTGCATCTTACCCTGCCTACTTCTCTAGAGCTAGCGTGTAACAAACCATGTACTTATGTATTGTATACGAAGGTAGAACTAATGTATATGCCCAGTCAATAGTTTTTTCACTTTATGCTCAGCAGTCAGCTAGTGGTTTCCATGACCGCCCCTTCGACCAATCAGAGGCCTAGAATCTTAGAATAAGGTATATAAATCAAACTACATCTACAGTAAAGACCTATGCAGAACTGCTTTTTAGGGCTTAGTTTGCACTACAGTTTGCTAGTTTTGACGACTTTTCCCTTTTAATGTCTGCCTCTATAGTTGTTTATTTAGTCAAGCACTAAAGGTGCAAACATCTGTTTCACAACTTCAAAGCAGTTCATCTTGCTTCAAGAAAAAACTCTCCTTTTTGTTTTTCAATATGCAGTAACATTTCAAAGAGGTTGAAAAGGTTTGCAAATTATTTGCTTCTCTAGAAATTTCATTCTTCTTACCACTTCTATGAGGTGATTCAAAGACATCGCTGGAACTATCTACACTGCTCTTTCTCCTTCGATGCCTGGCGATGAGTCTGTCAGTAGCGTCTGAGTGTTCTTCAGTCTCAGAACGACGTAACCTGAAGCAAGAAGAAATGAAAAAGAAAATATCCATGTTTACAGTTTTCTTGGTTTCGACATCCACAGATGGCAACATTACAGACATGAAGAGCTGGCGATGCATTAGCATCTGTGTGTTACAGCAATTACCTACATATACTAGAACTGTGATTATAAGTAAGTAATTGCTGTTGACCATCTGCCCTTAAAAAAAAAAAGAAAGAAAGAACAGCACTGGGGTGGAACCAGAATTCAGGAGGGGGGCACAATTCAAAGAAATATCTATAGAAAATCTGGGGAGAGAAGTCCCCCTCCCCCCCAAAAAGGTATATTTTGGATTTTACAAATAAATACATGTAAGAGAGTCTCCCCCCCCCCCCAAAGAGTGCATTTTTTTATTTTACAAATAAATAAAAGGGCACACAGGAACACATACTTAAGGCCTGATGGGGCAGTTTTAGTTTTATATCCCTCTCTCCCCATTTTCCACTACTTCTTTACAAGCCATGTAAGAAACACTCTAAGCCAGATCACCTCTGACAATGGAAAAGAATTTCCCTCTATATACCTTGCACCACAATCAAGTAAAAGATACATGTACATGTAACCAATTAAGTCCTTATAATTAGAAAACATTGGATAACCAACTGCTATGGCCCTGCAAGCAGCTCAATGACACATGACATTCATCTTTGCATCTCAAGGTCAAACATTTTTACTGAACAGATGGGAGTAGGGTTAACGTACATTTATAATAGCTAACTATATCATCAGTATGTAATACAAGTATGTACCATGAAAGTACCATCAGATTACCATGATTTGATAGTAATTTTTGTCATGAGTACCATGATACTTTTTTACAAGGGTGAGTTTGTATAGGTACTTTGAGCCAATGTTGGGGGTTTTCATCCTGATAAAGTAAGCACTGATAAGAATTTTTGTGATGATTTACAACCATAACATACTGCGTGTACACCAAAATAAGTTCAAGCTTTTCTTAAATATAATTATCAGCTCATAACCTATAACCCAGGGCACCACACCAGTTTTTTGGGTGAGGGTTGAAATTCTGTGCTCTGTATATATTAAGCACTGTGTTGAAATTGCTCAATTTGGGGGTTCCGGAGTCTCCGGACATAAATTTGGGGTCTATGTGCTCCAGGTCCCTGCATAACACACTATAGTCTCGTTTATAAGCGAGGAAAATACCCTAGGCAAAGGCAGTTGATATAAATTCATCATTTCTTCATCGATCCATCCACACAAAAATTATATAATTCTGCAGCTCGTTCAAAGGTTGATTCAACACACGCTTTATATGTCAACATCTGCAAAGGTATACACCATATGATTCACAGGCTGCACGAGGGCAAACACAATGGCTGACTCTCCATTTGTTTGCACTGTAAATATCGATTAAAAACATTCATGAGGCCACCATCATAAAGCTTTCATCGAGAAAATTACCACCTATAGTTATAATCTGTTATCAAACAAAGCAAGTTTCTCCTGATATCATGTCTAATCTGTCTGTTGTTCGGTGAATTGACACCTTCCACAATAGAAGAGACCTTCATACTTGAAGAATGAATGACAATACTATCAAGATACCGCTTTCAGCTTGCCTCAAACCTGACGGGGGGGGGGGGGGATGTCTCAATGAGGCCTGTACATCATCCGCGTATATGAAATCTCCTTAAAAAAGGGCCATGTTAAAGCATCAGGTTCATAACACATGTTACATGTTTAGGGTATCTAAAAGAGCAAAAATTGAGAAAAAGGGTATCAAATTCAGAGGCAATAATGCAATCCTTGAATAAAATCCCTGTTAAGAGTATGAAAATCAGAGATGTTAGATGGGTTTGCCTGTTAAGGGTATAAAAACCCTCCTAGTTCAATCCCCATTAGGGTGCTTTTCAGAAAGTGATGAACAGCGATGATGTACAAGCTTAATGAGACATTCCCCCCCCCCCCCCCCAATTGGGAAAACATCAGAAAAGTCATGAGGTCTGATGGGTTAACCTTTCGTTATTTGTTACAAAATACATTTTCATTACTCAGCATTCCCTTATCAAAAGTCAAGTATAAGATTTAGTTAGTTACAAGGGGGGGGGGGGGGGGAGAACATAAGAAAAAATCATAGGATTTTGAGAATTTTGGAGAATTGTTTTATCTGTTTCAAAATATGTGCATTCGGTATCATTTTATTAAAAATCAAGTATAAACACACTCAGTGCCTGAAAGCCTGAAATCTGCTGCACAGGTTCATGTATACAATATGCTGATGTGGTTATAGCTAATACACAAAGTGACAGGTATTCCAATTTGTATATGGCAAATCACCACAATACCGCAGGAACATCTGTCATCAAACAATGGTCATCGTTACTATGGAAACATGATCTGCTACTGCAATAACCCATGGATACGTACTGAATACTGAAATCAACTGGATAAGATGCAAATACTTCATGATCCAAAATATGCATGCCTACTCACAGATGCAAATTATTTATGTATGGGACTACATTGTGCTACAAAAAAATATGTACATGATGAAAATGGAAATCAAGAACAGGAAACCAATAAGGGAGTGTATGGTACAGGAAGGCATATATCTGACTCTGACAATTACACTTTCTAGAAAAGGGGGAATTAAACCACCACTTGGCCTGAGAAATTTCAGTAATAAACATGACATTAGCATGTAAATAATGTAATAACATTAACTTTCAGCTCTATTGAGCACAAACATATTGAGGGTTTCAATCTCGGCCTGGCACTTTTGGCAAGAAAATTTTGCGCTGTGAATCTATCCCCAGGTGCATGTAGGGGTACCTGGTGGGAAACACAGTCCTTGAGCACTGGAGTGCTGTTATAGCATATGCTATAGCCAAGTCTACACTGAGATGAAAGGAACATTACAAGTTTGATCATCCACTATCACTGCTGTTATGAAATCCAGTTACACGCATATTGCTGGAAAGAAAAACAGCACTGAAACTGAAGACTGAAGTTTTCTAAAATACAATATCACTCTATCCCGCAGCAAAGCTACACTATACGTCACAACAAATAAAAAAAATCACACAACCCCCTTTGATCTGTACAGGTATTCCTGCCAACATTATCAACAACGTTAAATGCCTTAAATTACATGAAGACAATATGATTGAAGAATTACCGGTAAACATTCATGTGAAAACCTGGACTCTGAAGTGACTATCATATTACAGGTTTGTCCAAAATCTCAAAATAGGATAAATCTGCAAATGCACAGGATTCCATTCTTCTTTCATAACGTTTCCCACTCCCTTGCCCCCCTCCCCCCTTTCCACATAATAACATACCTCCACCAGCTTCGTTGCAGTTGTTTAAATGTACCTTTTCCCTGGAAGTGACAATCTGATAAGATTCCAAATGTTAACTCTAACACTTGCATGTACATTCTAAGCATACCAAAGAACATTCCTAGGCTACAATCATGACTATGCCAATGTTCAGCTACATGTATGTGGCTATACTTACTCATCATTTTCGTCAGATTCCATTTTACTCCAAAGATAGATTCCACAATGGCCCCTAATCGTCTCCTTCAATTAGTGTTTACCGATTAACACACACGCACACAGATTCCCTTGTGTTCCAACAGTCGTAAAAATAACATGAATGTCATGACAAACACCAAGTTGCGTCGAACAAACAAACTTCAACCTGAACCTTTCAGGAGGGAGACCCACACAGCACACCCTGGTTGTATGACTAATAAAATCCCAACATGGTATGTGGTAGAACAATTTACACTCCGACACGCTGAGTCAAAATTGGCCCAGAATTCGCCGTATCACCTGGCCCACGCATGTCCCCAGCACGGCGATCCTGGGGATACCACAGAAAATTAGATTTCACGTTGGACTCACTAATGAGCTTTACTCTCTGCGCAACCAAAGGCTTATGGTGGAAAGGGGGGAGAGAGATTGGGAGAAGGTCTAATTATAGCTAGAAAGTGGTGTTGGCTGTTCTATTGGCGATCTGCTCCGCTAGAAATCTGCTGTGCAGAACACATGGTGCGTGTGCTAGCCAGGGCAAAGCCATGCACTGCGATTGATAAATAAATATTGGCTGTTTAGATTTGTCATTCGCTATCTCGTGTCTGGCTGGAAGCAGATTGGCAGTGACCTCCAATGGTAAATGGAATACCCATAGGCAAAGAAGATGGTTACCTGGGGATGTTTCTTTAACCCATTGACAACTGAATTCTCAAATTCCCATAGGTTTAATACAGGGACCACCCTGTTCCAGTAGCCATTGGATTAATTAAGATCAATTATCTTCTAATGCCAAAATATTGTCAACAAAAAGAAATCACAAAATGCATGCTTAATTTTTGCATTATAATTCTTTAAATACAAAAAAATATGAATCCAAGAGAAGGATATTTATTATTTACTATTATTAATTTGTTTCATTCTAAATACAGTTCATTCACAAAAATAAAACTGTTTTTTATAGATGCCTGCTATTTGCAGTTCATTTCAGGACTCTTGTTATCTTTCCACAATGTTTCTTTCAGCTTTGAGGTCAAGATTTTAAATCATATTTAAATTCATCCAAAAGTATTTCATTGATCAAATATGAAGATTTACATGAAAGATGAACACAGATATACAAAGATAAGAAATGTGTGTACCTTGCCTTCTTTCGGGACTATTCTTGTTATAACCACTTCATTCATGCTCAATTTGCATCAGCAGATTTATATGATTAACCCATTCATGACAGGAATTATTTAAAGCCTAATTTGATCAACTTTTATTCTTCAAGTTGGCAACACCAACATTTTTATTTTATTGCTACATTTTTTTATAAAACGTCATGTATCAGAAATGAATATAAATTGACAGAAATTATGACAAGAAGTCAAAAAGTTGCCAATTTGCAGGGGAAAACAATGATTTTAAACTTTCTATCACGTTGCCAATTTAAGGATTTTAATGCTTATTTTCCTTTAAAAATATTTTCAGCATCAAACAACAAAAATTGATGCAACCAAAATGGGCACAGTTTGTGTAGAATTTTTTGCTCTTTCTGCTCATGTATTTGGTATGATTTTTAGGGCTCTGCATCAAAAGATATTAGGCCAAACCACAAAATGTGGACCTCTGTCACGAATGGGTTAATGAGTGGAATCTACTCATTTTGTATAAAAAAAAATAATAAATGCATCTTTTAATTGCATTCTCCTTCTACTGCACTGCATAGATTAAATGCAATTATAGCTTCACAAGGTAGACCTTGTACCTTGCAAACACACCATCTTAACACATCTCATCATAATTACTTAACATCTTCAGAAGATATAGCATGTATGTGATTTAAATAACACGCATGATCACTCATGGATACCAGTCCTACACTTCAATTCCTCTCCCCTGCTATCTCCTTTCTTTTTCTCTCTCTCTCTCTCCTTCTTTCTCTTTCTTTCTCTCTTCCATTTCCTATCCCTCTGTACATATGTACAGAAAGATCAATGTATAATGTACACTGGATTAGCCAGGTAACTTATTTCAATGTTTATACAATTTTACTATTTATAGCCTTTGCCTTTATCACCCTCCCCCCTATCTCCTCTCTTTCCCTCTCTCTTTTCATGAGAGTAGCTGGAAAATCTAAAAGCAGTATTAAACAAAAAGAACTCTACAATACGACAATTGAAGAGATATTGTAATAAATATAACCGATGTGTTGGCTCAGTAGGTAGAGCGTCCACCTCACAATCGGGAAGTCGCGGGTTCGAACCCCGGCCGCGTCATACCAAAAGATGTTAAAAGATGGGAGTTGCTGCTACCTTCTTTGGCGTTCAAGAATTGAGAAGGATAGAGCAACGTCGATCTGGCGCTGCTCAGTGGCTGCCGGGCCCACGATCAATTGGGCAAAAAGAATTTCCTTTCTCGGACAATAAAATTTGGAGATCTAGATGGAGATCGAAATATCATTTGAAATTGTTGGATCACACTTTCATCAGCTGGTCAGTAAAAAAAAACATTCTGACAATAATACATGGAGTTAAAAGAGGAGTAACTTAGCCCTTTTAATTTCTTCAAATTATACATATCTGAACAGTCATAAGAATACTGAACACTCGACATGAATAAGGTAGAATTAAAACTAGGCGTTAAGGTAATTTTCTTATCACTAGTATCTACTGAGCATTTAAACTATATATTCCAAATTTTTATATACCGTATACACGGCTTATTCTATTATACCAAATACACAGTATGTTCTGTACTTCATTTACAAAATGAATAAAAAACTTCACTTGTATTCATGTTACCTTGCTTTATTTACAACTTTCTCTTGCACCAACCTACCCTGTGTGCATATTGTCAAGGGCAGCCACATGTAGCATTGCATTCATTCAAGTTCCTCCCCTTTGTCCTTATTTCCATGCTGGCTGATGAATATTTATGAGAAAATTTGCCTAGCTGCATACATGCCTCGATGCACTTTAGGAAGCCATTTTTTTTTCCTTCATAAATATCTTTATGAATAATAAGTCAGGTCTCATCTACAGAGAGCTCACAATAATCATACTTTTGCCCTTCTAAAATCTGGAGTCAATTTCATTTTATATTTTGGTATATCGCTATGGCTCAACGTTCATTTCAAAACAAGTTTGCTGAGTTCGATCTCACTCTATTTACAAATTTTCACGGCAAAAATCATAAATGCACAACTGTCTAAAGAATCTAGCAATGCAATCCCCTCCCCTTGTCCTTATTTCCATGTTGGTTGATGAATATTCATGAGGGTACATGTACCTGCTTGGCCAGATACACATAATGTGTCTACAGAGTTATCCTTTATTTTCAATCAGAATCACATTTTAAATAATTTTAATAATTTTCCTTAAAAGAACACTAATACTGTATCTGAATTCAGGTTCAATGTACTTTTCCATTCTGGTTTTCATTACAGCTCTACCATATATGCTCTACATGTATGTGCATTTCAAAACAAGCTAGCACAGTTCAAATTACCTCACTCTATTTACAATTTTCCAACGCAACAATCTACCCTATACAATTGTCTGGTACCTCTGCATTCATACAAGCCCCTCCCCTTTGTCCTTATTTCCATGCTGACGAATGAATATTCATGAGGGAATCTACCCAGCTGCATACATGTATGGATGCATGCGAGCCTGGGAAGGCTTGCTCTCGGCAAGGCCGACTCTTCAAATGCTCCAGTCTGGAATGTAGTGGTATTTTAATCGTATGATTCTTGTTCTACCATCTTTACTGTTATCACTCTCTCCCTGTCTCTCATTCTATCTCCCCATCTCTTTCTTTCTATCCACATTCTTCCCCTTCAAAGGCATTTTACACTTATCAGTAACTCTTCTGCTTTCCATCATTGTTATTTTCTACTGTCAATTTTTTGATTCAGTAATTTGCAATATATGATGGCAATACATATCCTGTACAAATGTTATAATGGATACTACTGAGTTTCTATAAAAGATGTAAAAAGAATACAGAACATTGATGCACACATGTAAAAAAAAAAAATCTATAATGCATCACTACTTATTTGTAATAACAAACAAGATGCCACACGAAAACAACATTTCATAATTACATTCACATATTTGAATCATTCAAAACAAAAAGCTAATAAACCTTTTTTTGTATGGAAAATGTAATATTTGAATTTGAAACTATTTTTTTTTTCTTACAGGACATGGATTTTTCCTTGAATTATTAACTACATGTAAATAGAACAAAACAAGGTATATGAGTGTATATGAGAGCGGATTTTCCCCCAGAAAATATAATAAAAAGAATATTTCTGGGATAATGTGGATTAGATTTTTAAGTCAAATTACTTTTTCTGTCACAATATGTACACGATCCACTATTTCACCTTTTTAACTGACATCCACAAATGTTCACAATAAGCATGTTTTAAAATAGGTTATTTCTTATATTCAAATATCTCCCTTAAAAATTAACAGATTTTTTTTTAACGGGAAGGGAATTCTCATTTGTATCCAACATTTCATACACCTTGCTATTTTTGATCCAAAGTCGTAATTATCAATTACTTATAGATGCACAAAATCTTCAAGGTTGGAAAAAAAGGTGACGTTTTGAGAATAAATCTGTAGAAATAAATAATTCAGTATAAAAATGAAAAAAAAATCTAAAGAAGTTTTTCACCGAGTAAATCCCTTAATCAGCTAATAATGACCTTTCAAGGAAGTACTCCATGAACAGGAGTGCCAATTTGATCCCTTCGGACTTGAAACACCTAGTGCGTGCTCAGCAGGAAAAGGTGCAATTAATTATGAGGTATCAGTACTGCAGGCGTCAGGTTAAAGTGCATCTGAAAGTCCACGAGAGGTTACAGCACTAAATCAATGTACATGTATATCAATGTCCAAAACAATATTATGAAAAATTGTTTAACCCATTGCCTACTGAATTCTTACATTTCCCATATGTTTCATACAGAAACAACCAAGTTCCAGGAGATGATGGGTTAGTCATCCTATTCCTTCTAAAAACATGTTTTAATGTGTATCTTTACGATGTGTAAATATACCACTGTCATTAAGTGAACATCCAATGATTTAACATTTTCTTTTTATCAATGCATAATGTCGTTGCAATTAAGTCATGATTTCAATGTATGAATTCTTCCCTGAATTGATAATGAAATCAAATGAAAATAATGAAATCTTCAGTACAATTGTTGGTAATATCTTTGCTATTACTGATAATAGTATTATCAGTATTATTAGTAATAATAGTGTTGTCTGGAATATCTGAAGTACTTTTAAACATAAATGGTTTTATCCTGTTTGGATTATTAACATTAAAATATTGCTTTGCAAAACTATATTCTTTGACTTTTAATACTACAAGCAATTATTTGATATATGTCATTCAATTGTCAGAAGTGGCATCTAATATTCTAAGTTGCAAGATTAAAATGACCTATTATAACAATTCAACTTTAACAAAATTCCCTCCCAAAATTTGAAAGTATTCTTTCACAACATAAATGTCCCATTACAACCGCTACATTTCAATGAAATAATGTAATTATTATCCAAGGACACTGGGGGTCAAAATAAGTATGGTACCTACTTTTGAAATATTAATACTCTTATCAACTCAAGTTCAAAAGCAAGGGCTTTTAAGTGTTCAGTGCAAAATAGGAAATTACATTACATGCTCAGTTCCAAAGGTGATTATAATTGGAAAAGAATGTTCTAAAACATGTTTTTCACAAGTGTAGTGTCAACCTTCATGACCTTGTCCCCTAATTAGAAGAGTGTTTGGGCTGATACATGTATGCACCACTCCCCATACCTTAGTGTCATACAACTAATTATTTTTTTACTTCTTTTACATTAACCAGTTGAATGCAATATGACTTTGGCAAAACACACATTTTCCACAGACTCCTGCCCGAGTTATCTTGGGCTTTATGCTCAACTGGTTAAAAAAAAAAATTTGCTTTCATATGCCAGATCATAGAAAGCAAAATAACTTTTTAAAGAATAACAAAATTTTAACTGGGATTTATAGATACAGGTTTATCAAGACCTGAACGGATACTGTTGAATGCAATCATCTTTATACAATTTTATATATTGTAAATTCGTTGCCATAGTACATCATAATATAAAGCAATTATCCCATTGAGCAGAATCAGCACATTTTTCCGCTGTTTTTTTCGCTCTTTTATAGCTGTTTTGTAGCCCTTTTGAAAACGGTTAGAAAACGGCTACAAAACTGAAAAACTGTTTCCCCACTGGAAATAACACAGTAAACGGTTGCAAAATGCCTACAAAACGGCGAAAAAACTGCAGTTTGCAAATTTGGTTCACTGTGTACGCTCTAAAGAAATGGAACAACAGCTACCATAAAAAAAAAGAAAATCGAGGATCTGAAAATACCACTATACAAGATGAACAAGTGATAGAGGGAGACTAAAAAATTGTTTCAAATGAATGACACTTACAAATCATGGTTGAGATTTCTTTCCACCGAAAGCATTTTCCAAGTACTGCGCCTCTAGGACACTGTTGCAAACTGTTCCAAGGCAAAATTTCAACTAAGGACCATCACAAATCTTGCATGAGATGCCTGCTCAAACTCTATGCCCCATGCAGGCTCAAGCATGCCATTTATGCCTGGCTAATAGACGGGAATTCACACAAGTAATTCTCGGCAATTTCCACGTCGTATGGCACATGAGGAAATACCTCGATTAGCCTTTCACTTATCTCGTTTGTATGACATAACCGTCTATACTTCTGAAATGTCATTTAATCTTATCCCTTTTGTATGGTATTTTGTCTGGGTAGAATTACTTTACACAAACTTTTCTTAGCAATGATGTAATGCATAGTGCTTGAAATGTGATATTGACCCCTACACCAATGCTTATACATGTAGGTAGTATGTGCACTATGACAATTCCATGATGTAAGCTTTGTTTTTTGTTCTATATTTACAACAAACATGATCAGGAAAAAATGGCTTGCCAGTCAATAACCCACACTACCCAAATTCTTATAATAAAAACCTTACACTAAACACTATACCAAAACACCAAACACTATTCCTACACCAAAGGCTATACCTACACCAAAACATAATACCTACATCAGGACTTGGCCCTAACAGGTGCCCTGGACACATGGGCCCCCAAAACTTGGGCCCAGACCCCCCCCCCCCCCCCTCTCCCAAATTGACCAATTTTAACACAGGGTTCAAAACACATGTATACAGAGCCTGGAAGTTCAATCATGATCCCTTAAAGAGTTAGTGAAGATCCATGACAACATCTACACCTACACCTAACCCTAAACCAACCTAAAACCAACCTGTAATCTTTAATAAATTTGGCCCTAAATTTGACAAAATAAGGCCAAGAGCAATTGCCTGAAGCGAAATTAATGTCTGGTCACCAAGTTTCTTAATACCATAACATTTAGGAGATAAGTTTCACCAACTTTTTTTTTAATCATTATTACACCAAGTAGGGTTACATTATGTGTATTTGAAGATATATTCCACAGAGCGATTTGGACCATAAATACTACACAAAACTATTTCCAAGCATCTGTCCATTGCTAGGATGAATTTTTGTTCTATTATTCACTAAATCCTAATTACAAAGAGCATCACATAGATGGCTCCAGGGACAGACAAGGTCAAGGCATAGGTTAATTACAAATTAGATCTCAATTCAATAAGACTAATCTAATCCTAAACAGAATGTTAATCAAGAAAGATGAGATAGAGAAGGAAGGAGGGAGGGGAGGGAGGGGGAGGGAGGGGGAGGGAGGGGGAGGGAGGGGAGGAGGGGAGGGATGAGATGGTGCAGAGACCTGGGAAGAAAAATGGAGAACCCTGGGAAGAAAGAGAGAGAAAGAAAGCGAAAGGGAGAAGTGAATGAGAGAGCAAAAGGGAGAAGGGAATGAGAGAGCAAAAGGGAGAAGGGAATGAGAGAGCAACAGGGAGAAGGGAATGAGAGCAAAAGAAAGAAGGGGAGGAGAAAGGAGGGAGGGAGAGAGAGAGAGAGAGAGAGAGAGGAGGGAGAGAGGAGGGAGAGAGAGAGAGAGAATCTGACAGACAGAGACAATTCTGTGTACAATACACACAATCAAAGCAGTCATTACAACTCTAACTGATATACAACTCTGAATCTAAACTTTATGAAAGACATACCTTCACATCACTTGCTCAAAAAAAAATCACCACCCCCCCCCCCTCAAAAAAAAAATAATGATATAGGCATCCAAAATTCTAAGTGAGTTTAAATAACTGCCAGTTCATATCAGCACATTCATAAGTCTACAGTAAAGGCTATGCAAGGCAGAAGAAGATTTGTTGCAAACAAACAATCTTTTCTGAAACTCTAAAAAAGAGACCCAGAATATATCCAGGTCTGTTCCAAAGCATACGGTGTGGTGAACACAGCTGGGTCATATGCAGCAGACAGTGAATGGCCTTCATTAAAAAAGACATTAACAAATTGATTTCATCACTGGAAAACGGAAGTAGATAGGTATTTACAACACTGGTGATAGTTTAAGTGTTCTTCTTAATTTGAGACATTAATCAATTGAATAAGGACAGACAAGGTTATCAAAATTTGTAATGACTTTTCATGGCAATTATCTATTAGGAAATCAGTATACATAGTGATTACAACTATAAAAAAATTAACACTTATGTAATCTGTATTCATGAAATTGTGAATGGTTAGTATTTCTATTCTTTCTACTTACTTTTAAGGACACATGCAAAATGATGTCATCTCAATGTTAATGATAGTACATCAATTGCCATGAAAATAGGAAAAAATCTGGCACATCCAAAAGTATTTCTCAGACACTTTCAACAAAATAATCTGAGGGGAATATCATAATTAATAACAAGCTGAACAAATTTTAAAGCACTTTGAAATGACACAAATGTTAAGCTCGGTAGCTAATCATTCATTTAAAAAAATAATGTGCATCTTTCTTTTTTTCACAGTAATCATATCAAGTAAGAAATATTTGCCATTTCTTTTTTTTTTCCCCATCCTAAAATCCCCTTGGCTTCTGGAGCCAGATGGCCCATGTATAAAGTCTATGGGAATATAAGAATTCAGTAGTCAACGGGTTAAAGTCAAATATTCCAATGGAAAAAAATGTAAAAATTTTTCCTTTAGTTTCATAAAACAACTTGAGTACAATCTACTGGCACTGAATATACAACTTTCATCATGCATGAAACTTAAATGGACCTTACGAAATTTCAGATGCACTATGCTGTGCTTAAATACAACTTACAAACATCCTCAGATACAATTATGAATGTGTTAATACAGTATGTTAATAGGTTATGTGTATATTCTGTTACCTTTCTCTTCGTGCAGCACGTGATGCCTCCAAAGCATCAATAAAGTCCTGCGTTTCCGCCGAGATGTTAGAGTCCCTACGAGCTTTCCGACTAGTTATAGCAGCAAGCCAACGAGCATTCCAAGAGAATTGTAGCGACGGGACGATCGATATCGATGGTGCGGGGAGTTACAGGAAGAGGAAAACATGCAGGGAAAGAATTAGTAACATCTAACAAGACAAGATGGAGGCATTGCCATGTTAAGGACTCTCTAGGACAACTAATTAAAGATGTCAGAAGGAATACCATGTCTACTGCATTTATGGTTCAACATTCTTCCTGTCAAAACAAACCAGAGGTCACTGAACCTTAAGATATGCTTCAGAAATGAATTTGAACTATCTCATGACATATTGAAGAAGTTGTTCTGGAACTGATTCTTAATCAAGATTGCAGAATGTTCAGTTCAATAGAAATACTGCCACTCATACATATTTCCTTTTCCTCAAGTAGTAAATATGTCTTAAGATTTTATCAAAGCTACGACTGAAGTTTTGTGAGCTGGGCAAATTTTTTTTTCTCAAAGATTCATTAGAGATAAAGCCAATTTTCTGCACTAAAGAAAAAATCTTTTCAGCGATCTTTTGTATTTGAGAGAAAAATATTCTTCAAATATCAAATTCAATGTTGTTTATATACTGATTTTCCGGTTGGCCTTTACTTCTTTTGGAAAGAACTCAAGACATCATAATAAATTTATTTAAAGGATTTTTGTTTACTTGAATTTAAGTAACATGCTAGTTAGTCCCTAATTAACTTCTGAAATCAAGTGAAGAGAATACTCTAGGAATATCATGGGTTACCTGCATATATTGTATTTACTCTAGAATATCAGTCTAAATATAAATATAAATACGAAATTTCAGTCTATTTAATTATAAGCATTTCAGACATTTGCATTCATCACATATTCACAAAGATCACAATGATGTTAAACATACATAATACGTGTATGTGCAATCAATTACATTCCATTATACAATGTATATGCAGTGATTCTACATACATGTTCAATATATGAAATACATTTACATAATCGAGGAATGAAAACAGAGGATGATGATCTCATTAAGTATGTTAGAGCTTTGAAATAATAGTCAACTGCTTTCTCCTTTGTACCTTTACACACTGCACCCATTGATTTAAGTTGGAAAGAAAAAGGATTTGATATAATTTTCATTCATTAGCTTTATTTCATTAAGTTGTGCATTGATTGCACTTAGCTAAGCAGACTTGACCTAGAGAGGGCAGCACACAGAAAGAGTATATGTTGGGATCAATTCATGATGCCTGCTCTACTCAAATACCTTATCTTCTTGTGTTGGGATAAAATAATACTTGCTCAAGGTATTTTGAAATATAGATTAACGACTATGTATTAAAATGCATGTCCGGAAGTAAACTCAATGTAAAAAGAAGTTATAAACAAAATTATACACATTCATATTTGTAATTTCAACAAGTCGAGGGGCAAGTAATTTATTATTATCGAAAGTTGTTCATGATGGAAGTTGTGTTTTTTGTTTTTATCAACCTAACTGAAAATTTGATGATGATGGCTATGTAATGTGTCACTAACATATAACAAATACATGTAATATTCATTGTATATATGATGTAGATGAGTGAACTTACATTGCTGGCTCTACAGCAGTGTAAGTTTATTAAAAGTAATTGGATAAATTTCACCTGTGGTAATTAATTAGGAGGTGATTAATAAGACTGATTGACATGTGTGTATTATATTTGACATTTGGATCTGGTGTATGCCAATGGAAAACATATCGCTTCCATAAGACTAAAAGAATGTTGAGACAAAAGGTATTACCAAGTGACCTACATTATGTAGGCCACAGTGATTATAGCTGTGTTCTTCTTTTTATGCATTTAAGAATAAAACATCACGAAATCGAAACTGAAACTCAATTAACTCAAGATTTATCCCCCCCCCCCCCCCCTCTTAAAGAAAATAATTTTTTTTAAAGGAAACTGTATTCATTCTTGCCAATGTTTCGATCAGTGGGATGAGAGATACACGTATATTGATGAAAATTACAAGCTGAGAAAAGAGGAAGATATATCCGAGATGATAGGCCTAATATGATTAGAGCCAAAAAGAAAATATGAAGAGAAGTATTAGGAAAAAAGATGAAATTAATATCAAAGAATATAAAAAGGTCAGAGGAAAAAGAGGCAATGCTGAACTCAAAAAGATGAAATCTAGAAAATTGTCTTAAAACTAAATTTGCCACAATTTTTCAACCTATTGAAGCAAGCTTGCTACTTTATCCATCCATCCTCACAAGGGATAAATAGATGACACGTAGGGTATTAACACATCCTTATTAAAGGAGGGTGGAAGTGTCAGCCTAAAATTTGCTAATGATCTAAATCAGGGCAATCTAGAAAGGGGGTTAGCAATGATATTTCAAAACAAAAATTATACCCCCCCCCTCCCCATGGTGGCACATCTTTCTTTGTATCATAAAAGTATGCAACCCTCTCTCTTTCTCTCTTTCCTGCCTGTGGCAACAGTCAAGCTCAGAATCCTGCTGTATGCCACATTTTGTACATTAAATTACAGGTACTTAACCTACAGGGAAATCAATTTCCATTTTCTATGAAGGCCCCTACTATGTGTTTTCTCTCAAAGCATATGAATCAGCATTCAGTGCATAATTTTCTCCCCTTCATGGATAAAGATTTTAATTTTCTTCTGGCTTGAAGGGAGTATTTATAATTCAAGATGAAACATACTCCCTATGGGGGAAAAAAATGCATACCCATTAAGTATAGTTTTCTGTCACACTTATTAGAGCAGATTATTGTGAAGAAGCGGAATGGGCCTTTCCAATGCAGATTTCAGATCATGGAGCCGTGGAATGTGAGAAAAACAACAAGTCAATCTCCAAGAGGGGAGTATTGATCCGTTAAGTGCTAAGATCCTCACAGCTTGGAGGTTAAATATATCTCTAAGAGGACATCCTTAACCGTCCATGAGTCACAGACGATTCAAAAATTGCCGTCCAAAAACTGTCTTCCAAAAATTGCCTGACATTTAATTCCCATGGTATTCCTGTTGAAAATGAACTTCCTTTCTGGAAATCTTTGTAATTAATTGACATGAGAGGCTTTAGTAGAAATGACTGACGGAGGATGCAAAGTTATGTTACTTTCATTTAAAGATAATGTATCTGGCACTGGGGATTGAATCTTAGGTAATTTTGGAAGAATTTCAGGATTCTAAAGATTATATTGTCTAGAGAGATGACACATGTGTACTCTCCTCAAATCCTCTTTGAGAATATAATTTTATCATTCTATAGGCAAGGTGGTTAATAAAATACATTTAGCATATATAACGTAAGAAACTTTTATGGCAATGATTCATCCTCTTCAAAGTCATACTTGTAGTCAAGAATTTTCATATAGCATTGATATGAACATTCAATCATGTAAAATCTTAATAATGATTAAAGTTCTGAATAGTTATATAAATACTAGAAATAAAATTCTAGGCCATTGTGAGCCTCCTCACTAGGAAAAATAAAGCAAAGTCAACTTTGAATCGTAGTGTCATCTAATCATAGCATTTTGTGATCGGCTATGATTCAAAGCTGATTTGGCCTTTACTAAGACCTATCATTCCTATCATTATTCCGAACCTCAAATACAATAATTTTACCTGTTTTAACTTTCATATTTCATCCAAAATACTACTTGTGCCAAAGATGGGGTGCAATCATATTGTATAGTGTGCATTAACCTTCAGAAGCAGATTCCAAATCAAAGATCTGGGCCCCGTTTCATAAAACTTGTTATCAGTAACAAGTGCCACATTGCTATGACGAATCTGCTCTCAGCCTATCAGATGCAAGGATTTCAGTAGCTTATAACAGTTATTGCAACTTCTTATTGATAACAAGTTTTATGAAACGGGGCCCAGAATTATGAAATGAATATAAGCTTGAAATTAAAAGGTAGGTGTACATACACGTAGGAATGGAGAGGAAAGTGAATAGAGGTGGCAAGTACAGATGAGGTTTACTGGCTATATGGACACCTAGCTGTATACATATATTATTCATCTTTAATGTATTCATGGCTTAGATTGATTAGCGTCCTATCTGACATTTATCTAGTGAGGTAAAGAGTGTCATGTGACTACACTGAGGTCACAGCAGGGTGGATATGTCGCCACATGTATTTATCTTACTCTCAATGGAAGATTATGTTTTAAGGGTTGTTGTTGTTTTTCATGTAATGTTGCCGGTATGCATGTGTGATTCATTTGGATGCTTTGATATCACTTGTTTTGCTGAGGTTCACTAATTGCCAAATCAGTAAGAATAATAGAACGCTTAAAAGGAACATAAATAAAACTAATCTGGAAGCAAGGCCTTTTTGACCTGCCCTATGTTGCTGGTTAAGATTATCTAATCCAAATTAGTCTACAGATGACTAAGTTTTATATCATCAAAATAACACAAATTTGTATATACATATGTACATACCATGTTGTGCTAACCCGAAGTTTCAAATTTTGTTTAATGTTCCACACCACAAAATGGGTAGTTTATTTGAAGTTGGCATATCTTTCATCTTGATCCAGAAAGAAAAAAATGGAACTATGGTGGTATGCCGATATCCTATCCAATTAAAGTAAAGATACCAAATACTCAATCCCTTTTCATTGATTGGGGTGGTTTCTAGGCAATATCAAGTCACAACTATAGTAATTGCAATATCACTCACCTCAATCTTGGTGTGGTGGCTGGTGAATTATCCTGAGAAGTATTTCCATTAGTATGTATAGATTCCACTTCCCCGGTTATACTGGATAGAGATTCCTTGCTTGGGTATCTCCTTGACAACGGGCTGGCATCCACATTAGAGCTCCTATCACTAGCATTCGACAGTTTCCTTGCTCTCTCTGAAGTTGGAGAAGCTTCCTCTCCTCGGGAGGAATATCTTCGCCTGGATGTGGATTCGCTCTCGCTGGATGAAGGACCAAGGCCGTATTTTTCCGCCAATTCCCGCCTGCGCTGCTCCTTGTATCTAGCGATACGAGCAGCCCGAGATTCCGAGTCCTCCGACTCTGATCCACTATGGAGTGCTCTAGCTAGGCTATCACTTACAGACGTCGGAGGGGTAGCTATGGCACGTGTCCCATATGAACTTGTTCTAGATGCATCCCCATTACTTGTCGACAATGGACGATTGACTAAGTATTTATCCCGTATAGCATTCACAGGGTTCGAGTCTCCCGATGTAGATCCGGTATAATTCCCGCGTCTGATCTTATCCTTATCTAAACTCCCGTATCCACTCTCCGTGCTCCCGCGCTTCAAATCTCCCGGTATTTTCGCCCGATCATCTTGGAAACCTCGATGCCTACCAGAGGGTTGCGCATCCGATGCCGCTCCAGTGCGTATATGAGACATTGTTGGGTGATGATGTGATGAAGGCTTGGTATCTTGGATAGCCCCACTACCCGTTGCATAGCCACCGTAGCTATCCGATCTGGCCGAGGTGAAGTCACCCGATGACCTATGCGGATGCTGTGACCCGCTTGCAGAACGATCCTGGCTGTACCTGCCTGGCCTGTTGCTCGCGATGGAATCTAGACTTTTAAGGGAGCGACTCTGGGAGTTTGCATAGGCTGTGCGGCGGTCGACGGATGAGTCAAACGAGAGAGGTCTTTCACTGCCGTACTTCTCCTGTAGCTTGGTAACTGCGGGGGAGATAAATGACACATATCAAGTTTATGACACATCACATGTTTATTTCATTACACTGTCTGTACATACACACAGTGATACACACACATACATGTACATCCTCTACCTATTTACCTCTCTCTCTCTCTCTCTCTCTCTCTCTCTCTCTCTCTCGTTTTCTTTCTATCTCTGTCCTGAATTATCTTTCAGCCCTTTTCCTGTTTCTATATGACAAATTTCAACTTTATTTCTTATCAATTCTTCTCTTTTGTTATACTTAGATTCATCTTTCTCTTCTTTATCCCTTTGTCTTGTCATCTGTATCTACATGTTTATATATACTCTACAATACATATCCTTCAGTTTCTCATTCTCTTTCTCCCATTCCCCCCCCCTGCCCTCTCTCTCCTCTCTTTCTCTCTCTCTCTCTCTCTCTCTCAACATATGTATCTTTTCATCCTTCTTAAGCTGTCATCTAGATCAATCAACATCTTCTAATTTTTTTCCCTCACTGTAATCCATCTTTCTTTACATCTTTCCTGCACTTCTATTTTCCTAGCTAATATTTGTTTTTCATTAGGCTTCTACCATTTTAAAATCACTTCAGGTAAAGCCCACTATAATATGATTTTCTCCCCTGAGCTTTCGGTAAAACTCTCAGATTCCATATCCAAAACAAAACCAAATAACGAGGGTAATCAACCTGATGTGCCCTTGATTCCTCGAAAATGAGTGAACTACTGGTATATTTTGCTTTAGGTACACCTAACAGACCATTGCTCTATTTACAAAGCATTTTCAGGGCTTTTTTGTTTTCAACTTTTAACAATGTACATAGAGAAGGACACCTTTTGTCAAGTCTTGTTTATGTGGCATGTAAAATGTCTCTTCATTATTATCAATTTAAATCTGGGCCTCCTTTTTTCTGGATTTTTAAAACACTTTTACATGTAACTTTTGCATGTGAAATAAATCTCATATCTTTAGAGAAATGTGAATGGTCATAATGATATTTTGTATTTTAGTTGTTTATCATAATGAACTGATGAATCCATGAAATGCCTCAATGCTGGATCCATAGGTTCATAAAAATGCTGATAATTTGAAATGCACATTTTCATTACATAAATGAAAATCTCCTGGTCCTGAATCAACGTCATGATTTTCTTCTTAGGAGTAACAATCTATCACAAAGTCTTTTGATCCTTACTTCAGAAGAATATACTTCAAATTAACTGGAACTATTTCAACCTGTTTCTGACAGGTTGACTGTCATTCATGCTCACAACTTTTTGAATTAACCAATGTTCAATCCGGCTTGGCAAGCGATGGATTAAAAATTTCCCATCCTCATCAGACCTAGACACATCTGACACTTTCTCTTCCTCATCCTCCTGAAAATCTAAATTTAGCCCGGCGAGCGCAGAGGGGTCGACAGCATCCTTGGCTCATGATTAAGATGCTGTTGCTTCTCAAAGTGTGTTCGGGATTAGCGATTTAAATTCAGATTAGGATCACTTCCTTCTTGAAGTTCTTGGTTAAGATGGCTGCCCAGCTCAGGAAGGGTGGAACCCCCTTCTCAACAAGGTCACTGATTTACAGCGTTCATCAACGCTTGATGCATTCACACATGGCTAAGCTATGATTCCTCACCGGTTTGTTAAAGCATATCAAAGTTTGCTGCAGCATACAGACATGGCTTGCATTCAAACTTGGCTCAACTCCGTTTCCTCATTATTATAGCATTCATCAATGCTTGCTGCGTTCGGACCATGGTTCAGACATGGCTCTGTATTCACACATCACTCATTTATGCTTCCACCATGAAGTCAATTCACACATGCCAAGGGAAATCTCATGAGTTTAGAAACCTGACTGGATATCAGAAAGGTGACACCTGCACTCTTGCCATCCATCAAAGTAGGCATGCAGTCTCTATTACGACCATAAAATCATTTGGACATCAAGAAAGCAAAAATGAAGCCACTGGGGGAAATAACGTCTCACAAAATCTGAATTACAAGAAGCCAGACCACAAGTTTTCTTGCTAAGCTGAACACATCTAACAGAAATAGGGAAGCAGCAATCCTGATGGTATGAGTTACAGGGCAGTATAGGTGCGTGGTGAAGAGGAACATTTAACCATCCTGTACAAGTAACAGATATACTGACCAATATGCACTTGCATGTATACTTGGGCTTGATCCAAGTCTACTCAAACAAATGCTATAGAATTCAAGATCTCTATGGAATAGTTTTATAGGGCCCTTGCCAAAAAATGTCACGCATAGTTTTTTCCATTCCTATGAAGATGTCAAATTCTATTTTAGATCATTAAGTTTTGAAATGCCTGAAACTACATTTTATTTAAACTTTAAAATTTTAATTTTAATTCAAAATTTAAACTTGTATGTATATGAATACCAAACTCTATATTAAATCTACAGCTGTTTAAGTTCTGTCCCATAGAGAGTTAATTGATATATCACCTGCAGTAGCCACCTGAATTTTCCCACAATTTCAGTATAAATTTATAGTGTTAGCTTAACCATAAAGCAAAGGTTGGTAGTTTCCTGGCTCACAATGTTCATTTCCAACCTACATGTACTGTACCTATCACAACCAAATCGTAGAACAAAACCAACAGGAATATATGGGTCCATGAGGACACAGGATCCTCAAGGGCAAAGGCCACAGGAAGCCAGCTCTGACACTGACCCAAGGCTTGGACTTGAAATCGACTGGACTCATGGAATAAACGGGGATAAACAGGAAAGCAGTGCATTGCCACTCCCTTGTCTCCAAAGGATGAATGCAAAATGACATAACAAAATCATGAATTGAATGACGTGATAAATTCAAAGAATTTCCATTTTTTTTAATCTGAAGAATTCTCAAAAGAAGCTGTTAACAGAACACTTCAATGTGGTTGTACATTTTGTTCCTACATTGTCATCAGCCTACTAAACTCAATTTCATGGAGGTTGAACTTCTATATTCCATGACTCAGTTATCACAACAGATGACACAAAGTTCATCTGTCAAAAATATGAACATCATTCCAGAATCTGCTGAGTTCACTAGGTAATCACATTTTGAAGAAATTTCTGGTATAATTTCAAGATTCTCCTTATAAACATTATGACATTTAAGGCAATCCCCGCAGTTACAAAATTTGCAGAATAAGTAAGATGCATCAGATATGGGATGGGTTTTAACTAGGTCAAATGTCTGTCAAAAATTTTGAGTTGAAAAGCTAACTTGTGCTCACTGGGGATGAAAGAGACCTAAATACTTCTAGATCAGGAAGGGGGTTAACAAGCAGGCAATGACAGAAATGCAAATGAAGCCAAATCATGTTCACATTATGACATCTCAAATCTGAATAACATTCCAGAATCTGCTGCATGAACTAAACATTCTTTGGAAAAATAATGTCTGATATAACACCTAAAATTAAGCTAACAAATGTCATAAGGAATGAGTGTTGCATCAGTTTTTAAATCCTGTGACATTTCAATTTATGTTCCTACATCAAAACATATAAAACAACCATCATAATTGCTAGGAATCAGAGGAGCATCATTTGTGACGTGTGGAGATTCTTACACCCTAAACTCCATATTTTCTAACTTTAAGTTTACTTCAGAATGTCAGTGAAATATGGCAAACATAGGAGATAAGAAATTTTGGCAATTACATACATTTTCTCTTATTTTTCTCACTTTCCATATCAAACTTCTAATGTTGTTCAGAATAAACTTTGACATTCTTACAACTATCTTCATGTAACAAACTTATCCAGTCCATCTCTGAGTAAGTCAAGATTGAAAAGCTGCCTTCTATCTATGTTCCCTTCTAGTTTTCATCTCTCAAACAAGTTTTCAACCTATATGATACCTTATCTTGAAGAAGAAGTCTTATCAAATCATCTTCTTATCTGTTTATGTCACAGAACTTAATTCTAATGTGTCAAACATGAACACAACCACACAGACTCAAGGGCTCTGCAGCCTATTTTAAGAACCCCATTCCTGGCCTCTGGACTAGAATTCACAGTTAGCCGGGTATCCCAAAGATATCCTCCAATGGCACCTGTTTCTCTCCATCTATTAATAATCCTAATCCAATTTCAAGACGGAATTGATAAAGTTGGAAGACATACTCTCATCATTTGTCATCTTGTTTCCATAGTAACCCACCCACCAACATTCCAATATTTCCTGCTTGTTGAATCTCTGCTCAATTATATTCCCTAAAAGATTACATTATCAACCCATTAACCCAATGAATACTAATTAAGCCAGGGATAACTCGGGGTGGGGTCTCAGGAAAATGTGTGTGTTACTGGAATCAAATCAAGCTCAGCGGGTTAAATGTATAATGCAAAGAAAATTGTGTTGTGAATATACCTAATCATTCTAGACTTTTTCTATCTGGAGTCTTAGACCCCTTTTACACCAAGCCTTGGGCCGCAGCCGGGCTGGGCCGCGGCCAGTTTTGGTCTAAACGTGGAGCAGGGCCAAATGCGGGGCCATCTTCCGTTTTCAATGATGTCATAAAGCCAGTATTGTAGAATTACAAACCGGGCGCGCAGGGATAAAAAAAGGCTTTGTCAACACAATTTGTCAAATTGTAGAGCGCTCCTACGACGAAATTTTGAAAGGATCTAGATACAGGCCGCGGTCCCGGTGTAAACGCACACAATTGCGGGGCCCGGCTGCTTGGTGTAAAAGGGGTCTATGGCCGCTTATCAAAAGTCTCATCCCACATCTTTGATCCTCTTCTCCGCGCCATTCTTTAACATTGGCTTTTCCGATCCCCTGTTGTTTTGTCTACGGAGAAAGGGGAGGATTGGAGGAGAAAAGACGCTGAGCAGGAAAGATGCTAAATTTAAGGCTGCGTTCCTAATTGACTTTGACTTTTGATAAGGTGCCTTAAACACCATATTTTTTTCTACCTTTTTATCTAAATTTCAACAGGAATATTTCTCTAGCCCAAAATACTGCATATGTTCATAAAATCACAAAATATGACACTGAGATTTTGAGAATGATAGTTGCTAAGAGACAAGCCACTTCAGTCTTTTAATACTATGGTCTATTTGTATTTTATTTCATTAACTGAAAATCTCACAATATTCAAATTAGATTAAGTCTACTGTCTGTTAAATGTCTCAAGGGAACTGCCTTGAATAGATTTTTTTTTCAATTCATGATGAATCACACACAGATTAATGCAAGGTTATGAAAATAAATTCATTTGTGTTCTTCCAACTTAAGAAGGATGTGTGTACAAAGCACAGTAAGCATACTATTGTTTGCAAAATATACATTCTGCCTAGCCTAATCCTCTTACATATTCTAATACCTTTAAAAAGGCTAATGAATATATCACTTGCTCTCCTCTGCTTTCCATCTTTAAAAAAAAAAAAAACTTTGACATTAATCTCAACTAGCATATATCCTCCCTCACTCTATCTGTCCCACTCCCTTCCATTTCCTGTTATATTGCAAATAATAGTAATAAAACATTTTCTCATTTAATTAATGATTCATCTGTTGCATATCTCTCATTCTTCGATCTGATATTGTGGGGGCTTGTCCGGGAATCGAACACGGGCTCTCTCGTACCCAAAGTGAAGAATCATCCACAAGACCGACAAGCCCCACCCCCTCCTCTCTTTCAGGCACTCCGTTGTCTCTAATTCCTTTTTATCACTCACTATTCACTTTCTCTGCTTAATTCTTGTCCTCCATTTTCAAACTTCCTTTGTAATAGTTTTTTCTCCACATACCACTTATATAAATATACATGTGATTATTGCATTCTGGATTTATGTAGTGCTTCCTTAATCCACAATGTCTTTTTAATAACAAATAAATCATTACTGATATATTCCAAATCTCTCACATTCATTATTCTTCTCTCATATGACAACATAACATGAAACTAAAAGTACTTTTGCAGGATAAATAACTAAATTACAAGCAATAAAATCTTCTCGTCTTCTTTAACACACCTGGAGAAACAGAACTAAGGTACCCCATCTGGTTTCACTAGAATAATGCATACCAATCATGAAGCACACTCTATACACAACAAAAA
Source organism: Echinometra lucunter (assembly GCA_029962745.1). Classification (NCBI taxonomy): domain Eukaryota; kingdom Metazoa; phylum Echinodermata; class Echinoidea; order Camarodonta; family Echinometridae; genus Echinometra; species Echinometra lucunter. Next base: position 9,324,060 of record CM057153.1, read on the forward strand.
CTGTTCCTTTGCTGGTGTCAAAAGACAACGCATCATCTGAATCAAAAAGTAGTTTGCTAATGGACATAATCTATTTTGGAGAGAAATTGCAAAAGGAAACAATATGATGCAATATTTAACTTAAAATTTTACTGCAATTTGTTTCAGAACAGAATTTCTTTACATCAAAAACTTGCCTTTTGAGGCTTGCAAAATTTTGCAACAAAGTGCAAAATTTTGCAACAAAGTGCAAAACTGTGCTGGTAATTACTGCATTCTTTAAAGTTGGAAAATGTCTGTTGAGAACAAAAAAGGGATTAACTTTAAGCATGGCACTCTGACTATCAGCAGACCCAATTTCTATGAGGTTTACCTGATCTATCTCCTCTTGTGGACATGTCTGTATCTGGAGTTTGGTCCTCAGTGTTCACAGAGTTGAAGGAGTTGACTCCAGACACGCCTTCAGAGGTTATCGAAGGAGCAGCAAAACTGGAAAATAAAACAGAGAAACATTCAAAAGGGTTAAGAGCAATTTTGTCAGATCTGTACAAGAGCCAAAATTAACCCATCAAGCATGATTTGATTTCAGTATAACATGCATTTTCCAGAGACCCCAGCCAGAGTTACCTTGAGCTTAGTGTTCAGTGGGTTAAAGAGTAGGAAATGGCACATCCACATGGGATCAAACCTTTGTCTCTGGGGCTAACAGAAACTACTGAAGATCAGTCCTGAAACCCCAATCCCCTAGAAATGCTTATTACAGTTATCATGCCACCATTTTGTCTGCCAGCACATGAGAAATTTGTGATTACTTTTTTTTAATGATGTTTTGTTTTTCTTAATTCACTTATGCATAAAAAATAAGAATCAAAATGAACTGAATACAGAAAATTTGGATATTAAGGAGAGGGGGTGGCCTCACACACCATGCCAACACCACTGGATAGTATGGTGATATCTTCAGCTTCTCCAACTACCTAAATCAGTACAAGCCTCAGATTTTATGTGAAATCATTAATGATGTATGACAAGATGGATGGCTAGCTGCCATTTGTGAGAAACATGAAAACAGTGAATGATGAGAACCAATAGAGGACTCTTCAATCATTCTCTCATTACCAAACCAATGTGAGTTCTTCCCACAGTCCAGGCAGTCCCATACCAGTAAAGAGTTTGATTTTTTTAAAATGATACATCCTTTCTTGTAAAATTCGAGATATTTGGAAGTGAAGTTGCTAAAATACAAAGGAAATAATATGAAAATACATGATACCCCAGATCATAATTCCAAACTTGTACCTTGACAGGCTACATCATGATTGATGTATCAAATGAAAGGCATTTGGGGGTTTCATACAATGGTGGTATTAATTAAAAATATAAGAAATGACCTTTATCAGGTTTTGAAATCAAACTCTTAAAATATTAATTAATCTATTTCCATTCAATATTGGGAAGTTGGATAAATGAAATGGACTCTACTTTCCTACTGTAACTATAATACAGGAAAAAAAATGGATATGCACTCCAAAGAGCTAACCAGTGGTCGTTTTCCAGCAGTGATTCTATGCTCAGATCCTGGGAGATCATCAATGACATTATTTATAAACATAGGGTGTGAAAGTGATCAATGATAATGTGTTAAAGCAAGCTTGGTTACACCTGATACCTAGTGCCAGAGAAGCTTTGGGGTACGGCAGGGTGCATGCCTGTATCCTCATCAGCAGCCCAGGGTAGTATGAATGTATGTTAGCTTAAAGGTAGGGGTTCCCTTTTGGCAAATTTTTAAAAGCTTCATGAAACTTACCATATGAAATATCATAATCATTGGTTGGCAACTATTCTATAAGAAATTAAAGTTTTTCTAAAATCCCTTTGAACCGTTATAACAGTTTGAAATTAAATATTGAATAGATGAGTGAGCTGCGCCAGGAAATGTGTCCAGACCAGTGTGTGTATAATACTGTGTATGGGTGCACGTAATGCATGTTGCACATAATGCTTATGTATGGTGGCCCTGAAGTACGCTCGACAACAGGTCATGTGCGACGTGAATTTCGCATCCCAGGTCCTGAACTTTGCATCCCAAGTCGTGAAATTCACGACCCGCAATGCGAAATTCATGACCCGTGGTGCAAACCTGGCATCCCAAGTCGTGAAATTCACGACCCGCAGTGCAAAAATCAGGACCCGTGGCACGAACTTTGCATCCCAGTCCTGAATTTCGCACCGCGAGTCGTGAATTTCACGACTTGGGATGCAAAGTTTGCGCCACGGGTCATGAATTTCATGACCTCGGATGCGAAGTTCAGGACCTGGGATGCGAAATTCACGTCGCACATAACCTGTTGTCGAGGTACTTCAGGGCCACCATACTTATGCATGTTCGCTGGGATATTCCTGGTCATGTACATCACTGAAGTGGAAAACATGTCCCTTCAAATAATTTCTATGTACGTGCATCATTAGTTCAATTCAAATTTATTTTCCATTTTTTCCCCATTAACGAGAAGTTTTACACAGTTAATTTTTTTTGGGGGGGAGGGGGAGATCTTAATCATCTACCTCTACTGACAAGCTATGTTGGTAAATTGAATTAGGGGGCTGCAAAAGGGATCCCCTACCTTTAATGCAGACTCTAACAAACCTCGAAAATGAATGAAGGACAGTTTCTAATCCCTAAACCTTGTATAATTGCAGACCATTTTTTGTCCAGGAAATTTGTCTAATGTCAGGAACATGAATATATGATTATTTTTTCCTGAAGTTCAGGATGAAAACTTAAGACACATGGAAGGTTTAATAAGAAAGAAATGATGAAGAGCAATTGCAGTGAGGACTTCAAAGTTTACTTCTTTCATCTTTATGCAGATATGTTTATGGATTTTTATTGGGAAGTATCATAAGGGTGTGGTATGTGCTCTTAATATATGTTTATAGGTTTTATATGATCGAAGAGATGATAAAGAGCCAATGAAATTAGAAACATATTTGCTTATATTGATTAATAAAGAGTCCTAAAAAATTGTAGCATAAAGTTATACAGTACCGCTAAGCTAACATGATACATAATAAAGGTTTCCTGCAAACAAAGGGCGAGAGAAGAACACCAGTAACAAGAACATTGAGGTTGTTTTTAATGTTATGCCAACATTTACAAATTCAACCTGTTAAGCATGATTTGATTCACTATATAACATGCATTTTCCATAGACCCCCACAGTGTTGAACGGGTTAATATGAAAGGATGCATCACAAAGTTAAATATTTAATGTACCTCTACTAACATAAGACATAATAAAGGGTTTGCGGCAGGAAGGAGGAAAAACAGTTGGAACTAGAACACCAAGGTTTTCGATGACAATAATGGATGCCGATATTTATGAATCAGCACAAGGAAGTACTGTAAACACAACCAGGTCAGTTCTCGAAAAATCAATTTATTGGCAATCTCAAGTACGTGTTTATCACCTACTGAAATGTGCAAACATAGCAAGGATATGTAAGGCAATCAAAGCAAGATTTTTATGGGATATACAATACAGTATTTCAACTGCACACAAATTAATTGTTTGAAAATAGTTATGATTGTGTTAAAGTTTGACATACCTCCGTGGTTTGTGCTCCTGATAGGGCTTGTCAGAATGTGGGATGCCCTCTCCTGGCAACGGACCATGAGATAGAGGTGTTGTCTGCCACTTCAGCTCAGAAGGGTCCGGAACCTCAAGATCTATAGAGGAAAAAACATGAAGAGAAAATGATAGAGAAAGGCAACTTCTAAATTATATCACAGTATTTACCAATGGTCCTACTTCCTATTGGTCTAAGTCTCCTTTACTATGGTTCTATTTACCATCGGTCCTACTTTCAGCTGGTCCTACTTCACATTGGTTCTACTTCCCTACCATCAACCCTACTACCAACCTTACCAAATCCCTGGCAGATGGAATAGCGGGAAATAAAAATGCAGCTTTAAAACCCCATAGCAGTTACGTGCAAACTCTCAGTCAATTATCAACAGTACTAAATAAATCAGGAGCACATGCATCCAAAAATAGCTGCCACAGGACAACATGTACCTTCATCTGAACTCAGGTGAATGTTTGAACTTTCAATTATGTTTCTAGCCTTAAACAGCTCTTAATGATGGTGTAGTGTGAATAAGGAAGTATCCATACGAAAAACAAGATGTATACATTCTCACTTTCAAAAGCACCTCCTACAAAAATCTGATAGTGAGTTCTCTTCTTATGACATTATTCTGTTTACTTGAGTGTACATACACTTGAGTGTACATAATCAAGTCAGCCTGATCTTCTCCAAATATTAAGATTTATAATTTACATCACCACAAAAAATTATGGGAACAGTACAATTCACATCATTATCATTAAATCATGTTGAATCCTATATTCCCCACATAAACAGACCCCTGTCTTAAATGTAATGCATTTCTTTCCGAGCTTCAGAACCTTCAGGTAAACATATCCATACTGAGCACAGAGGGGAAAATCTTTATGAGTGCAGGGAAATTAAAAGAGGAAGTTTGATTGAAAATGGACATCGTAACAAGTAATCTGAAAGTCAATCTTGTAAAAGGCTTCTTGATTTCAACCTTTCCCTACCTGCCTTATATTTTCATCACATTATGTAGAGGTTTATTAAAACATAATCAAGAGGAAATATCACTCCCTGAAAGTGTAAACTTCTATTAAAGAAAAATACATTAGTTAGGTGTCCTAAGGAATCTAGTGGGAGTCATTAAAAAAGACTGCAAGCTCTTCTAATTGCATGGTCATTGCCTGTAAGACTTGGGGGAGGGGTGGGAGGAGAGAAGGAATGTCTGGGAAGCTATTACTTACTTGCATTATAAGACTGAAAAATTACAGAAAGCATAGAAAGCTCTTTCTGAAAACCTCTCTGCATTTTGTACAAGAATTCCTATCAAATCCATAGCATATAACTTTTCCTTGCAGTTACAAAGTGCTTCTCAATTAAACGTATCCTACAAAATAAAATGTAATATTTTGTGTGACACAAATTCTTATTTTGATTATCTTGTCACATCTGACGACTTGAAGGAAAGTTATGGCAAATTTCATCCTTGTATCCTTCACTTGGCCTGTTCATACATGTACATGTCGTAGGTTAGGCCAAGATGGTGTCAAGTTATCAACTTCATCTGAAGTCCCGAAACTTCTTACGCAAAGACTGTCCCCGAGGAAAGATCCATGCCCTTCTCCCATTGCCTATAACAACGTCATCTCCTTCTAACCTGTCCCTGATCTTGCTGTAGTAATGGGTAAAGATATCTCTGCAAATAATACCCTCCCTTTGTTACATAGGGATCTAGAAAAATCTAAATGGTTGATCTGATAATAATGGATTTGCAATGAATATTTCCTACCTTATTAGGTTATTATTTCTGGAGACATATTTCAAGAAGTGGCACTTCCAGAATGTAATCAATCCAGTCTAGCATATTGTATATGCTAGACATGCTAAAAGGATATTTTAATCCCAATCCCCCTCCCCATGCCCCTTCATCCCCCAAGTGATGATCCATTCTTTTTTCTGAGAGAAATTTCAATATTATGTCCCGGCCCACCCCAACAGATTCTTGAACCCCCCTCTCCATTTCTCTTCAAATGACCATGTGATCTAATTACCATGGCAAAAAAAATTGTCAAATCCACATCCTCATCACTTCTAAATTAGTTATAGATCAAGCCTATGGATCCCCAAACTAAGCCAGCCTGGGTGGGGCTGCTATGTCAAGCTTGTTTCTCATAATGGAATTCACATTTATCCTATATTCCCTAACATCACAGATTACAGAATTTTTTTTCCACTCGAATGTAAGTCAATCATTTAAATTTGTATGAACTTGCTTTACATGATCTGTGATAATGATAACTCTATCAATCTGGTTATGATACTATACATTATGCAGCTGACTTATTTTTAACATGGAGCTGAGGCCCTTCTGGCTCTGAATAGAAAAGTGATAAAACCCACAGAAAAATGTGGATTTTTTTCAAAGTTCACTTGAAATATATATCAAAAGTACCTGATCAATAGGAAATCAATATTACTGGATGCTAAGTACTCATCAAATAAACCCAAAGTCACTCTCCCACTTAATTCCGATCAGGTAGAACATTCTGCTCTAGTTAACACTGAGAAACATTAGCCTATCTAAATGTCATCCTGCAAGTCAAAAGGCGCCATGTCAATAGCGAGAGGGAAACCATCTTGTGATAAATGGTATCAAGTAGCGGCCATTCCCCTCTTAATCAGGCCTGAATGACAGCAACAACATAGCCACTGGCCCTTTTCACTTTGGTGCAGAAATTCATGCTACATTCCATAGGGCTGCTGTCAATAATGAAAAAAAAAACCCTCTTTGATAATTCCTATCTTATTTAGATCTATATTGCCAGTGGAGAATACCAGTATGTTCCATTTACCTTCAATGCTATTGTAATGTTTGCTCATTTCAATAAAGTGTGCCTCGGGTAATTGTACCACAATGATAATGATTTGGAATTACGTGAAATAATTTGTATTACAAAATGCAATCCTATATCTTTATGACTGTAGTTGTACATCAAAATCAGATCTTATCATGGACCTACAATTAATTCCCAGATCTTATCATGCTTTAAGAGGTTGTAAGCTTACTTAGCACAGTCTGATTATAAAGATATCTGTTCATATTGCCTAAATATTATTTTTGGGATTATCTAAAACCATCATAATACCTCAGTCATAAAGCAGCATGATATTAATCATAAATGAGTTGCAAGTCTTCAACAATCTGTACTGTAAGGAATACGTTCTTTTTCTTTGTACACTATCAAACAAAAACTTGGCATATAATAGTGTAGAAGATTAATACAACCTGTTGCTCAATTAATTAAACACAGGCTTAAAACCTTTTGAGCATGATTTTATTTTGGAATATAATGAACATTTTTTCATGGACCCCAAGTCACCCCATGCAGCCCGGGTTATCTTGGACATATTATTCCACGGATCAAACTTCTAACAAGAGAGAAGTCATCTTCACTAAATTAAAAGCCTTATTAACCCATTCGTGACAGGAATTATTTAAAGCCTAATGTGATCAGCTTTTATTCTTCAAATTGGCAACACCAACATTTTTATTTTATTGCTACATTTTCCTTATAAAACATCATGTATCTGAAATGAATATAAATTGACAGAAATTATGATAAGTCCAAAAGTTGCCAATTTGCAGGGGAAAACGGTGATTTTAAACTTTCTATCACATTGCCAATTTAAGGATTTTAATGCTTATTTCCTTTAAAAAAATTTCAGCACCAAACAACGAATATTGACGCAACCAAACTGGGCACAGTTTGTGTAGAATATTTTGCTCTTTCTGCTCATGTATTTGTATGATTTTTTGGGCTTTGCATTAAGAGATATTAGGCCAAACCACAAAATGTGGTCCTCTGTCACGAATGGGTTAAGTGAGCACAATGGAGGTGTTACCATTCTCATCTGTAAAGGAAATTAATTCATTCTTCCAATTTATACCTACCTGACTGACTGCCCCACAACTGGTGCATGAGAAAACAGAGCCATAACCATACCCCAAGAAACAGGGCATAAGCCATACAAATGCTGGCTGTTACAATTGGAATCATGATCGCTGGGAAATAAAATGAATTCCTTGGAAACAATTTGTAGGAAAATATGATTCAAAGGATGCAGTCAGTTCTAGAAATCTATGTTCCAGGCACAAATTTATAATATCCTCCACCTGCAGCATTGATGCTTCCATTAAGGATCCAGTTAAGTAATTCAAGATGTCATTCTCTGTTGCAGTTACAAAAAGTCAGATTACCCACTCACTCCTCATGATGAAAGCATACTTATATCTTGGGATGACTGCAAACTTATGCAAAAAGCAGCATTCAATCACTAACATCCTCAGTGGTTATGACTTGTCAGAGAACACTATTTAAAAGATCATCGAGAAAAAGGCAATATCTGACAGCAATTATTCTCTGCACTTCGTCCATACTTTGTATTCTGTACAAATAATGCATTAATCATCGGTCAGCAAGTTGACAATTAAATGTAAATTAAGCTCTCTGGAAACTCCTAAGATTTTTGAAGGGTAGAGTGATATCCTGTCTTTGTCCAATTGTCCAGGAGTAATCGCTCAAAGATCCTAAAATCAGCTGGAATTGACTAATTCCTACAACCCTTACTGAGCAATCACAAGCCATGTGATTAACATATTAAAGTAAGGGCAAGTATAGTAAGACAATGCAGGAAATATCATTCTCGCAAAGGTACTCTATTCAGTGTTGTTTGTCCTTAAAAAGGGTTCTTAAAAATTGAAGAGCTGTCCAAACCTCTACTTCAGGCAATATGTTGAGATGGAAAATCCTTTCTTCCTACAAACATACTTTTTCCATATCTGAAATCATTTTCAGTATTATTACAGTTTATTTTTTACAGTGACAAGTCTATCACCATCCAGACTATTAATCTAATTCATTAATTAATCCTTTAATTTGATTATTTAAATGTGCGCAGCATCAACAGCAGAAAATATGAGTCATGATCAAATATCATTCATTTAGCTTCAGCAAGGGCTAAAGTTGAAATGAGCTTGAAATACCCAAATGTTTCCCAGAATATCACAAAAGCATTTTAACACACATAGTTTTCTTCCATCATTCAGTTATTTTTTACTTTTGATGAAAGAACAATTATGAAGTTTCCAAATTGAATATCCTCATGAATGTGTTCCACAATTTATCTTTTCCTGCAACCAGTTACTAAGTTAGTATTCTGATTTAATCTTGCTTCAGTTTTACACATCAGAGTTTCAACGTCATTTGGTAGCCATGGGGCTATCTGCAAGAATGTCGTTCACAGAGTATCACCTCCTAAATCTCTCTGCTGCTTCTGTGTCGTCAAACGCTAAACTACGGCTTGAAATCAATCTAGATTTTCTTCTAACTACAGCGCATGAATGTCTTTTCTTCTTTTCCCCCTCCTTGTGGTTTTCAGCTTGAATATCATATTTCTACTCAACCACCATCACATGAGTTTGACATCACATACAGGTTGCACTGCATTTCTCTCGCAATGCCTTGTGGTTGCAGACTAATCTTGGTAATGTTATTTGGTGAGTTTTAAACAGTTAAATGTCATATACTCTATGAATCATCTAAAGTTTTTCTCCAATCTATAAAATGGTTCGATGAAGAAAAAAGGTACAATCTTCAAGTCTCTTGCCTATGTTAGTCATTCATTACTGTATGTCAGGTACAATTCTACCCAAATTTCAATTAGGCACCATCACAACAGAACACCAATTTTCATTTCATCGAAAAGAAAATTGATACAGTGACTCAGTGACCATGTGTCTCTGTCATTTCAGTGATGTGGAGAATTGACACTTTGAAAAAGCTCCAGCATCATTAGCAGTTTATGGGACTGTGGTCAGTATTCCGCTGACAATACACATTGGCTTGATTGCTACGGATGATTCATGATACCAATTTGTTGGATGATGGAGTGAAACCGAGTCGCTAGGCTGGATATGAATCTGAGCTACCGGCTGATGGAAGCAGAATCCTCCAGACAATTATAAAAGAAGACTCACTGACTCCTTTCAAACTGCTTGACATTCAAAGTCTGTCTCGTGACTGCAGACTTAATTTCTAGTATTGATGATGTCCAAACCACTCTGCCTTGAGCAAGAAATAAATCTTCTTTGCTAGTATTAGATCATAAAATGAAACTAAGCATCACAATTATTATTCATTAGCGGTCAAGAAATTCAATGACTACAGTGTATATAGCCATGGTACCTCCTCAATATAGCCCAAATATCAGCAGTGATGCTCTGGCAATCCCTTGTTTTAATGTATTCATTAAATTATGCCAGAGATCTGTTCAACACTTCCTCTCGAAAACTGCATGATGAAATATATTCCTTAATTTAGATGCTGCTCCAAATGGTCCAGTGCAATTGTTTCTGCACATGATTCATCTATTACATATCTATGTCATGCTTAACCAATTTAACACCAACTCTTATCCAGTTTGATGAAGTTTATGTAGAACGAATCTCTCTATTCACCAATATCGTCTACTCTATTGTTATGCAGTCAATTAATCTTTAATTGTCTACTGGTAAAATATCCATGGTTTGTCTCAAAGAAGGATTATACAAGTGATTACAAATTCTAATTTCATAAACACGTGCTACACATCAGTTCTTTTCCTGGATCCTATATTCCTCCAGCCACCATGTTAACAACAATGCTTGATCCACATTTTCAAGGTGAGCATCTCTATCTTTGCATGTCTGGTAACCATGGAAACCGAACTGCATCCATCATCTCATCTGTAAGTACCTCCATGCTTCATCCATCACCAACACAACAGTCCATGAAATCATCCTCTCCCTGAATAAGTCAGTAAAGTTTCAATTTTCTTCTACGTGACCATGCATGCATTAGAACCATTACGAAAATATCACTTGACCACCACTACCCGCTGTCTGTTGTGATCCTGATCCATAAAATTACCAGAAAATCACCAACTTCCCCCCTCACTAATGGTCACAGTCTCATGGGCTAGAGCAGTAGTATGACTGTCTTCTCTAGACCAGGTATTCTACTAAGCCCATTTTCTCTAAATAGAACATTATTTTGGTATTATTTTTCTGAGAGAAGAATCTGGTTGGGCGGTCCAAGGGGAGGAAGACAACCCCTTCCTGAGGCCTGACGTTGGTAAGGGAGAGTTACTATAAGGTGAAACTCTTTAAATTTTCTCCTCTAAACACAAGTCAGGAAGGCACAATGTCGCCATGGAAAGTTCAGGCTTAATTAGAAGGGAAACATGTAGAGAACTTCTGTCGAAAATAGAATGTGTTCAGTCCTGTACATGAATCAAATCCTAGAGAATGTCCTGCTCCATCACTCCATGATGCATGTACGTATGTCAATCATAACTTGTGCATTGATCACTACGTGTCATAGATAAATGCTCTGATTAATTATAACACTCAAGAAGTCCACTGCAATTCATGATGATAACTGATGAGGAAGTAATGTGAAAGTTTATATTTTGAAGGGAAAAAATGAGCCTTTTAATCAGGAGAAATGTTATTCTGTGTCATCAAAGGTGTTTCACTTTCTGTTGAATCTCAATTACTAAACTCTACATGATTCATTGAAGCTGGTTGCTTTGCATTTATTCCAAGATGACCTTTGACCTCTTTAAGGTCTCAAATAGCAAGTTAAAGACCATATGACAAAATTTAAGAAAAAAAATGCAAGACAACGTTGATTCTCTTAAGATCACAGAAAGACATCACCATGAAACATCACTCAAAATCTCTTCCGGGTGCTGCAACATTTGTCCAAATCCACACAAAAAGTGATACTGTGTTGCATAAAAGAAGCGGGAGCATCTATAGGTAAATCAACTTGATTATTCAACAACCAAAGCTACAACACACAGCATGCATCAACGTCTAACAAACTTAAAAGCACTGGACGCTACTATAGTTGAGGAGGAGGATGATCTACACGTGCCTGTGGTGTGGGGTGGTTACTTTTAGGATCTATTATTCCAGAAGGCTCTTCTTACTGGACCGGTTCTCCCTATCTCATCCTAGATGGAGTACATGTGATAGGCCTTGGTTATTTCTGACATTTGGGTTATGAGCTAAGGGTGTTCATGGCAAGAAATAGGAGAATGACATGTCACATTGACTTATGATCCAAACTAAACATTCAGGATGATTCCTGCTTTCCAGTTTAAGGATACGAACAAATCAAATCTGAAATATCAGATTATATAACATTTACAAATAATATTAGTGATGATTTGAGAAAGGAGATAGTCGTCAGTCATCTCTACCTCTTTGCCAATTACTCAACTTTGGAATGGTTAAAAAGAAGCTAAATCTAGCAATTGTTTAGACTTCTTTCAACTCAACTAAAATGAATCAGGCAAACAGATTTGACTGATGGCTTTTAGCTGAACGATATTTGATATTACTATAAGTACCTATTTTCCTTCTTTTTTCTCTCTCTCTTACCGTTTCTCTCTCTCTCTCTCTCTCTCTCTCTCTCTCTCTCTCTCTCCCTCAATTCTGCATCCCTTGCTTATATTTCTCTCTGGAATACAACATGTTCTCATATATCTAATTTAAATGTTTATTGTAGCACTTTGTAAAAAGAAAGGACCATGCACTTATTGTAAAAATGGTAATTTGATGGTATATGTTTTAATTACCATGGTGTGCCATCAAATTACCACGGCTGTGCCATGGTTACCCTGGTAATTATTTACAAGTTGGATCTCCAAGCACCAGACAATATCAAGAAGAAAATACAGAAATTCCCTTACCTGGCAGGTGATAAACATAACGGAATGTATTTCGTTTTCAGATCCCACATGTACACCCAATTGCAAATTTGCCATGCAATTGTAAACCTCTTTAATTCCAAGATGTCTGTTTATTCAATGGGCAACTGCAACACTTCTTTCAAAACCTGAAGAGGTGTTTAAGCCAAAGACCAAACATTTCTAGTTTGTATTTTCTTCAAAGGTATTTGCCCATTCAAACATGTGTCAAGTCTTCTACTGACCTTTGGCAGTTCTGACTTGGACCATGCAGGAGCTCCCATCGCCCTGGACCATGCATGGTTTTGATGTTATACAGTGTATGTCACTATAAGCAGGGAGTCTCCTTGGTATAACCACCAAAATAATAATAATAATAATAATAATAATAATATGTAACATTTATATTGCACTTAATACAATGTTTCTAAGCGCATGAGAAAAAGAGAGCAAAAGAGAAAAAAGTGGAAGAACACATATAAAATACATTAACTAAGAAGAGGATTGCCTAACAAGATGAGTCTTAAGAAGTGTTTTGAATGAGTCTATAGTGGAGGCTATGTAGATGGGAAGATTGTTCCAGAGTTTTGGGGCATGGGAAGAATAATGCCTATATAACATGAATTTGACATGCTTCCCCTGATAAAATGAAAATGCAATGGGAGGGGGCACTAACAAAAACGTACACAGATGTAGATGTCGAATGAAGAATACAATGCAGTAAGCATATAAAGTTTTATTTTTCTTTTAAAAATCAAAAGAAATTAACAGAGTATACACAGGCTTTGTCCCTGTTGTAACTAACAAGTTTGAAGTTTATAACATTTTCTTATCAATAGTGAGAAGCCACACTCAAGCAACATATCTCGGGATCAGTGAATAATTAATTTCCCCACACACAAGGACACATATTAGGAGGGGCACGATGTCCATTCATGACCCCCTACACCCCCAAACCCTGCACCCGTCACTGGTCTAATAGTGTAATACAAACTAACACCTCCACAATAGATACTTGTTAACTCCACTGATTGTCCAGTGCTGTTCTACCCATTAACAAAGCCCATCAAAATGCAATTAACCTGTTAGTGTGCTTACAGGGTCACTGCCACTGCATTCACATTCAGCTAAAACGTTCACGTAATTGTAAACAAGATGGTCCTGAATGAGTGTGCCTTCAGCCATCTAAACAAAGTACTGTCAAGTTATCAACTACTTCTAACATTTCTCACTGCAATTACAATTATCTGATTATCATCTTAGAAAAGGTAAGTCTGGTTTTTATTTTCAATCATTCAAAGAAGAGATTTTCTTATTATTTCTTTTCTTCTTCCTTTTTTAAATAAAAAATTTAACATAATTTTGAAAAAAGCATTGCAGACACTACTATAAATGCAATAGTCATGTCCCACCTATAATGGGGGAAAAGAATGTAATCTAAGCATACAATATTCATCATAACATAATTTGTACTATTTTGATAAGTCTACAACATTTCATTTCACATGGTTAAGAAAAATTGATATCATAATTTTCTAAAATCATGTCATTTTATATTTGACAATGTGAACACACACCTCCCCAGTATAGCCCTGGACAAGAAGCAAGGTGGAAATTATTCATTACCCTCCTGCTATGACCACTGAAGATTCTGAGGAAAAAACTTTACTGCCATCACCTCAACTTAGTCTATAAAACAAACACACTAGAGTTTGCACACTGTTCCTCTTTTTATCAAGACATATTAAAGGCAAAGTTCACCCCAGAAGTTTCACTATTTCAATAAAAGGAGTTAAATTTGAACAGCATTTTAAAAAAGAAATGAGTAAAATCAGTCAAAGAATAAGAAAATTACACTCATTTACATTTTCTAGTAAATTACTCTTGGCTCTGCAAATTGACAACACTGATAACATCATATGCGAGCAGCTCTCCATTCACTTTGTACATAAAATTTCACATTTTTTCAATTTTCTTGGAAGTTACACATTTTCTCACCCCATAGTCAATATATGGTCAGAAGAATTACTTTTTGCATAACATACTTTGACTTTGGGGTGAGAAAATGTGTAACTTCCAAGAAAATTGAAAAAAATTGAAATTTCATGTACAAAGTGAATGGAGAGCTGCTCGCATATGATGTCATCAGTGTTGCCAATTTGCAGAGCCAAGGGTAATTTACTAGAAAATGTAAATGAGTGCAATTTTCTTATTCTTTGACCGATTTTGCTCATTTCTTTTTTTAAATGCTGTTCAAATTTATCTCCTTTTATAGAAACAGTGCAACTTCTGGGGTGGACTTTCCCTTTAACAATATTAACAGAGCTAAACTACCAAATGAATATATACAACGATATTAAAAGGAAAACAAAAACCTACACAAAATCTTCAGAATAGGTTAGAATGATAACGTAAAGAGTTTTTATCAAGTCTCGACACTAAGGTACCCGCGACATATGGGTGGCCACGACACATGGGAGCCCACAGTCTATGTAAGGATCCCCAAAATTTACAAAATGTTAACATGGGGCTCATTGCATTCAGACCCAGAAATATCACTATAAATCCCCTAGTGTGGTGCCTTGGATACAATTACATAATCCTAGCTGGGAGGTCAAAATTCGCATTCAACAGTCTGAACTTGCAGACTAACACAGTGATGAGGCGGCTAGACATTTGATGATCTTGCTAAAAGGGGGTAATGAGGAAATTCAGCTACTAATTGTGACCTTATCAGGACAAATTTGGGACTGGATTCTGTTTCAGATGTGAAGGATTGGCATGTCTGTAACAATTCAAATCGAGAGTTGAATAACACTACACCTACGCAGGAGGGGGGGGGGGATCACATAGTGCAAGATATTGATCATATTATTCCACAGGCAGAGATGTATGAAGATGAATAGGAGGAACAAAAGGAGTAAGACAAAGTGTAAATAAAAGAGGCCTCCAAAGTTAACAATGAAGATGTCAAAAACTTGGAGATTAAATCAAAGATGATGATCAAGATGATGATGATAATGAGGAAATGATAATGATAGTGATGATGATGATGTCTTGTATAAAAAAAAAGATAATGATGATGATGATGATGATGATGATGATGATGATGATGATGTTAATGACCATAATGATAATGATAGTGATGTTGATGACCAATTAAACTTTTGATAAAAGTTGGATAGCTATGAAAAATTGTATTAAATGTTACTGATACTGACCACTGGCCTATATGATCAATGAGGTATGTGATGCTATAGTGAACTGCACGCTTAAAAATGAACACCTCATTAGATCGTGGCAAAGGAAATTAAGTGTGGTAGTAACCCAGGATCTCAAACTCATAAACCTGACCATTCAACTAACCTCATAAATTACCCTGGATATAATTATACCTTGAGATGACAGCTGAATGGGCATGAGATGCATTCCATGAAAGTTAATGAAGGCAGACCATATCCCGACTTCCATAGGGAATAAGCTACGTCCATCTCATAACAATGAATTTGAATGAAGCGCAGATATGGTTACTGTATAGGACAATGATCATTTGGGAGAAGGGGCAAGGTGAAATGCTCAGGTCGCAAACTTTAACCCATTTGTGACAGAGGTCCACATTTTGTGGTTTGGCCTAATATCTTTTGATGCAAAGCCCTAAAAATCATACCAAATACATGAGCAGAAAGAGCAAAAAATTCTACACAAACTGTGCCCATTTTGGTTGCGTCAATATTCGTTGTTTGATGCTGAAATTTTTTTTAAAGGAAAATAAGCATTAAAATCCTTAAATTGGCAATGTGATAGAAACTTTAAAATCACCATTTTCCCTGCAAATTGGCAACTTTTTGACTTCTCATCGTAATTTCTGTCAATTTATATTCATTTCAGATACATGATGTTTTATAAGAAAAATGTAGCAATAAAATAAAAATGCTGGTGTTGCCAATTTGAAGAATAAAAGCTGATCAAATTAGACTTTAAATAATTCCTGTCACGAATGGGTTAAAATAGCGTACAGGTTTTGATTTGAACATATCATTCAAAATTTGTGTACCAAGATAGGTACATGTATTAACCTTCACTCCTTTCATAGTATAATAATTTCATATTTTGCAAGTTAACGACCTAAAGTAGTGTTATTCATTGCATTTTATGGTAAATATACTCTGACTGTGACCATGGAAACAATCCTAATCAGTCCTTTCATAAATCTAAAATATCAGCTAGGAAGTTGGTGGAATGCATGTGCGCTGTAAAGGCTGCCGGGCTAAAGCCAGGGTATAATATCCAAAGTCCTTTGGAAACGCATAAAGACGTTTAATAATGTGATATGCGCTATACAGGAATGGAATATTATTATTATTATTATTATCATTATTATTATTAATATTAAAGATCTTCACAACTTTTGACAAAAAATGTACATGTAGTCAACCACAGTAAGATCCGATAAGAATATCTCTCCTCTACTGTCTACAGATGGATGCAAACGAAAAGGCAAGAGGTGATCTGGCCTATTTATCGCTCTTTCAAATCTCCAAGAAACCCTGACCTTGGTCAAATCTTCAGCTGCTACTTTCACACATAGGCTGCATCTCAGCTTAATCCCTTGGAACCCAAGATCAATATGAATTCACATGTAAGGAGCCTCCTTACAAGGAATTTCACCTAAGAGTTCTGCGACCATGTCCAGGTCTCTACACTAATGGGCGCCCTAAACATGGGCCCCAAAAATGTAGGTCCAGACCCCCCCCCCCATTAAATTGAACATTTTTAACACAGGGTCCAATACATACAGAGCCAGAAATTTCAGACCAGACACCCTACCAAGAAATTTTGTGGAGCACTTCCAAATCTGATGGGTTAAACGGATTTCAGTTCAATTCAGCTCAGTTCAGCTTTATGCAATGAACTTGAATATGCAACTAAAGTTACAAAATGCCCAGGGCAACTCTGCAAAATTCTCTTGAGCCGACCACAATTTTTGCAAGTCAAATGCGGCTCCGAAAATAGCCTCAAGATATTGCGCAGGAGAGGTACAAAAGGGATGCCAAGAACACAATAATATGCAGGTGAATACTATGTATACAAGATTATGAGTGCAGTTGGTTCTAATAATACTTTCTCCTGTGTAGTGGTGGATTTCTTAACAGTATTTTCAGTGGTTAAATTAATAAATGTTAATATCTTTCAGACTGTCGGAAGAATAACTATAGCATTCATTCTATGACTTATCAGTTCATGTCCTGCACGCCGACAAATATATAAATAGTAAAAGTACATACAAATACATGTTACTAAGAGCAATAAAAAAAAAAGAACAGCTGAGTAAATTTTGGGCAAAGTCATCATATCGTTCAAGATCACCTTAAAATTCACATTACTACATGTATGAATAAATATCATATCATAAATGGATTAAATCAATTACATTTCTTGCTTTGTACTCACTCAGAATCAATTAAGTAGTAATCCAGCTTAGTCTGCTTACTTCCCGTAAATATTCGACTTACAAATTCTAAATCATCTGATTTAAATTCAAAATCTAGAGAGGTACGTGCCAAACTCATCCTGAACCTGATCAAAGTACGAAGTGCTTGTGTGAGCAGAGAGATCTTTTGTTCAAGATTATCAGAAAACCAAAGTCAACAGCACTTTGATTCGAAATGAGATCAATAAATCTATGAAAAACTATTTTAAATCCTATTATGTGCACAAACAGTTCACTTAGACTGTGGTTTGTTATTAATACACTTAATTTCCTTCTGTCGCCTACTTGTTTTTTAGGTAAAAAGTTCTAAAAATCCATGATCTCAGGTCAGTGACTGCAATGTTGGACTTTAAGGAAGATACAGTGCAGATGAAAAAAAATGTAATCAGCTCTAATAATACACTCTCAAAACACTGGTTAAAAAAATATAAAGTTGGTTAATGTATGAACCGACCAACTGTTAGCTAAAAGAAATCTCCATTCATTTTACACGCAATTTTCTTTTTCCCTCACTAAACACACCCTGGGAAGCATACGTGTACATGTTATCATGGAGTATTTGATAATTAGTATACACATAAAACAGACAGGGACACATGTATACCTTGTCCTTTGGCTTGCTGAGGTTGGCAAAATTATAGCACAGGCTGCGGGTAGGGAGCAATGCTAATAACATGGTCTCCTACTAGCTATGGAGTTTTTTTCTGCATTCATTTCAAAATATAACTTTTCAAACTGTGCATTCCAAAGGGCTGGGCGCAGGGGCTGCAGAACGTTTTTTTTTTAGTGGTGGGGGGGGGGGGAGGGGTGAAACCCAAACAGGCATAATCCAGGGGCTGTATGGCCCCTGGGTTTTTTATGGTTTTGAAAGCCTATTTACAATTTACAATTTATATACACTGTGTTAAGTTTTTACAATTAAAAGTTTGTGTGTGTTTTTGTAGCCGAAATTGTGGGGACTGCAACCCCTCCAGCCCCCCCCCCCATATTATTACCTCATGGTATTCAATGCATTTATTATACTTCATGCAGAGCATTGTAAAGTTACAAAGAGATACTGTACTTCCATTCTTCATCATTCATAAAATGAAACCACTGCGCTTTCTGACTGCATATCAAATACAAAAGGACAGCATAATAGTACCTGTCATTAAACCCGCACAATATAAAAAGCTGGAATTTGTCAAATATGCATGCATTTGTTTGGATTGTTGAATATTTTTGAAGTGCAAAGAGTCATTGACAAGAATGATAGCCTGCTGTGAATAATATTGCTTTAGATGGATATGGTGCCAAATATTTGACTCCTTCACATTTCAAATGTGCATACCTTGTAGCTGTAGGACTTCATGTATCACAGTTAGCTCCTTTAAACTTGGAAAACTATATCAAAATTTAGCACACAAAATTTGATAACTAAAGTTAAGAAAGTTAATGAAATGATACATAAATATGACAACAGAAAAAGAGTCTAATCATGAGATTAAATGTTTTCAACTGTACAAATGGGAAGTCTTAAAGCGGGTACCCAATGCTGAAACAATGTTAGTTCATTTAAAAGAGCATGATTTTATTAGCAGAAAATCATCTGCCTAAAAATTTTTTTTAAAGCCGTGTTGCCAAGGAAACCCCAAAATGTGGTAAGATTTCAGGATATTTTTGACCCCTCAGTTGTGACCCAGTTTGACGTCAAAATGTCGTCAAAGTGGGTACCTTGTCGTGCAATTCTAGCAAAGTGTGCGCAAGGTATAATACATATTGTACAGTCTAGCGTGCAGCACAACTGCAATGCGTGAAGCTGGGTACCCACTTTTACGTCATACCTCATACTCAAATTTTTTTGTCAATTCTTGACTTTTTATGAGAAAATTAGCCAAAATGCATTGATTTCGATTGAACATCATCAAATTTTTAATGTTATTCTTCTTAGAATTCTATTCTCGATCATATATCAAAAAAAAAATTTACCATTTGTAATCACTTTAAGAGCATATTCTGAAAAAAATCATAAGGTTCCATACAAATGCTTTCAAAATGATCATGAATATAACTATCAATGAAAATATTGAATGTAAGGTTGCATAAAAACTATGTACTTTTCATCATCAAGTTTGCAAATATTCTCTGCTAAACTTTACTTAAAGCATTTTCACACAAATGCAGAGTGCGTCATTTGAATTAAGATTCTAGTGATGCATCACTTGAATCTTAATTCTAATTACGCAGTTTGGCCGTGTGTACGCAAACGGAGCATAATTTGAATTGTGCAATTCAAACGACGGTCAGGAGGTGTTTTCCAGTGACGATTCTCCCGAGTGACGGAACGGAACAGTCGTGTGTATGGATAGACCTCCAAATGGTGTTTTGGGGGTGGAGCTTACATTGACCTTTCAACCACTTCCGCAGAAAAAACAAACGCTCGATGGCTTCGCGAGCATGTGCATGAGTGATCGATGGATAGCCAGGAAAAAGTCACACCTCTTCTCCTCGTTCTGAAATGCAAAACCGCAAAATCCGCGAAGCCTTTCTCAGTCATGTGTACGGACGATAATTCTAACAGCATAATTGCAATTCATCATTGCAATTAAGTTTCTCCGCTCGTGTGAAAACGGTCAAAGATACTTTGGGTGTTATGAAACTCAAGTCTTCAATTTGAACCTTTTCCATGTCATTTTACTGATATCAACACGGGTTATTAGAGCAAAGCAAATTACAATATAAACATGTCAGTGATATGGCAGTTTGTATGAACTTAAACCGAGGAAACAAACTTTGGACTCTGTGGTTTGCAATCATGAAGCTGGTTTAGGAATCACTATTTCTGACCTGCCTTAATAAGTGATATCATGCCTCAGATAGCGTTCAGACAAGGAAATTTTCCTAACTTTGCAACATCATCAAAAGCATATAACTGGTTTCAGTTTTTATAGTTGTATCACCTCATATGCATTTGGCCTTGGTAAACTGGTATTATCACTGGATTACAGGGAATTCAATTCATTAAAGGCATTGGCTAACTTTGTGAGTAGCTGATTTAAAAAATTCTCAAACTAAGATGAAACATGTCTATGAGTACTTGTATTTGTACTCAAAAACCCTGAAACCAACCATAATTTGGAATGAAAAAGTGTAAGTTAGACGCAAACGGCGATTTTATTATCCTTCGTCTCATGAGACAATCACTGAGAGGACCACTTTGCTTGAATTTGAAAATGCCGTTATGTGCCTCCCGCCGCGTGATTCGCCAATACACACAGTACGGTAAGGTGAGTCATACGCGCATGCGCGCTCCTTATGTCTATTCTGTGCAACCGACCCTCGTATAGTTTTCAAACATTGGTTCAATTTTTTTATATTTAAAAATACTTCCTGTGGATATTATACTTTGAAACTTTCAGACTGGTATTTTTACACTATAGCCCTTATGTTTATCCCATTTTCAAGTAACAAAACAAGATTTTTTAAAATCATAACAATGTTAGCCAATGTTTTTAATTGATTTTCATTGATATATATACTATAGAGAGGAAAAGAAGTATTATCACAGATACATAGAAAACCTGTTTTGATAATCAATATTCTGTTTCAAAGAACTTCCATGCAACTGTCAATACGTAGGTCAAATGATTGACTTTAAAGTATGAACCTTAAATGGTTCTAGTAGTAGTAGATCATATTTTACATTATCATGAAACATAAATCTTTATATGAATATGCATCTTCTTCAAGAAAATTCTATACCAAACTCTACATTATGTACTTCATATATCTAAAGAGAGGAATAACAATCGTATCAATATTCATTCTTTCTGATGAGAAGATAAGACTTATATATTGTTTTTAAAAATGTACCTGGAAAATTCTAAACCAATTTCTGCTTTACATGTATATTCTCCATTACAATGAGAGGAAAGGACTAATTATCATTTTTACATTCATTCATCATATATATTGAGAAAAAAATTCTAATTTTCAAATTCACATACCATAACCTAGGCTTAATCTTCTATATTAACACAGCCCTTCAAGCAATCTGTTCATTCCTAGGCTCAATCCTCTATGTGAACACAGCCCTACAAGTTATCTGCTCATCCCTATTCTAGGCCCAATCCTCTATGTGAACACAGCACTGCTAGCTATCTGCTCATCCCCATTCTAGGCCCAATCCTCTTTGTGAACGTAGCCCTACAATTTATCTGCTCATGTCTAGGCCTGATACTGTATATGAACACAGCCCTACAATCTATCTGCTCATGTCTAGGCCTAATACTGTATATGAACACAGCCCTACAATCTATCTGCTCATGTCTAGGCCTAATACTGTATATGAACACAGCCATACAATCTATCTGTTCATACCCATTCAGGATGTGACAGTGTATATTTTGTGACCTCAATTCTGAGCTTAGTGTTTATTGTTGAGCAGTGGCAAGCTAAAGATTCTATAAACCGCTCTAAATCCTCTCATCTTTGAGGTGAAAATGAAAAGCACTGCTACCACTGCTACAGAGAATACACTGTGAGGCACAGGTGTCTGTACACTGTGTTTTCATATTTTGTTTCATTTCAAAACAACATTTATGACTTATTTCAATTGGTCCATCTTATAGGGAATTCCTATACTACAAAGGAAGCTTTTAGTTGTGCATTAGAGTAACTCCAGCATTGAGTCATTTCAAAATGTAACCAAAATTATTTCCAGTTATATTTCTGACATAAAGAGTTTAATATATATGAAAAAAATCCTACAATAACCTAATAACTATTTTGAACTACAAACTATTTACATATTTATCTTCCATCTGTATATGAAATATGCTCTGTCTACAAATACTCTGTTGCCAATTTAGAACACCAGTCGAGCTCCTAGGTTCAAACCTAAACACCGCATGAAGCACACTCAAACTACAAAGCATCCTATAACCTAATCACAACCCTAACCAACATGATAAAAACTACTTTTGAATAATCAACTTAAGGCAACTTCAATAGCCCTATCACCTTTAGAAATATGCAGACTTTACAATGGCATATTACATAAGCCATCTGAATCTTATGTATGGCCAGTACATTAGGCTTTTGAAATTCCACTTGAGTTGATTTTTAAAAAGTATTTTTTCATTGTGTTAACCATAAATCTTTGATAAATTCATGCCTGAAGCACGTGTTGGATCACCTTCTATCTCCTTCTCATTTCACCAGCTCTATGGCTATATCATCATCATCCATCTCATACGGTTCACTGAGCTCGGAACATGTACCACCATCCTATCATCTTGGTCAGTTTACCCTGTTATATCATATGCCTGGATGAATAAACAGTGACTCAGTATCGGGAGCCCTCGCTTGATGTCAACTAATCAATACGACAAACCGTTAAACGCAGAGAGAGAGAGAGAGAGAGAGGCGAATGTGGACAGAACTACCGGTTATCTCGACACTTTCCAAGTAGTAGAGAGATGGGTAAACAATTTCTCGGCGTTGCATGGAGCCATTGGGCAAATACATGTATTGCTCATATTTCAGGCTTTGATAAATTACATTTTCAACCTTTTAAGTCATAACCCCCCTCCCCCTCAAAAACAAAGGGGGATGCATGAAAATTTTGTGAATTATCAAAAGGTAGCAAATGCCGAAAGCTTTTATCTTAATTGCAATAATTTGATAAGCTGGTCTGGTGTATATTACAATCAAGAAAAAAGAATACAAAAAAATTGCTTGTACTTAAAATATACTAGTTGTGAGGAGAGACAGTGATTGTGCAATATATTTTCCAATGTACTTACAAGAAGGAGAAAGGCACAATAGAAAGGAAAAAGCAAAAGAAAGGGGGGAATAACACCATGTTTAAATATTCAGCAATGTAACACCACGAGTGTGGTTTTCCATCAGGACTTTATGAATTATCAAAATATGATATCAATGATTACAATAAAAATAATAAAAAATTGTATATAGCACAATTCAACTTGGAAAGGGTTCTCAATGCATTGTACAATTAAAAAATACAATCCCTGAATAAATGAATACTAGTATACAAGATTTGGACATTAATTTACAGGAGAGTCTTACTGAAACAAGAGGAGTGAATATTGCACATCCCACTCAGGAGAAATATTTATTCAGAGATATGTAATTTGGTAGGACCGACGCCAGCCATGCCCCTCTATTACTTAATGGCGGCCAATCTGTCCAATTATGACTGAAATTAAGAGTAATAGGGCACATTGGATGGCGGCAGATGGGTTATGCTGGTTCATTCATAAATGATTCAGTGATGTTATCTTGAGGGATCCATCCAGAGTGAGTCAGAGCATTCAAAATTAATAAAACGGAGACAAAGGCATGATCGCATCTCAAAGGTAGATTTGTCTGGTATTATCACCCCCCAATACCCTTATACAGTTAATGGTAGTCATAGCTCTCCCCCTACTGGAGATGGGATAATGGAGTTATATGAGGGATGATGGAGTCTCCTCTATCACATGATAGGAATTGAAATACATGGTATACCGGTAGCAGACTATATGGTTTTTATTGCATCGCCAGTTTCCTTTCTCATCTTCAGCATTAGAATAACATCCTCATTTTTGCCCTTATCTATCAAAAATTATCGTCATCACCACCCCCACCACCACTCTCATCCCCTCCTCTTCCTCCTCTTCCTCATCATCATCATCATCATCACTGTCGTCAGCATTATCATCTGCATCCTATTTGCAGTAATCTTTCCCTGATCATCCTATTTATTCCATAATAAACTAAGATGTACTTGGATTACTACATCAATTCAATAAAAACTGACTCTATCAAATTTTGTACATCCATCTAGTATGGCTCTTTGATTTAAGTATGCTATCACTCTTTCTTTTCAAACAGCCTTTTATTTAAGCATGAGTCACTACAGTATGTGCATGGCAGTTTCAAAAATATAACTCAAAACTTTATACTGTTTTCACACTGCCGAAACGGAATATCCATGCCGTTATATTTCATGACGCTTCACTTTCAAAACGCTTCTAAAACGCTTCTGGTTTCTGTTCACACTGAACCAATGAAGTCCGTTTTGAGCGAAAGCGTAATATTACGGTGTGAGAGAGTGCGGAAATCACGTCTTCTATTTCTGTGGCGGAAATACGTCATTACCCACCATGCATTTTGCTAACTCTAGCTGTATAATTTTTTTGTTTTATTTGATACATGTAACAAACCAAATCAGTTATTCAGAATAAAATGTATAATTATTACTTAACTTATTGCAATTTGTTTAAATTTACTGAATAATTATTTTTTTTATTTGTATGTATAGTTTAATTTTTAAACTCATGTACGAATGCTAACACGTTTGTTTCTTCATACATCATTCGCGTCCATGCAGCTAGTAGCGTCGAACGTACACTGCACTGCCATGCCGATCCATGCAGCTCGCTAGCGCTGCGATCGAAGATACCCGCGCTTTCACTCGTTTCCCGCATTTTCCAGGTTTTTGGTGGGAACCCGGTTGACCTTTGACATTTCATTCCGCTTTATTTCCTTTTTTCTGTACATACCAAAAAATAAAGCGTCATATTCGGAATATTCCGTTTTCAAAACACCTCAAAACCTAGTGATAGACCTCACACGTAGACTTCGGAATATTTGATTCCGTTTTCAAATATGACGCTTTGCCGAGTGTTCATACCAAAGCGTTTTTTTCAAAAAACGCTTTTATTCCGTTATATTTGTTTGGTGTGAAAGTGGTATTAATCCTTCAACAAAACTGCTGGAAGTGGCATGAGGGTAACAGTACTTGCAGGATCTCTTCCCCCAGTTTCCCAAGAAAGGATATGGTTTAAGCATGACGATCAAGTTCACCCACATCTTGCCTGGGCTTAGCATCCTTAACAAAGTATCTTTCACCTGATTGGAGGTGATTGACGCTGACAGCAAGGAAGCGGTCGGCTTTTCCTTCAAAATGCCACAAACTGTAGGCAACATGCATGCCGACTTGCTGAGACCTATACACCTGAAAACTTGCACTATTGAGGTCACGTATCTTTCCATGAAACTATAAGTTCAACTCATACTCCTACACATTTAACGACTCTGTGGATTTGGCGATGGGACAAATATGACATTTTCTCCATTATATCTAGGAATATTACATACTTGACAAGGCAAACAAATCTTTAAAATATTGAAATCATCCATCTTCCCTTCTTAAATTTCTACAAAATCATTATTTCAAATCCACACAAATATGTCAATAAATCAAGCAAATTAGGAAAATTTAACTGAAATTTTTTATTTTCATTCACTTCCTCATTGCCAATTGTATCCAAATCAGCAGATAAACAACATTAGCTTCACATAATTATTTCTTTACAGATTTACCTTGATCTACTTGTGAAATTCAAGGATGTTTGAGAAGCATAACGACCTTACAGGAAGTACTTACAAGGAAAGGAAAGAGAGTGATCCGTAAAAAGGAAGGCAATCAGGATTCATGTTGAACACATACAGATAATTCTAGGAAACAAAATGTTTCTGTACTAGGAAAATTAGAAGCAAAACTATTAAATCATTATCTATCTACCCTTAATAGGTTCCTTCATTAGAAATATGAAGAAAAAAAAATCATAATCAACCTTCCCATTTTTTTTTTAGGGGGGGGATACCTACAGCAACTACATCATTTGCCATTTATACAAGCAAGATAGCTCCATGCTCCTATATAATACAAGTGCCTTTGATCATTTTGGACTTTCCAAAGCAAGCATGAACTAAATTTCATTTCATAGTCTCCAAGAAACTGACTCATTTAAATGGACAACTCAAGAAATATGCATTTGTATACTTCATCATAAAAGTTGCCTCTTCATTCAAGAAGTGTAGCTTTAAATGGAAGCTCGCACCAAAATTTCAACATCATATTCCTCAGCCCTAGTGTTCCAGCCAGGCCATTAGAATACCATGGCTATGGATTAAAGTAAGTACATGTAAGTAAAACAGGGAAATTCAAACTTGAACTCCAACCCCCACAAAGAGAATAATCAAGTTTACGTGTAATCACACTTCACAGAAAACCATTAAAAATTCTGAGAAACTCTAAATATTACACTTGGCATCAATTTTGTCACCATTTGTTGCTATTTAGGCATGCTGTGTGGCCTGCTTTGAACTCCACTCGCTAGTATACTTGTAACTTAGAGTAAAGCATAGTCTGAATGCAAGGCTGAAGTGTTTTTTTTTCTTCTGAATGCAAGAAAAAATGCCTTGTAGTCTGAAGCAAAACCATTTAAAGTCACAGTTATATCTATTTTCTCTCATGAGAAGGGTACAGTAGCCTCAACTTCAGATCAATATCAATAAATCTGTAATAATACTACATAAAATTTAAAATATTAATGTGACTGGAGGTTAGACCAGGTGAGAGAATTCATGAAGGAGTTGAACTGAATATGATGTGACATCTCACTCTGGGATGTGATGTTATTTGAGTGGTCCAATTATTTCCCCCACTTTCTGGTAGGTGGAAGCAGAACGATGATGATGGCCGGCCACATGTTCCCCCATGATACCAATTCCTTCGCTCACCATGAGTCAGCATGATAGCTTGATTTTTGCCTTAATTTCTCATTAGGAAGTACTTGAACATCTTGCAAGTGTAAAATGTGGCGGTATATATCACAATCTTGAAAGAGAAGCTTGAAGGCGAAAAACAATGTGTGCAGTGCAAGTATACCTTCTACCAGTAGTAATTGTGAATTTCTTGCTTGGATAATCCCCAAATCTCACACTAGACACCTGCCTTCATGTACAACTAATCTAACTCTCCTAATTGATTTACAACAGTTTTAATCACAAGACCAGAACCCAACTTTTATCTTTATAATGACTTGGAACCAACACTGTTGATTCAAAATATGTAATGCCATATCTTTACCTGATATATCACCAGCAGCATCCATATGAATTAGGTTCATAACAATATTCAAGAGCTTACAAGAACATTACTCTTGTAAACATTTTATGAGGAGGCATTTAAAACATTAAAAATTTGCGGGTTTTTTTTATGTATTACAACTGCATAAAGACCCTACCTATGAATTTTGTTTTCCTTAACATCTTTAATCAGTACTATAACCAATACTTCCAATATAAGAGTTCAAGCTCAAATCAACTTCATGTCAATTTCTCCTGCACAAATTTGATTATAAGCTTGATCAATAATACATACCTTTCCAAACTTACATAACTTTTGATAGTACAGTTACGTGTACATGTATGTATACAGGTATGAGGTCAAAGAAGTGTAATGCCACCTCTAATCAGACAATTCTTGTTTCTTCTAAAAACAAGCGAGGAAACAAACAACCATGTGCAGCATATACAGATGTTATCTTGTTTCTCTCTTTCGACCTATCTCATCTCCTTCTCCTTCTTCAAAGCTTCCTTCCTTTCCTTCTTCTTCCTGAGCAACAGTTTTGGTTTATTATCAATAGATCTCATGATTCGAGTACAACACCTAAATTTTAAAGGTATATATGAGCTGATGGGATCCCATCAGATTTTAAATCTTCGTCTAGATATCAAGGAGTGTATGAAAATTCAGAATCTACAAGTTAAACTGAAGTTGTATCCATCATCATTTTTTTAAAAGAAGTTGGAATTTTTTTCCATGCATATAGTCTCAAAACTTTTTTTAATTTCAAATTTCTTTCAAGCAAATATCATGAGCAAGCTATCTAAGAAGTTTAATTCATTCATGCATCATACACAGGAGCAAGTACCAATAGCCCCTGACATGATAGCGACCAGGGCCCTTATTCATGAAACCTTTACAGGCCTACATGTAGTATACTGTGACCTATGTAATTACATGTAGTTGACAACTAGCTTATTAAATTTCATGAATATGGCCCAGTACTACAGAAGACACCATACATGTAACTAAACAATGAAAATTTATGTTTTTCCAACAGACAATATACTACAGACTAATTAATTTCCGTATTTTTTTTTCTGTTAGATTTCTCGGGATTTCTAATCAGTGGGAGTACCTTTAAAATGATCAACAAACAACACAGACTATGACTGTGGAGAGGTTTACAGTTTAATGCTTACAAATTAACCAATTGGCCCACAGTTTAAATACTTCTGTACACAAAGGTGTTTTTTAGCATGAAGACAGTTCTTGGTCTGGTGTTATGGATTGGTACTTGAAACCACTTCAGATGATTTCCGTTTCGAAAAGGAGGAAAAGTTGTGATTGAAAACAATGTCAATTTGTCTTGCAATTGAGAAGACTTTGTCGTCATGATGAATGACCTGTGGTTTCAGAATATTTTCAATTGAACATTGGGCAAAGATGTGTAAAAAAAAAAATGTATTATTCCCTACAAAATACTAACAATGCAGTCTACATAATTTTATCATCCACCCTCCTCCTTAATATGTTGTAAAAAGCGTTCTAATTGCTTTTCCAGTGGCATGAAATCTATGAAAACATTCTAAGAAATCAATACTTACCTGCACAAAGCGTATATCCAAATACCTACACTCACTGCATTGCATTATCATATTGGGTGTCCATTTTTACTCCTATTTCAGTCATGCTTCAAAACTGATCGACCATATACCAAGACAACTTTGTATCTTGTATGATAGTCCATAAAAAACATATATTCCCATACCCCATCAACTTGAGGTCTTTATACATGCTACAAATACAATGCAAAAGGATCAGCCTGGAAGGAGTCGGTTGCAATCACAGCGTGAGGAGAAAAATCAATCAACTATTTCACCTCAACTCTTCTCTTCTATTTGATTACTTGTTGGTCAATTAATCCTCATTGTGAAAGAACCCCATACTTCCATCATCTAAAGTGATATAAGCCTCCATTCACAAAGAATTGAATTGGGACAATTGTGAAGGGCTTTCAGCTTGATCTCTATGAAGGGGGGCTTAAATGCAATTTCAATAGAAGCTCTATTTCTAATCAGGCAACGTTATTAAGCACCCACTGTCCTAAAGGATCAAGTGTGTTCTAGTGAAACATGATAAGCGTTAACCCGATGAACACCAAGCCTAAGAAAACTCTGGCTAGGGTCTATACTGAAAATAAATCATGCTCAGTGGGTTAATTGGTTAAAAGATGCATTGCAGCTCTGAATCTACAGAAATAAAATATACAGAATAGGAAAATCTTGGTCTTCATCAAGAAATTTTGTTTTTGTTTTTTCTTTAACACAACATAATTTCATGTAAAGCAAGTTTAATTTTGGCAATATAAATCTATCATTTCATAATAATCTCTATGCCTGTTTTTCTATTGATGTGTCTCTAACTGTATTCTTTTTCTCCCTCTCTCTCTCTCTCTCTCTCTCTCTCTCTCTCTCTCTCTCTCTCTTTCTTTCCCTCTTATTCTGTCTGTCTAATTCGGAAGGTCTATCTATTCTGGAATGTTGTTTACAAATTTTTCCTTCATAGAATACTATAGGGCTACACAGCTGTAGGCCTGACTTAAGCACTTGTACATATGTCTTCTCTTTTCAAATGTTAGTAGTTTCTTCACTCAAAAGAAGCCGAGAGAAGAAGAAATACATTTGTGAGGTATCATATACAAGGCCGATATACCTACCCTCTATATCAGGTGCTTTTCATCTCCACTTACTTTCATATTTCGCAAAATGCATCTACGTGTCATTTTTACACTGTTACCATAAATTATTACTTGTTACAACAATGTATTTTGAACGTTTCTATACAGTGACAGATGTTCAGCTATCACACATCTTCCATTTTCCACTCACCTCATCACAGACAAAGAACATTAGCTTATCCAACCCCTTCTCCTCTTTCACTGCCTGGCAACAGCGGTAGAACATCCACCCTCCTCCACCCTCTTCTCCTCCTCCTCCTCCTCCTCCTTAGCACACAAATTATCAATGGCTCCTTGTTTCACACATCAAAATACAAACAATATATGTTTGTTACCTGGATACAAATGAGCTGTAGTCCAATATATTTCCACAGAGCAGCAGCTTCATTCACAATACTGGAACATTAACAGCAAATAAAAATCCAGAGGGAATGCATGTGTAAGAGTGCAGAAAGACACTATCTCTATGTTCATGAGGAGCTGGCGGCAAGGCCTTATGGCTGGTAATGAAAGCTGGGGAGATACTGAGAAATCCTCACCTCGCCACGCTACTACAACGCACAGCAGCAGCCGACTACAGCCAAATAGAGCACGATAATTGTTTGGTCTGAAAGACCTCTCACAGTCTCTCTCTTTCTCTCTCATTCATTCATACACTCGCTCAGCTCTCTGCACAATCCGCTCAGCTCAGCCCAAACGTGTGTCCATGGATAGAGAGGTGTACACAGGCAGGGCATTAAACCCAGACAATAGGTGCAAATCAGGATAAATGGAGGAATAGAGAGAGGGGGGTTGGAAAAGCTTCACTTCCACCTCCTCGCTTCTCCTTTCACTGGCTTCAGACAATCTTTTCTTCTTTCCTCACCAAGCCAACCGCATCGCAAGACCAGAAAAGCCCTACAATTTCCGACTCTGAGAATACCAGGGTACACATCTATATGATCTCATCTGACCAGGGAGATGGATCCGACAGATACTGTTATTTCAGATACTGTTATTTGTTACAAAATTTTGCTGTGACTGTAGTAGAAAGGAATAAATGTCCCTTCTCCTAAACATAAGAACAAACACATCAATGTTTATAGTCCAGTTACATGACTTCTACACTACCAGATCAGTTTGAAAACAATAATTTGTTGTAAATCAATATTTTACCCAACATCATTAATACCATACCGCTCAACTCAAGGTATAAAGTATGAAACAATCTGCTTCACTAAAAAGGAAGAAAAAAAGATAATTCACACATAGATTTTGTTATTCATACACACTTTACTATTACCCTTATGACACAGATCATTGATAGGAGCATGATCAGAATATCATGCACTAGAATGTAATTATGAAACTTTTTCTTCTTATCAAATCCTAAACATAGCCTGATCTGTTACAGTCAAAAGGTGTTCCAAACGTGAAGCAGACAGTAAAGGATGCGATTAGCAGCTTGTCTGTCAATTGTCTGGGACAATAGGTGTGGCTGAAAGGCTACTAATACTAAAAGAAAAATGGTGAAGTAACCCCCCCCCCCCCTCCCCTCTCTCTCTCTCTCTCTCTCCTCTGTCTCTCTGTCTCTCTGTCTCTCTCTCTCTCCCTCTCTTGTACAGTACTGAGATTTTGAAAAAGCTCACCCAAATTGAAAAATTGCAACTTATACATCAATTGCTTGATTATTACAGAAAAATATGAACTGTTGAATACTGATTTCTCTGATTTCCTATAGGTTTAATACAGGGACCATGTAGTTTCCATGGGCAGTGGGATATTATTAACCTACAAAATACTAAAAGATGTTGAAAAAACCCCTCATAAAGACACATTCACACTGGTAACATCTTGTATATAACTCGACAAATAGCTGACAGAAACAACCTATCCTAGATATTCATTCTGTTACCTGCTTTTATACCAGGGGGGGGGGTTCATAAAGCTGTTTGTAAAGTTATACATGACTTTAAAAATGACTGGAATATGAAGTGCCAAATGGGATGACCAAAGTTTTTCCTGATATTTTGACAAAGTGTGGCTGCATTTCACATAATCTCAATTAAATTGTGGCAAAAAATGTAATTTGCAACAAAAATGTTTGCAAACAATAATAATGTTAATCTACGTCTGCATATTTCACCTTTAGCTGACGCAATTCATATTGATTGAGAATCCCATTTGGCTTGCCATATTCAAGTTGTTCGTAAAGTCATTTGTAACTTTACGAACAGCTTTCTGAAACACCCCCACGTATGATTTAACCCATTGAACATGATTGGATTTCAGTATAACACACATTTTTCAGAGACCCTAGCCTGTGTTATCTCAGGCCCAAATTAGTGTTTAACAAGTCAAAGAAAAATCATGTCAGTCACGTTATCCAAAAAATTACTAGGAAATTGGGAAAGGGTTGTGAGGTTTTTCTTCGATATTGTAAAAAGAAACAGCAATTACAATCCACAAACTTCCTCTTGTACTATTTCTCAACATGCACTGTATGCCCCTCAGCAGTATTCAATAGAAAAATAACACTCAAAGTTTATATTCTGAAAGCTTTGTTCATGTACATGAACATACTACATCCAGCTGCACTGGTTTTACAGGGCAATGGTCTTTTTGAATTAAAGGTGCTTTCACACATGATGTGACAGTGTGGTACCACACTGTGGCGCCACACTGTTTCGTCTTCACACATGGTGGGACTTTGTGTCACCGCATATGCTAATTAATTGCGCATCAACACGTCAACTTTCAATAAAAGAGCATATTGTCAAAACTTGCGCACACAATCTCATGGCAACAATTTTTGCGCTAACTTTTTAGAAATTTGATTGGTGCGCATATTTTGTGTATCTAGGCAGCAAAAAAAAGTGTGTCCTGACTCGGCAACATTTTTTTGTCGCCCTATACGGTATACCCCACAGGCTTGTACACAAAAAAGTGTGGCGCCACAGTGTGGTACCACACTGTCGCCGCATCATGTGTGAAAGTACCTTTATTCTGTTCTGACATGGGCAAGTTGACTTGATGCAAAAATATAAACAATGGTAAGAATGAGAAACCAAAGTTTTGTTTTAAAGTGCTTTTTTCTCTTCCATTTTCCTGTTTATTTCCCTTAAAATTCATTATACACAACAAAGGACCTCAACAGATTTGATACAGTTTTGCTGTTTATGTTCATACATCAGCACCATTTTAGATAAAACTTCCTGAAATATTTGCATGACAAATTGCACAATATAAATCATGTATTACTTGGGGAAAAAAACAGTTTTGGTCAATTTGGATTATTACATACCATTAACTAGCTCATTCAAATTTTCGGGGTAAAAACCCATCACTTTTTCCCATGCATTTTTCAACAAAAAAAGAGGAAATGCCCCCCAGCGAGACATTTGACTCTTAGTGTCCGATTAATCCTAATAATTCATAACTTGATACCTAGGCAGACAAATGGTGCCACAAAGTGTTTCAAAGAAATTGCCTTCAATTAGTCTGCAAAATTCAGACCTCCAAATCACTGTCTGATTTTAAATTCTGGGTGACACTGGATCTCCCACTCTACCTGCCTTGTCATGGATAACACGTTACAATTTTGCCACATTTTTTATTTCCTACAGAACTGGATGGCTCCCTGTATTAATTCCATGGGAATTTGAGAAATTGGTAATCACAAATTAAATTGTAAAATCACCTGAAAAATAATTGTATGCAGCTGGTAGGCCTTCGTATAAATTACCCCCCCCCCCCCCCACTATTCACAGGGCATTCTAGAGCTTAATAGTTAGTTTGAGGGAATAAGGATAACAAAGGCACAACGGGCAGAATCGAATAGCATTTTTGATTTGGTAAACACCAAATTAATGCCTCTACTTATGCGTATGTTTCTAGAGAATATATTTGAACTTGCAATATTTTGAATATAAGTGACATGAAATTCTTAACATACAGAGCAATATGTCCTTTGGTGATTGATACAATCTAACTTCATGTAAATGTAGATCACAGGTATAACAAACCTTGTGTCCTTATACGTCATACATCACACAGCCTCAGTGATAAGTGTCTGATAAACCTAAATCTATCAGTCCACTGGAAAATTGACAAACCAATAGCTTACAGAACCCACTTTCAATTCAAAACTAGGAGTGAGAGAGAATGAGGTTGGAGGGGTTGAAAAGAGTGAATAAAAAGAGGATGAAATCAATCAGGGCTTCACAAAGAAGAGGGCAGGTTGCAACTTCGTAGCCATCAATACTACAGCTAATAGTGTTCCAACCCACTGCACAAAAGCTTACACCGACAAGGTCTGTTCGCATTGCCCCAGATAATTAGGAAGCATAGTATCCTCCTACCTATTAGAAATATCTCCTATAGCATCATTTTTCGAAGCAAATTAATTCAAGCTGATTATACCAAGAAGATATCAACTAGATTATACTTTTGTTCTTGATTTTTTTTAAGAGAGAGTAAAATGAATAATGAAATAATGAAATAAAATGAAAATGAAATTCAGAGCGATGTCTTGAATTCTCAGCAATGCAGACAGTCCCTAAAGATCTTTAATTTCCCCCATAATCCAAACAGATTGGTCATTCAAAATACCTGCTAACGATGTATGATTCAAATTTAGTCATGCAAGATTCTTATCAGATTTATACTGTCTGGAGGTGAAACATATAATTAAATTGGTCAGAATTTAGAGATTAAGTCACAATTCACAAAACTGAAGGAAAAAAATGTAACAGAAATAATTTAGTTAATCAGTACAAAACTAACCCTTATTACCCTTATTGTGCTCAACACATCAAAAGTCATATCAAAGTGGACAATATCCTCAAAGAGAAAAAAATAAGGATAGGCTTCAGTAGCCCTTGTCACAATTTCTTTTATTTCAATAACTAAAGTGCATTGCTCTCCAACTAGTTGGACAAGGCTTTCAAGAGTTTGATTGGTAGTTAATTTAGAGTAGATTATCAGTAATAAGAATATATTTTCATCTTTCATCTAAGCATTAGAGAAACTGATTTTATGGTCCTGAACCAGACAACAGTTCTTCCTTCCTCCCCAAATGAGCTTCTCTCTATTTTTTTTTTCTATATCCTCTTTCTTGTTTCCCGATACTTTCAAAATGTAGTACAGGAAACTTTTTCTAAATCATTTTTTAAAAATTGTTATTCTATCTTCTCAATCTTCTCCTTTTCTTCATCCTCACCAACATCATTCTCATTCACATCTCCTCCGATTTCTTCTTCATGAAAAAAAGGGGCAGAGAGTTTTGCATTATATTTGTTTGACATACACATAGTAGGAATATCTCATTTGCAAATACATATGTCAAATACCATGCTGACATCTTTAAAAGTCGTTTACCCAGAAGTGAGAAAGAATTGCCAGGACAGTAAGTCAATATAGAAAACATGTGTTTGTTCCCCATCTCAAATATTCTGCATTAGTCAATAAGGCTTTAAGCTTCGCAGAGAAAATAAGGGTGTTTATATCCACTTTTGGAGTTGATAAACAATACAAAGTATAAAAAAAAAGATAGAATCTGTTTAATGGCAAAGTTTTTTTAAGGCTAGGAAAAACCTCTATTGCCGTTCTTGTATTAAATTTTGTTAATCCAATATCAAAAAAGAGATAAATAAACAAAAGACAAAAATCAAGTTTGATATCATTAAATATTGTATTACCAAAGTGTTGATCCTACATGTATTTTCATGAATACAGTTAAAATACATGTACTTAGATAATGTGGGAGGGAAGGTCTAGAAAAATTTCTTTTTATTGTTTTCTCCTGAAAATAAAAGTTTTATTAATCTCACCTAAAATCAAATGGTATATCATTAGCTGAAATAAATACACTTTCAAAGCTTCATTTATAAAACTGCATCACGCTTTTGATACTATGGCCAGAAAGATTGAAGTCCAATAACCTGCAATGACTCCTATAATACCGACAACCAACAAACCTAGCCCTATGCAATGTTCTTCTAATTGGTGCTGTACTGACGACAAAGTTTGGATGGTGCATGCATTAGGGTGATTAACTTCGGAGCGGCCGACCATGGAATGCTTGTACATAAACATGTCTACATTCTTGACGTTGCATTCATTATGCCTCTCGTCTCGAGTTCAACTTCACACTCCATCTTGGTGGGTTAGGATTTTTGATTACTTACTGGACCAACTTTCATGTTTAATGTTATCAATTTGTAATAATAACATATGAAAGTGAGAAATAACATGCTTAACACTCAGAGCAAGATGACCATGGTAAACTGTCTCTTGACACATTCATGGGTTCTGAAAACCTTCACTTTTTGGGTAAACTA
>CM057153.1:9361407-9378807 GCA_029962745.1 Echinometra lucunter
TTTCAAATCCACACAAATATGCCAATAAAGCAAAACAGGAAAATTTAACAAATTATTTTGATTTTCATTCACTTCCTCATTGCCAATTGTGTCCAAATCAGCAGATAAACAACATTAGCTTCACATAATTATTTCTTAACACAATTTACCTTGATCTACTTGTGAAATTCAAGGATGTCGAGATTGAAGCATAACGACCTTACAGGAAGTACTTACAAGGAAAGGAAAAAGAGAGTGATCCGTAAAAAGGAAGGCAATCAGGATTCATGTTGAACACATACAGATAATTCTAGGAAACAAAATGTTTCTGTACTAGGAAAATTAGAAGCAAAACTATTAAATCATTATCTATCTACCGTTAATAGGTTCCTTCATTAGAAATATGAAGGAAAAAAAATCGTAATCGACCTTCCCATTTATTTTTTTTTTAGGGGGGGGATACCTACAGCAACTACATCATTTGCCATTTATAAAAGCAAGATAGCTCCATGCTCCTATATAATACAACTGCCTTTGATCATTTTGGACTTTCCAAAGCAAGCATGAACTAAGTTTCATTCATGGTCTCCAAGAAACTGACTCATTTGAATGGACAACTCAAGAAATATGCATTTGTATACTTCAGTAACTTTCATCATAAAAGTTGCCTCTTCATTCAAGAAGTGTAGCTTTAAATGGAAGCTCGCACCAAAATTTCAACATCATATTCCTCAGCCCTAGTGTACCAGCCAGGCCATTAGAATACCATGGCTATGGATTAAAGTAAGTACATGTAAGTAAAACAGGGAAATTCAAAATTGAACTCCAACCCCCACAAAGAGAATAATCAAGTTTACATGTAATCACACTTCACAGAAAACCATTAAAAATTCTGAGAAACTCTAAATATTACACTTGGCATCAATTTTGTCACCATTTGTTGCCATTTAGGCATGCTGTGTGGCCTGCTTTGAACTCCACTCGCTAGTATACTTGTAACTTAGAGTAAAACATAGTCTGAATGCAAGGCTGAAGTGTTTTTTTTTTTCTTCTGAATGCAAGAAAAAATGCATTGTAGTCTGAAGCAAAACCATTTAAAGTCACAATTATATCTATTTTCTCTCATGAGAAGGGTACAGTAGCCTCAAACTTCAGACCAATATCAATGAATCTGTAATAATACTACATAAATTTTTAAAATATTAATGTGACTGGAGGTTAGACCAGGTGAGAGAATTCATGAAGGTGTTGAACTGAATACGATGTGACATCTCACTCTGGGATGTGATGTTATTTGAGTGGTCCGGGGGCTCTTGTTCCAATTATTTCCCCCACTTTCTGGTAGGTGGAAGCAGAACGGTGATGATGGCCGGCCACATGTTCCCCCATGATACCAATTCCTTCGCTCACCATGAGTCAGCATGATAGCTTGATTTTTGCCTTAATTTCTCATTAGGAAGTACTTGAACATCTTGCAAGTGTAAAATGTGGCGGTATATATCACAATCTTGAAAGAGAAGCTTGAAGGCGAAAAACAATGTGTGCAGTGCAAGTATACCTTCTACCAGTAGTAATTGTGAATTTCTTGCTTGGATAATCCCCAAATCTCACACTAGACACCTGCCTTCATGTACAACTAATCTAACTCTCCTAATTGATTTACAACAGTTTTAATCACAAGACCAGAACCCAACTTTATCTTTATAATGACTTGGAACCAACACTGTTGATTCAAAATATGTGATGCCATATCTTTACCTGATATATCACCAGCAGCTTCCATATGAATTAGGTTCATAACAATATTCAAGAGCTTGCAAGAACATTACTCTTGTAAACATTTTATGAGGAGGCATTTAAAACATTAAAAATTTGCGGGGTTTTTTTATGTATTACAACTGCATAAAGACCCTACCTGTGAATTTTGTTTTCCTTAACATCTTTAATCAGCACTATAACAATACTTTCAATATAAGAGTTCAAGCTCAAATCAGCTTCATGTCAATTTCTCCAGCACAAATTTTATTCTAAGCTTGCTCAATAATACATACCTTTCCAAACTAACATAACTTTTGATAGTACAGTTACGTGTACATGTATGTATACAGGTATGAGGTCAAAGAAGTGTAATGCCACCTCTAATCAGATAATTCTTGTTTCTTCTAAAAACAAGCGAGGAAACAAACAACCATGGGCAGCATATACAGATGTTATCTTGTTTCTCTCTTTCTACCTATCTCATCTCCTTCTCCTTCTTCAAAGTTTCCTTCCTTTCCTTCTTCTTCCTGAGCAACAGTTTTGGTTTATTATCAATAGATCTCATGATTCGAGTACAACACCTAAATTTTAAAGGTATATATGAGCTGATGGAATCCCCATCTTTGTCTAGATATCAAAGAGTGTATGAAAATTCAGAATCTACAAGTTAAACTGAAGTTGTGTCCATCATCATTTTTTAAAAAAGAAGTTGGATTTGTATCTGTATGATATGTATCTGTTGTATTCACATTTTGATGTGACCAATAAAATACCATTTCAAAACAAACAAAAAAAGAAGTTGGGATTTTTTTTCCATGCTATAGTCTCAAAACTTTTTTAAATTTTAAATTTCTTTCAAGCAAATATCATGAGCAAGCTATCTATGAAGTTTAATTCATTCAAGTATCATTCACAGGAGCAAGTACCAATAGCCCCTGACATGATAGCGACCAGGGCCCTTATTCATGAAACCTTTACAGGCCTACATGTAGTTGTCACCTACCTGTGTATACTGTGACCTATGTAATTACATGTAGTTGACAACTAGCTTATTAAATTTCATGAATATGGCCCAGTACTACAGAAGACACCATACATGTAACTAAACAATGAAAATTTATGTTTTTCCAACAGACAATATACTACAGATTAATTAATTTCCACACTTTTTTTCTGTTAGATTCCTTGCGATTTCTTTCAGTGGGAGTACCTTTAAAATGATCAACAAACACAGACTACGACTGTGGAGAGGTTTACAGTTTAATGCTTACAAATTAACCAATTGGCCCACAGTTTAAATACTTCTGTACACAAAGGTGTTTTTTAGCATGAAGACAGTTCTTGGTCTGGTGTTATGGATTGGTACTTGAAACCACTTCAGATCATTTCCGTTTCGAAAAGGAGGAAAGTTGTGATTGAAAACAATGTCAATTTGTCTTGCAATTGAGAAGACTTTGTCGTCATGATGAATGACCTGTGGTTTCAGAATATTTTCAATTGAACATTGAGCAAAGATGTGTTAAAAAAACTTCATTATTCCCTACAAAATACTAACAATGCAGTCTACTTAATTTTATCATCCACCCTCCCCCTTAATATGTTGTAAAAGGGTTCTAATTGCTTCTCCAATAGTATGAAATCTATGAAAACATTCTAAGAAATCAATACTTACCTGCACAAAGCATATATCCAAATACCTACACTCACTGCATTGCATTATCATATTGGGTGTAGGTCCATACAGTGTCCATTTTTACTCCTATTTCAGTCATGCTTCAAAACTGATCGACCATATACCAAGACAACTTTGTATCTTGTATGATAGTCCATAAAAAAACATATATTCCCATACCCCATCAACTTGAGGTTTTTATACATGCTACAAATACAATGCAAAAGGATCAGCCTTGAAGGAGTCGGTTGCAATCACAGCGTGAGGAGAAAAATCAATCAACTATTTCACCTCAACTCTTCTCTTCTATTTGATTACTTGTTGGTCAATTAATCCTCATTGTGAAAGAACCCCCTACTCCCATCATCTAAAGTGATATAAGCCTCCATTCACAAAGAATTGAATTGGGACAATTGTGAAGGGCTTTCAGCTTGATCTCCAT
Source organism: Echinometra lucunter (assembly GCA_029962745.1). Taxonomy (NCBI): domain Eukaryota; kingdom Metazoa; phylum Echinodermata; class Echinoidea; order Camarodonta; family Echinometridae; genus Echinometra; species Echinometra lucunter. Next base: position 9,365,259 of record CM057153.1, read on the forward strand.
GAAGGGGGGCTTAAATGCAATTTCAATAGAAGCTTTATTTCTAATCAGGCAACGTTATTAAGCACCCACTGTCCTACAGGATCAAGTGTGTTCTAGTGAAACATGATAAGCGTTAACCCGATGAACACCAAGCCTAAGATAACTCTGGCTAGGGTCTATGGAAAATGTGTGCTATACTGAAAATAAATCATGCTCAGTGGGTTAATTGGTTAAAAGATGCATTGCAGCTCTTCATCTACAGAAATAAAATATACAGAGTAGAAGAATCTAGGTTGTCAACAAGAAGTCTTTTTTTTTTCAACACAAGGCAATTTCATGTAAAGCTAGTTAAATTTTGGCACAATCTACATACAGTGTATATCTATTTCTTTTAGTCATCCCTATGCCTGTTTTTCTACTGAAGTGTCTATAACTTTATTCTTTTTCTTTCCCTCTTATTCTGTCTGTCTATTTCGGAAGGTCTATCTATTCTGGAATGTTGTTTACAAATTTTTCCTTCATAGAATACTATAGGCCTACACAGCTGTAGGCCTGACTTAAGCACTTGTACATATGTCTTCTCTTTTCAAATGTTAGTAGTGTCTTCACTCAAAAGCAGCCGAGAGAAGGAGAAATACATTTGTGAGGTATCATATACAAGGCCAATATAATGTACCTACCCTCTATATCAGGCGCTTTTCATCTCCACCTACTAATATATTTCGCAAAATGCATCTATGTGTCATTTTTACACTGTTACCATAAATTATTACTTGTTACAACAATGTATTTTGAACGTTTCTATACAGCGGCAGATGTTAAGCTATCACACATCTTCCATTTTCCACTCACCTCATCACAGACAAAGAACATTGGCTTATCCAACCCCTTCTCCTCTTTCACTGCCTGGCAACAGCGGTAGAACATCCACCCTCCTCCACCCTCTTTTCCTCCTCCTCCTCCTCCTTAGCACACAAATTATCAATGGCTCCTTGTTTCACACATCAAAATACAAACAATATATGTTTGTTACCTGGATACAAATGAGCTGTAGTCCAATATATTTCCACAGAGCAGTAGCTTCATTCACAATACTGGCACATTAACAGCAAATAAAAATCCAGAGGGAATGCATGTGTAAGAGTGCAGAAAGCCACTACCTCTATGTTCAGGAGGAGCTGGCGGCAAGGCCTTATGGCTGGTAATGAAAGCTGGGGAGATACTGAGAAATCCTCACCTCGCCACGCTACTACAACACAGAGCAGCAGCCGACTACAGCCAAATAGAGCACGATAATTGTTTGGTCTGAAAGACCTCTCACAGTCTCTCTCTCTTTCTCTCTCATTCATTCATTCATACACTCCCTGGGCTCTCCCCGCACAATCCGCTCAGCCTGAACGTGTGTCCATGGATAGAGAGGTGTACACAGGCAGGGCATTAAACCCAGACAATAGGTGCAAATCAGGATAAATGGGGGAATAGAGAGAGGGGGATTGGAGAAGCTTCGCTTCCACCTCCTCACTTCTCCTTTCACTGGCTTCAGACAATCTTTTCTTCTTTCCTCACCAAGCCAACCGCATCACAAGACCAGAAAAGCCCTACAATTTCCGACTCTGAGAATACCAGGGTATACATCTATATGATCTCATCTGACCAGGGAGATGGATCCGACAGATACTGTTATTTCACATACTGTTATTTGTTACAAAGTTTTGCTGTGACTGTAGTAGAAAGGAATAAATGTCCCTTCTCCTAAACATAAGAACAAACACATCAATGTTTATAGTCCAGTTACATGACTACTACACTACCAGATCACTTTGAAAACTTAATAATTTGTTGTAAATCAATATTTTACGCAACATCATTAATACCATACCGCTCAACTCAAGGTATAAAGAATGAAACAATCTGCTTCACTAAAAAGGAAGAAGAAAAGATAATTCACACATAGATTTTCGTTATTCATACCTACTTTACTATTACCCTTATGACACAGATCATTGATAGGAGCATGATCAGAATATAATGCACTATAATGTAATTATGAAACTTTTTCTTCTTATCAAAATCCTAAACATAGCCTGATCTGTTACAGTCAAAAGGTGTTCCAAACGTGAAGCAGACAGTAAAGGATGCGATTAGCAGCTTGTCTGTCAATTGTCTGGGACAATAGGTGTGGCTGAAAGGCTACTAATACTAAAAGAAAAATGAGTGAAGTAACCCCCCCCCCCCCTCTCTCTCTCTCTCTCTCTCTCTCTGTCTCTCTCTGTCTCTGTCTGTCTCTCTCTCTCTCTCTCTCCCTCTCTTGTACAGTACTGAGATAGCTGGCACCCAAAATTGGAAAATTGCAACTTATTCATCAATTGCTTGATTATTACAGAAAAACATTAACTGTTGAATACTGATTTCTCTGATTTCCTATAGATTTAATACAGGGACCATGTAGTTTCCATGGGCAGTGGGATATTATTAACCTACAAAATACTAAAAGATATTAAAAAAAAAAAACCCTCATAAAGACACATTCACACTTGTAACATCTTGTATATAACTCGACAAACAGCTGACAGAAACAACCTATCCTAGATATTCATTGTTACCTGCTTTTATACCGGAGGAGGGGGGGGTTCATAAAGCTGTTTGTAAAGTTATACATGACTTTAAAAACGACTGGAATATGAAGTGCCAAATGGGATGACCAAAGTTTTTCCTGATATTTTGACAAAGTGTGGCTGCATTTCACATAATCTCAATTAAATTGTGGCAAAAAAATGTAATTTACAACAAAAATATTTGTAAACAACAATAATGTTAATCTATGTCTGCATATTTCACCTTTAGCTGATGCAATTCATATTGATTGAGAATCCCATTTGGCTTGCCATATGCAAGTTGTTCGTAAAGTCATTTGTAACTTTACGAACACCTTTATGAAACACCCCCACGTATGATTTAACCCATTGAGCATGATTTGATTTCAGAATAACACACATTTTTCAGAGACCCTAGCCTGTGTTATCTCAGGCCCAAATTAGTGTTTAACAAGTCAAAGAAAAATCACGTCAGTCACGTTATCCAAAATAATTACTAGGAAATTGGGAAAGGGTTGTGAGGTTTTTCTTTGATATTGTAAAAAGAAACAGCAATTACAATCCACAAACTTCCTCTTGTACTATTTCTCAACATGCACTATATGCCCCTCAGCAGTATTCAATAAAATAACACTCAAAGTTTATATTCTGAAAACTTTGTTCATGTACAATGAACACACTACATCCAGCTGCACTGGTTTTACAGGGCAATGGTCTTTTGAATTAAAGGTGCTTTCACGCATGATGCGACAGTGTGGTACCACACTGTGGCGCCACACTGTTTCGTCTTCACACATGGTGGGACTTTGTGTCACCACATATGCTAATGAATGCGCATTAACACGTCAACTTTCAATAAAAGACTTGCGCAAGACTTGCGCACGCTTGCGTAAGCAATCTCATGGCAACAATTTTTGCGCTAACTTTTTAGAAATTTGATTGGTGCGCATTTTTTGTGTATCTAGGCAGCAAAAAAAGAGTGTGTCCTGCCTCGGCGACATTTTTTTGTCGCCCTATACGGTATACCCCACAGGCTTGTACACAAATGGTGGCGCCACAGTGTGGTACCACACTGTCGCATCATGTGTGAAAGCACCTTTATTCTGTTCTGACATGGGCAAGTTGACTTGATGCAAAAATATAAACAATGGTAAGAATGAGAGACCAAAGTTTTGTTTTAAAGTGCATTTCTCTTCCATTTTCCTGTTTATTTCCCTTAAAATTCATTATACACAACAAAGGACTTCAACAGATTTGATACAGTTTTGCTGTGTATGTTCATACATCAGCACCATTTTAGATAAAACTTCCAAAAATATTTGCATGACAAATTGCACAATATAAATCATGTATTACTTGGGAAAAAAACAGTTTTGTCAATTTGGATTATTACATACCATTTACTAGCTCATTCAAATTTACGGGTACAAACCCATCACTTTTTCCCATGCATTTTTCAACAAAAAAAGAGGAAATGCCCCCAGCGAGACAATTTGACTCTTAGTGTTCGATTAATCCCAATAATTCATAACTTGATACCTGAGGCAGACAAAATGGTGCCACAAAGTGTTTCAAAAGAAATTGCCTTTAATTTAGTCTGCAAAATTCAGACCCTCCAAATCACTGTCTGATTTTAAATTCTGGGTGACACTGGATCTCCCACTCTACACTGCCTTGTCATGGATAACACGTTACATTTTGCCACATTTTTTATTTCCTACAGGAACTGGATGGCTTCCTGTATTAATTCCATGGGAATTTGAGAAATTGGTAATCAACAAATTAAATTGTAAAATCACCTGAAAAATAATTGTATGCAGCTGGTAGGCCTTCGTATTAAATTACCCCCCCCCCCCCCACCACTAATTTACAGGGCATTCTAGAGCTTAATAGTTAGTTTGAAGGGAATAAAGGATAACATAAGGCCACAACGGGCGGAATAGAATAGCATTTTGATTTGGTAAACAACCAAATTAATGCCTCTACTTATGCGTATGTTTCTAGAGAATATATTTGAACTTGCAATATTCTGAATATAAGTGACATGAAATTCTTAACATACACAGCAATATGTCCTTTGGTGATTGATACAATCTAACTACATGTAAATGTAGATCACAGATATAACAAACCTTGTGTCCTTATACGTCATACATCACACAGCCTCAGTGATAAGTGTCTGATAAACCTAAATCTATCAGTCCATTGGAAAATTGACAAACCAATAGCTTACAGAACCCACTTTCAATTCAAAACTAGGAGTGAGAGAGAGAAAGAGGGTGGAGGGGTTGAAAAGAGTGAATAAAAGGAGGATGAAATCAATCAGGGCTTCACAAAGAAGAGGGCAGGTTGCAACTTCGTAGCCATCAATACTACAGCTAATAGTGTTCCAACCCACTGCACAAAAGACTTACACCGACAAGGCCTGTTCGCATTGCCCCAGATAATTAGGAAGCATAGTATCCTCCTACCTAATAGAAATATCTCCTACTGCATCATTTTTCGAAGCAAATTAATTCAAGCTGATTATACCAAGAAGATATCAACTAGATTATACTTTTGTTCTTGATTTTTTTAAGAGAGAGTAAAATGAATAATGAAATAATGAAATAAAATGAAAATGAAATTCAGAGCGATGTCTTGAATTCTCAGCAATGCAGACAGTCCCTAAAGATCTTTAATTTCCCCCATAATCCAAACAGATTGGTCATTCAAATACCTGCTAACGATGTATGATTCAAATTTAGTCATGCAAGATTCTTATCAGATTTATACTGTCTGGAGGTGAAACATATAACTTATAATTGGTCAGAATTTAGAGATTAAGTCACAATTCACAAAAACTGAAGGAAAAAAAATGTAACAGAAATAATTTAGTTAAATCAGTACAAAACTAACCCTTATTAACCCTTATTGTGCTCAAACATCAAAAGTCATATCAAAGTGGACAATATCCTCAAAGAGAAAAAAATAAGGATAGGCTTCAGTAGCCCTTGTCACAATTTCTTTTATTTCAATAACTAAAGTGCATTGCTCTCCAACTAGTTGGACAAAGGCTTTCAAGAGTTTGATTGGTAGTTAATTTAGAGTAGATTATCAGTAATAAGAAATATATTTTCATCTTTCATCTAAGCATTAGAGAAACTGATTTTATGGTCCTGAACCAGACAAACAGTTCTTCCTCCCCAAAATGAGCTTTCTATTTCTATTTTTTCTATATCCTCTTTCTTGTTTCCTGATACTTTCAAAATGTAGTACAGGAAACTTTTTCTAAATCATTTTTTTAAAATTGTTATTCTATCTTCTCAATCTTCTCCTTTTCTTCATCCTCACCAACATCATTCTCATTCACATCTCCTCTGACTTCTTCTTCATGAAAAAAAGGGTCAGAGAGTTTTGCACTAGATTTGTTTGACATACACATAGTAGGAATATCTCATTTGCAAATACATATGTCAAATACCATGCTGACATCTTTAAAAGTCGTTCACCCAGAAGTGAGAAAGAATTGCCAGGGCAGTAAGCCAATATAGAATACATGTGTTTGTTCCCTATCTAAAATATTCTGCATTAGTCAATAAGGCTTTAAGCTTTGCAGAGAAAATAAGGGTGTTTATATCCACTTTTGGAGTCGATAAACAATACAAAGTAAAAGTAAAAAAATAAAATCAGTTTAATGGCAAAGTGGGTTTTTTTAGGCTAGGAAAAACCTCTATTGCCATTCTTGTATTAAATTTTGTTAATCCAATATCAAAAAGAGATAAATAAACAAAAGAAAAAATCAAGTTTGATATCCATTAAATATTGTATTACCAAAGTGTTGACCCCACATGTATTTTTACGAATACAGTTAAAATACATGTACTTAGATAATGTGGGAGGAAAGGTCTAGAAATTTTTTTTTTATAGTTTTCTCATGAAAATAAAAGTTTCATTAATCTCACCTAAAATCAAATGGTATATCATTAGCTGAAATAAATACACTTTCAAAGCTTTATTTATGAAACTGCATCATGCTTTTGATACTATGGCCAGAAAGATTGAAGTCCAATAACCTGCAATGACTCCTATAATACCGACAACCAATAAACCTAGCCCTATGCAATGTTCTTCTAATTGGTGCTGTACTGACGACAAAGTTTGGATGGTGCATGCATTAGGGTGATTAACTTCGGAGCGGCCGACCATGGAATGCTTGTACATAAACATGTCTACATTCTTGACGTTGCATTCATTATGCTTCTCGTCTCGAGTTCAACTTCACACTCCATCTTGGTTGGTTAGGATTTTTGATTACTTACTGGACCAACTTTCATGTTTAATGTTATCAATTTGTAATAATAAACATATGAAAGTGAGAAATAACATGCTTAACACTCAGAGCAAGATGACCATGGTTAAACTGTCTCTTGACACATTCATGGCTTCTGAAAACCTTCACTTTTTGGGTAAACTATACAATACGGTAACTTTTTCTTAACAATAACTTCACAAAGCAATTATACTTTCAACCTCTATGAAGTTTATATGAAACCTATTTTTGTCGTGAGAGCTTTGTAATTTAATTTTTAAAGAAGGTAAATTGGCATAAATTGTCAATATTCAGTTAGGCAGGACACTTGCCCTTTCTCACATTTCAGACCATAATACCACAATTCCACAAAGAAAGTTGGTGCATCTATCATATCATATCATATCCTGTCATATACTACTTCTAAATCTTTCATTTATATGTACAACTTTTTTTCAGTTTTTACAATAGACATACCTTCATGTATGAAAGGGGTATTGCAGTACTCATTTTATTTCATTGCTGAAAATAATATACATTAAAAATCTTACATGAACTCACACATCTTTGCTTTCTACATGCCATTATTCTCTCAATATCAAAATGTTATTCAAATGACATTATTCCAGTTATTATTCCAATGTTATTTGTATTATCTATTTATTACTTATCCTTCCTTCCTCCCTTGCCCCCTTCTCTCTCTCTCTCTCTCTCTCTCTCTCTCTCTCTCTCTCTCTCATTACATGTGGAATTACACCTCCCTTTTATCTTTCTCTCCACAACTCTCCTCCACCACTGTCCTTAAATTTCATTCATTAAAAAAAATCTTGTAACCTAAATAAAAATCAGGCAATGCCGAAAATTGATTGGATCTGAATTTATCACTTCACTTCATCATCCCTTCACACGCTTTGCCCAATCCCCTCCATGATGCAGAGCAACGGGATAACATCCATCCATCCATTATCCCCATCCAAGGGGGATTAGGGCCTCCCATTACCATAGCGACAAGATGAGTCACCAGGATGGAGCAGCATCAATAAGATGCTCCTCCATCTTAAAGTCAATGACGAGGTGGATGAAACATGGATGAAAGCAGGGAAAATGTGCTTGGAATACAGTGCTTTATAAGAGACAGAACGGGAGGGGATTCTATTTAGTCCTAAACATAACTTGAGAGTGCAGGCCCCTCAAGTAATAAATAGAAGAAGAACAAGAAGAACAAGAACAGAACAAAGAAGGAGGAGGAGAAGAAGAGAAAAGAAGGAGGAGAATAATAATTAGAGAAGACAAAGAGAAGAAGAAGAAGAAAGAAGAATAGAATCAAAAAAATGACGATGGGGGGGGTGGTGATGGCAGCGGTAGTCGTGTTGGTGGTGGGGGTGATGATGACCATGATGAGAAAGAGTGGGAAGAGGAGGGAGGAGAAAAAAAAAGAGGATGAGAAAGAAGAAGAGAATAAGGAGGAAAATGATATGAAACATAGATAGGAAATGGGTATATGACTGGAATTGTATGTCACTACTTAACATGGATAAATTGTATTTAGTCTGGAACGATGCCTAAAGTAACTTCCAAGCTTTGTTCCAGACTAATAGAAGCTTGACAGTTCTGCTATGTCAAGTGTGAAATGGAAATCTCGCACTGTAACAATGAACGGACAGAGCTAAATACACCATCAATGCCTGGTCATAGGAGAATTGACACAACTACCATAATCAAATTCAGGATCTATGACACACAAATCTTATTTAAACCCATCCTGTGTAGTTTACAAATAGAAACAGATAGGAGAAATATATACATTGTGATGATGGCGACAGGAGACGGGCATACACCCACCGTAAGTGACAACTTCTCTTCCAACAGCCAAGAAGAAATGTGTATTGAGGCCCAATTCAAGAGGAGATGAAAAGCATACAACTCATGTCAAAAAAGAACATAGACAGAGAGAAAAAAGAGCATATTACAATAAAAACAAAAAAATAGACAGGGAGAGAGGGGGGGGGAGGGGGGAGATGAAGAGACGAGAGATTGGAAGAAGCACTAAAATTATATTTCATGCGTACCTTTGGTAACAATTCGCGAAACCACAAACCTTCTAATAACTTTGGACACAGAAGAAAAGTGTAGGTATCTTCTATTAACACACTGAGTAATGATTTGATCTCAGTATAACAAGCACTTTCCATAGACCCTAGCACGAGTCATCTCAGGTTCAGTGTTTTTAAGTAAGAATCATTAAATCACCTATTCACCTAAACTTAACTACAGGCACACTCTGAATGTTCACAAGGCAAATAAAGTGTGTAAGTTGAATAATTCTTTTTTTCAGCCTTTTCAGATGTAGGGGCTATTATTTGGGGGAAAAAAGATGTCAACTTCTGGATTAATGCTGCACTGTAATACCTTATATACGCCTAACAAAGTTTGTGCATAAACAGCATACTATTAGTTCTTTGGCTATGATGAATGGTGTAGCCTGTACTTGTGAAAACAGTTTGATCATTATGAGCAAGGTGTTAAGAATGACAAGAATTAACAGCACTGAAACACCTACATGACGCAACCTCGAAAAGTAGTAGTGAGGTCACACTTGTACAACACCTTCTCCCCAAGTATGTCCCAACTTAGAACAGCTTCTAAGCAGAAGTGGCTTTTAGGCACCTTATCAAAAGTCAAGACATTGGAATGCAGCCTAGAGCGTCTTTTGCGCTCAGCATCTTCTCCCCTCTGATCCTCCCATTTCTCCCCGGCAAAACAATGGGCGATCGGGAAAACCGATGTAAAAGAACAGTCAGGGAAAAGACGATCAAAAGACGCAGGCCAGCATATCTGACCTGACTGAAAGAAAATTTATGTGCGCTTGCAGGAGAGTGTGCAGGAGATCTATGGCTTGAAATCCTATCTGAGGGACTTGGTAATAAGGGTAATGCCCTAGCTCAGGGCACTGATGCAATTGACCCTTAACCTCCAAGGAATGACACATTTGTACCACTAAGCCATTGTGACTTCTGAAGCTCAAGAAGTTCATGATGCCCACTACGACCACTCCTTTTAAGTTATTTTACAAACAAATTGGAAAAAATAATTGTTAGGCATCACCTCCAGTAATTAAGACCCAATGCTTGATTTTTTTTAATGTTTCAATAAGGACCTATTTGATCGCATTGAATGTTCTAAAGTTTTGTTGCCTTTTGTATCAACATAGTGAAGCCTAAACAGAATAATACTAGTGATCTTGTTTTGTGCAAAAGAGATAGATATGTAATTTTATACAAGAAAAAATGATGCTTAACTGTGAAGCAGATGCAACTGCACTACAATAAAACACAGAAAGAAAGATGTCAGCTACAGTTCAATGAGACTGCAAGATAGGATATGAGAAGTTGGCAAGGATACAGTGGCATAACAAAGCCATTACAACATCTGAATTTTACCCTCCCTCTCCCCGTCACATCTTAGAAATGCTAGGTGCGGGAGTCGATATCCCGGTCGATAAACAAAAATAGATTAAGGCATCTTCACGATGGAATTGCAATCAGCGACCCATCGACCGTCGGACCTTGGCCCTTCTCCCCCCGCATCATCTTCGTCTCTGGTAGCAATCACCCGGCAACAAGATACCAGCCTGCCTCATCAGATGCAACATCAACACTTAGCAGGGGGAGCAAAGGAAGACAGGTGATCACTTCTTAACTTTCACTATTGGCTAGCTGGTAAGTAGGTGTTAATAGAGAAAGACAGAAAAATAAAGGTCAGCTCACCTGTCTTTGGTAGCTTTGGCTCTTGCAGCGGCTGATGAGATTTCTAAAAAATGGATATATCCCCTTTTCTCTGCTTGGGACGCTTGCCTACATGAGAGTGCTACGTATCACAACACAAGTACGGACTGACATGGAGAATATGGACCTATCTTATTTCAGACTCCTAGTACCGAATGATGCATCACATTGTCATTATACACAATCATAGTCACCCCTATCTTCCACATGTTTAATCACACAATATCTTCCTATCCTCCTCATCTACGACAGGTCTAGTCTATGAGGACCTTCTAGACTCAAGTGATGTACAACAGGTATTTCTGATCCCTACCAAGCCCCTATGACAGATTTTCTACTGACATTAGTGGCTATATTAACCAGGGTACGGGGTGCTAGGCATACATCCAGTCAAACTTGGATATTAAGCCATACATATCGGTGGAGCTCCACCGCCGCTGTCGTCTTTTCTCTATCCCTTGCCATGCTAAGGCATTCCAGGCTTGATGCTTCAGTTGCATCCTGACTTTGACAAGCACTCACACAGTCGACCGGCTGCATTTTTGGAATTGCTAATGGACTGGCCTGACCCCTCTCTCTCACTCTCTCTTTTTGCTCTTGTTGCCGACATCTGTACAGCCATGGTTCACCATCATTAACATGGTTATTCATAATTATTATGCCTGTCTAGGAAATGGCTTTGAATATACATGCTCCATCATGAATATGAATGTTGCATCACTTGTTCACTTTCTCATGAATATGCATACTTTGCTGATGAGTGCAGACATTCTGAGCTTCCCTTGCCTCCTGCACAGCTAATGAATAAAATTTGAATTTTTTTTCTCATGAATATGCATATTAACTCAGTCAATGGGCAGAAGTCCGATAATCAAATTACCTACATGATAGCAGGATAAATGCCTCACCTAGTATGAATCAAGGCCCCATACTCGCTCCCTGTCGATGAACTATTCCATCCAGGTGTTTTATTTAATAAGAAAAAACAAACATCAATCAAAAGTCCAGAAACTCTCTTAGAAGTCTGGAACTTTTATTTTTCTGTTCATAAATTTCATTAAGCCTTTCCAGCCTATTGGGGATGGAATTGATTTATTCCTGTCGATTCCAATTAAACATGGTTTTAACAAATTTACGACAGTTTGTTGTATTGGATTTTTTAGTAATAGATTTGAAAGTACTACATGCCATTTTCAATATTGTTAATAATTTTTTTGCTGATAAAAAAACACAATAATTACAATTTTCGTATAAATGTAAACCAGGAAAAGTCATATAAAAATCTCTCACAGATTTATTCATTGTGCATTTACCTCTCATGTACTTGGTTTTTCACTTGTAAATGTACCGATATCTTCAAATACACAGAACATCTTTAAGTGCTACACTGTAGAAATGGTATAAACTTTTATTTATGGTATTGCAATACAGGTTTGTGCATTAAGTCTCCCCCAAATAAAAACAAGCATCACTCCAACCCAACTACAATTCTCTCATCAACTAGTCTTCTTGCATCTTGCTTAGACTGGAGCAGTGCCCGCCAAGTGACTTTCACATGCATATTCATCAAACCAGCCTTTCATGAATAAACATGAGATGGATGTGGCCATAATTGGTCAGGCAGGCCAGCTGAGTGGAGGCTAGGCTCCACCCACAAGACCGGTGTCAATATAACCAGTGCCCTGTCAACATTTTGCACACGGAAAAGGCTCGTGATCAAAGCCGCAAGGCTTGGAGAGGATAAGAAAGAAGGGGGAAAGGAGGAGAAAGGAGAAGATGATGAAAGGACAAGAGAATAGTGAAGGAGAGAAAATGAGATGGAGGGTAGATACAGGTCATGGGGTAGTAAAGAGAAGAACTTCATAGCGCAATAATCCAGGAGAAGCATTAGAGAGATACTAAGAAATGAATAAGAGGAAAATACCACTGAGGAAGTGATGGAGAATGGATACAAGGATTGAGAAAAAGATGAATAACAAAAGGAATGTGTACAAACTCTTTGAAAGAGCAATTTGACTGAAAGAAAAAAAACATGAAAGGGCTCTCAGGGGATTACAGGTAAGCTGATATCAGAGATAAAAAAGATACAAAACAGAGATTAATATGAGAGATAAAGGCTAAGTGCAGAGCAGTAAAATAAAAGAAGGGAGAATTAGAGAGAAAAATGCATTCCTCCCACAATCCAACAACAAAAGGCTCCAAATGAACTGAATCCTCATCAAATCAAAACAAAAATAATGGAAAATGGATGATCTTCAGGTCCTGCCAAGTTCTGCCAAGTCCTTCATGGACATAATCATGACTTAATCACTTTTACAGTTAGAGAAAAAAAAAGTAATTATATCATTAGGAATTGCATAATAATTTGGAAAGAACAATGGTAACTGGCTGTTTCCAAACTATCAAAGATCCTAGTATATGAAAATTTAGACTACATTGACATCTACTGTAGATAGCACATTCCTTTGAAAAGATTACTACATTTTCACCGTCAAGTAACAGAGTAAAATGTTTAACCTGTTGACTTGAATTCTCAAATTCCCATAGACTTAATACAGAGGTCATATGGTTCACATAGGCAAGAGGAAAAAAGTACTGCCATTCTCTAGATGGAGTAATACAGATATCAGCATATGTACAACTTTCATACACATCCCCTACAAATTTGAACTTAAAATGAAATTGAAATCGGTACTCTGAAAAAGTTGTTGCCAAATAGTTGACCTTACATGTTTCTTGGAAAAGGATAACCTCTCAAGAACAAATTCCCATCTTTAGATGTGATTAGCGGGTAAAGGATTGCTCCTGGACGGCGGATGAGGTACAAGAGGGAGCACTATCATCGGTGCATCAAAAAGACAATGATTCCCCTTCCAGGAACCTAGGCTTTCACGCTGGTC
>CM057153.1:9379307-9518964 GCA_029962745.1 Echinometra lucunter
TTTGAAAACTAATAATTTGTTGTAAATCAATATTTTACGCAACATCATTAATACCATACCGCTCAACTCAAGGTAATAAAGAATGAAACAATCTGCTTCACTAAAAAGGAAGAAGAAAGATAATCACCACATAGATTTTCGTTATTCATACCTACTTTACTATTACCTTATGACACAGATCATGATAGGAGCATGATCAGAATTAATGCACTATAATGTAATTATGAAACTTTTTCTTCTATCAAAATCCTAAACATTAGCCTGATATGTTACAGTCAAAAGGTGTCCAAACGTGAAGCAGACAGTAAGGATGCGATTAGCAGGTGTCTGTCAATTGTCTGGGACACATAGGTGTGGCTTCTGAAAGCTACTAATACTAAAAGAAAAATGAGTGAAGTAACCCCCCCCCCCCCCCTCTCTCTCTCTCTCTCTCTCTTCTCTGTCCTCTCTGTCTCTGTCTGTCTCTCTCTCTCTCTCTCTCCCTCTCTTGTACAGTACTGAGATAGCTGGCACCCACAACTGGAAATTGCAATTATTCATCAATTGCTTGATTATTACAGAAAACATTAACTGTTGAATATGATTTCTCTGATTTCCTATAGATTTAATACAGGGACCATGTAGTTTCCCATGGGCAGTGGGATATTATTAACCTACAAAATACTAAAAGATATTAAAAAAAAAACCCTCATAAAGACACATTCACACTGGGAACATCTTGTATATCAACTCGACAAACAGCTGACAGAAACACCTATCCTAGATATTCATTGTTACCTGCTTTTATACCGGAGGAGGGGGGGGTTCATAAAGCTGTTTGTAAAGTTATACATGACTTAAACCGAATTTGGAATATGAAGTGCCAAATGGCGATGACCAAGTTTTTTTCCTGATATTTTGACAAAGTGTGGCTGCATTCACATAATCTCAATTAAATGTGCAAAAAATGTAATTTACAACAAAAATATTTGTAAACAACAATAATGTTAATCTATGTCTGCATATTTCACCTTTAGCTGATGCATTCATATTGATTGAGAATCCCATTTGGCTTGCCATATGCAAGTTGTTCGTAAAGTCATTTGTAACTTTACGAACACCTTATGAAACACCCCCACGTATGATTTAACCCATTGAACATGATTGGATTTCAGTATAACACACATTTTTCAGAGACCCTAGCCTGTGTTATCTCAGGCCCAAATTAGTGTTTAACAAGTCAAAGAAAAATCATGTCAGTCACGTTATCCAAAAAATTACTAGGAAATTGGGAAAGGGTTGTGAGGTTTTTCTTCGATATTGTAAAAAGAAACAGCAATTACAATCCACAAACTTCCTCTTGTACTATTCTCAACATGCACTATATGCCCCTCAGCAGTATTCAATAAAATAACACTCAAAGTTTATATTCTGAAAACTTTGTTCATGTACAATGAACACACTACATCCAGCTGCACTGGTTTTACAGGGCATGGTCTTTTGAATTAAAGTGCTTTCACGCATGATGCGACAGTGTGGTACCACACTGTGGCGCCCACACTGTTCGTCTTCACACATGGTGGGACTTTGTGTCACCACATATCTAATGATGCGCATTAACACGTCACCTTTCAATTAAAAGACTGCGCAAGACTTGCGCACGCTTGCGTAAGCACTCTCATGGCAACAATTTTGCGCTAACTTTTTAGAAATTTGATGGTGCGCATTTTTTGTGTATCTAGGCAGCAAAAAAAGAGGTGTCCTGCCTCGGCGACCATTTTTTTGTCGCCTATACGGTATACCCCACAGGCTTGTACAAAATGGTGGCGCCACAGTGTGGTCCCACACTGTCGCATCATGTGTGGAAAGCACCTTATTCTGTTCTGACATGGGCAAGTTGACTTGATGCAAAAATATAAACAATGGTAAGAATGGAGACCAAAGTTTTGTTTTAAAGTGCATTTTCTCTTCCATTTTCCTGTTTATTCCCTTAAAATTCATTATACACAACAAAGGACTTCAACAGATTTGATACAGTTTTGCTGTGTATGTCATACATCAGCACCATTTTAGATAAAACTTCCAAAAATATTTGCATGACAAATTGCACAATATAAATCATGTATTACTTGGGAAAAAACAGTTTTGTCAATTTGGATTATTACATACCATTTACTAGCTCATTCAAAATTTACG
Source organism: Echinometra lucunter (assembly GCA_029962745.1). Lineage (NCBI taxonomy): Eukaryota > Metazoa > Echinodermata > Echinoidea > Camarodonta > Echinometridae > Echinometra > Echinometra lucunter. Next base: position 9,381,483 of record CM057153.1, read on the forward strand.
GGTACAAACCCATCACTTTTTCCCATGCATTTTTCAACAAAAAAGAGGAAATGCCCCCAGCGAGACAATTTGACTCTTAGTGTTCGATTAATCCCAATTAATTCATAACTTGATACCTGAGGCAGACCAAAATGGTGCCACAAAGTGTTCAAAAGAATTTGCCTTTAATTAGTCTGCAAAATTCAGACCCCCTCCAAATCACTGTCTGATTTTTAAATTCTGGGTGGACACTGGATCTCCCACTCTACACTGCCCTTGTCATGGATAACACGTGACATTTTGCCACATTTTTTATTTCCTACAGGAACTGGATGGCTTCCTGTATTAATTCCATGGGAATTTGAGGAATTGGTAATCAACAATTAAATTGGTAAAATCACCTGAAAAATAATTGTATTGCAGCTGGTAGGCCTTCGTATTAAATTACCCCCCCCCCCCCCACCACTAATTTACAGGGCATTCTAGAGCTTAATAGTTAGTTGAAGGGAATAAAGGATACATAAGGCCACAAACGGGCGGAATAGAATAGCATTTTGATTTGGTAAACAACCAAATTAATGCCTCTACTTATGCGTATGTTTAGAGAATATATTTGAACTTGCAATATTCTGAATATAAGTGACATGAAATCTTAACATACACAGCAATATGTCCTTTGGTGATTGATACAATCTAACTACATGTAAATGTAGATCACAGAGTATAACAAACCTTGTGTCCTTATACGTCATACATCACACACAGCCCTCAAGTGATAAGTGTCTGATAAACCTAAATCTATTCAGTCCATTGGAAAATTGACAAACCAATAGCTTACAGAACCACTTTCAATTCAAAACTAGGAGTGAGAGAGAGAAAGAGGGTGGAGTGGGGTTGAAAAGAGTGAATGAAAAGAGGAATTGAATGAATGAAATCAATCAGGCTTCACAAAGAAGAGGGCAGGTTGCAACTTCGTAGCCACAATACTACAAGCTAATAGTGTTCCAACCACTGCCACAAAAGACTTACCACCGACAAGGCCTGTTCGCATTGCCCCCAGATAATTAGGAAGCATAGTATCCTCCTACCTAATAGAAATATCTCCTACTGCATCATTTTTCGAAGCAAATTAATTCAAAGCTGATTATACAAGAAGATATCAACTAGATTATACTTTTTGTTCTTGATTATTTTAAGAGAGAGTAAAATGAATAATGAAATATGAAATAAAATGAAAATGAAATTCAGAGCGATGTCTTGAATCTCAGCAATGCAGACAGTCCCTAAAGATCTTTAATTTCCCCCTAATCCAAACAGATTGGTCATTCAAATACCTGCTAACGATGTATGATTCAAATTTAGTCATGCAAGATTCTTATCAGATTTATACTGGTCTGGAGGTGAAACATATAACTTATAATTGGTCAGAATTTAGAGATTAAGTCACAATTCACAAAACTGAAGGAAAAAAATGTAACAGAAATAATTTAGTTAAATCAGTACAAAACTAACCCTTATTAACCCTTATTGTGCTCAAACATCAAAAGTCATATCAAGTGGACAATATCCTCAAAGAGAAAAAAATAAGGATAGGCTTCAGTAGCCCTTGTCACAATTTCTTTTATTTCAATAACTAAAGTGCATTGCTCTCCAACTAGTTGGACAAAGGCTTTCAAGAGTTTGATTGGTAGTTAATTTAGAGTAGATTACCAGTAATAAGAAATATATTTTCATCTTTCATCTAAGCATTAGAGAAACTGATTTTATGGTCCTGAACCAGACAAACAGTTCTTCCTCCCCAAATGAGCTTTCTATTTCTATTTTTTCTATTATCTCCTCTTTTTGTTTCCTGATACTTTCAAAGGTAGTTACAGGAAACTTTTTCTAAATCATTTTTTTAACAATTGTTATTCTATCTTCTCAATCTTCTCCTTTTCTTCATCCTCACCAAAATCATTCTCATTCACATCTCCTCTGACTCTTCTTCATGAAAAAAGGGTCAGAGAGTTTTGCACTAGATTGTTTGACATACAACATAGTAGGAATATCTCATTTGCCAATACATATGTCAAATACCCTGCTGACATCTTAAAAGTCGTTCACCCAGAAGTGAGAAAGAATTGCCAGGGCAGTAAGCCATATAGAATACATGTGTTGTTCCCTATCTAAAATATCTGCATTAGTCAATAAGGCTTTAAGCTTGCAGAGAAAATAAGGGTGTTTATATCCACTTTTGGAGTCGATAAACAATACAAAGTAAAAGTAAAAAAATAAAATCAGTTTAATGGCAAAGTGGGTTTTTTTAGGCTAGGAAAAACCTCTATTGCCATTCTTGTATTAAATTTTGTTAATCCAATATCAAAAAGAGATAAATAAACAAAAGAAAAAATCAAGTTTGATATCCATTAAATATTGTATTACCAAAGTGTTGACCCCACATGTATTTTTACGAATACAGTTAAAATACATGTACTTAGATAATGTGGGAGGAAAGGTCTAGAAATTTTTTTTTTATAGTTTTCTCATGAAAATAAAAGTTTCATTAATCTCACCTAAAATCAAATGGTATATTCATTAGCTGAAATAAATACACTTTCAAAGCTTATTTATGAAACTGCATCATGCTTTTGATACTATGGCCAGAAAGATTGAAGTCCAATAACCTGCAATGACTCCTATAATACCGACAACCAATAAACCTAGCCCTATGCAATGTTCTTCTAATTGGTGCTGTACTGACGACAAAGTTTGGATGGTGCATGCATTAGGGTTGATTAACTTCGGAGCGGCCCGACCATGGAATGCTTGTACATAAACATGTCTACATTCTTGACGTTGCATTCATTATGCTTCTCGTCTCGAGTTCAACTTCACACTCCATCTTGGTTGGTTAGGATTTTTGATTACTTACTGGACCAACTTTCATGTTTAATGTTATCAATTTGTAATATAAACATATGAAAGTGAGAATAACATGCTTAACACTCAGAGCAAGATGACCATGGTTAAACTGTCTCTTGACACATTCATGGCTTCTGAAAACCTTCACTTTTTGGGTAAACTATACAATACGGTTAACTTTTTCTTAACAATAACTTCACAAAGCAATTATACTTTCAACCTCTATGAAGTTATATGAAACCTATTTTTGTCGTGAGAGCTTTGTAATTTAATTTTTAAAGAAGGTAAATTGGCATAAATTGTCAATATTCAGTTAGGCAGGACACTTGCCCTTTCTCACATTTCAGACCATAATACCACAATTCCACAAAGAAAGTTGGTGCATCTATCATATCATATCATATCCTGTCATATACTACTTCTAAATCTTTCATTTATATGTACAACTTTTTTTCAGTTTTTACAATAGACATACCTTTCATGTATGAAAGGGGTATTGCAGTACTCATTTTATTTCATTGCTGAAAATAATATACATTAAAAATCTTACATGAACTCACACATCTTTGCTTTCTACATGCCATTATTCTCTCAATATCAAAATGTTATTCAAATGACATTATTCCAGTTATTATTCCAATGTTATTTGTATTATCTATTTATTACTTATCCTTCCTTCCTCCCTTGCCCCCTTCTCTCTCTCTCTCTCTCTCTCTCTCTCTCTCTCTCTCTCTCTCATTACATGTGGAATTACACCTCCCTTTTATCTTTCTCTCCACAACTCTCCTCCACCACTGTCCTTAAATTTCATTCATTAAAAAAAATCTTGTAACCTAAATAAAAATCAGGCAATGCCGAAAATTGATTGGATCTGAATTTATCACTTCACTTCATCATCCCTTCACACGCTTTGCCCAATCCCCTCCATGATGCAGAGCAACGGGATAACATCCATCCATCCATTATCCCCATCCAAGGGGGATTAGGGCCTCCCATTACCATAGCGACAAGATGAGTCACCAGGATGGAGCAGCATCAATAAGATGCTCCTCCATCTTAAAGTCAATGACGAGGTGGATGAAACATGGATGAAAGCAGGGAAAATGTGCTTGGAATACAGTGCTTTATAAGAGACAGAACGGGAGGGGATTCTATTTAGTCCTAAACATAACTTGAGAGTGCAGGCCCCTCAAGTAATAAATAGAAGAAGAACAAGAAGAACAAGAACAAGAACAAGAAGGAGGAGGAGAAGAAAGAGAAAAAGAAGGAGGAGAATAATAATTAGAGAAGACAAAGAAGAAGAAGAAGAAGAAGAAGATGAACAAAAAAATGACGATGGGGGGGGGTGGTGATGGCAGCGGTAGTCGTGTTGGTGGTGGGGTGATGATGACCATGATGAGAAAGAGTGGGAAGAGGAGGAGGAGAAAAAAAAAGAGGATGAGAAAGAAGAAGAGAATAAGGAGGAAAATGATGATGAAACATAGATAGGAAATGGGTAATATGTACTGGGAATTGTATGTCACTACTTAACAGGGATAAATTGTATTTAGTCTGGAACGATGCTAAAGTACTTCAAGCTTTGTTCCAGACTAAATAGAAGCTTGACAGTTCTGCTATGTCAAGTGTGAAATGAAATCTCGCACTGTAACAATGACGGACAGAGCTAAATACACCATCAATGCCTGGTCATAGGAGAATTGACACACTACCATAATCAAATTCAGATCTATGACACACAAATCTTTATTTAACCCATCCTGTGTAGTTTACAAATAGAAACAGATAGGAGAAAATATACATTGTGATGATGGACAGGAGACGGCATACAACCCACCGTAAGTGACAACTTCTCTTCCAACAGCAAGAAGAAATGTGTATTAGGCCCAATTCAAGAGGAGATGAAAAGCATACAACTCATGTCAAAAAAAGAACATAGACAGAGAGAAAAAAGAGCAATATTAACAATAAAAACAAAAAAATAGACAGGGAGAGAGGGGGAGGGGGGAGATGAAGAGACAGAGAGATTGGAAGAAGCACTAAAATTAATATTTCATGCGTACCTTTGTAACAATTCGCGAAACCACAACCTTCTAATAACTTTGGACACAGAAGAAATGTAGGTATCTTCTATTAACACACTGAGTATGATTTGATCTCAGTATAACAAGCACTTTCCATAGACCCTAGCACGAGTCATCTCAGGTTCAGTGTTTTTAAGAATCAATTAAATCACCTATTCACCTAAACTTAACTACAGGCACACTCGTGAATGTCACAAAGGCAAATAAAGTGTGTAAGTTGAATAATTTTTTTTTCACCTTTTTCAAGATGTAGGGGCTATTATTTGGGGGAAAAAAGATGTCAACTTCTGGATTAAATGCTGCACTGTAATACCTTATACGCCTAACAAAGTTTGTGCATAAACAGCATACTATTAGTTCTTTGGCTATGATGAATGGTGTAGCCTGTACTTGTGAAAACAGTTTGATCATTATGAGCAAGGTGTTAAGAATGACAAGAATTAACAGCACTGAAACACCTACATGACGCAACCTCGAAAAGTAGTAGTGAGGTCACACTTGTACAACACCTTCTCCCCAAGTATGTCCCAACTTTAGAACAGCTTCTAAGCAGAAGTTGGCTTTTAGGCACCTTATCAAAAGTCATAGACAATTTGGAATGCAGCCTAGAGCGTCTTTTGCGCTCAGCATCTTCTCCCCTCTGATCCTCCCATTTCTCCCCGGCAAAACAATGGGCGATCGGGAAAACCGATGTAAAAGAACAGTCAGGGAAAAGACGATCAAAGACGCAGGACAGCATATCTGACCTGACTGATAAGAAAATTTATGTGCGCTTGCAGGAGAGTGTGCAGGAGATCTATGGCTTGAAATCCTATCTGAGGGACTTGGTAATAAGGGTAAATGCCCTAGCTCAGGGCACTGATGCAATTGAACCCTTAACCTCCAAGGAATGACACATTTGTACCACTAAGCCATTGTGACTTCTGAAGCTCAAGAAGTTCATGATGCCCACTTACTACACTCCTTTTAAAGTTATTTTACAAACAAATTTGGAAAAAAATAATTGTTAGGCATCACCTCCAGTAATTAAGACCCAATGCTTGATTTTTTTAATGTTTCAATTAAGGACCTATTTGATCGCATTGAAATGTTCTAAAGTTTGTTGCCTTTTGTATCAACATAGTGAAGCATAAACAGAATAATACTAGTGATCTTGTTTTGTGCAAAAGAGATAGATATGTAATTTTATACAAGAAAAATGATGCTTAACTGTGAAGCAGATGCAACTGCACTACAATAAAACACAGAAAGAAAGATGTCAGCTACAGTTCAATGAGACTGCAAGATAGGATATGAGAAGTTGGCAAGGATACAGTGGCATAACAAAGCCATTACAACATCTGAATTTTAACCCTCCCTCTCCCCGTCACATCTTAGAAATGCTAGGTGCGGGAGTCGATATCCCTGGTCGATAAACAAAAATAGATTAAGGCATCTTCACGATGGAATTGCAATCAGCGACCCATCGACCCGTCGGACCTTGGCCCTTCTCCCCCCGCATCATCTTCGTCTCTGGTAGCAATCACCCGGCAACAAGATACCAGCCTGCCTTCATCAGATGCAACATCAACACTTAGCAGGAGGGAGCAAAGGAAGACAGGTGATCACTTCTTAACTTTCACTATTGGCTAGCTGGTAAGTAGGTGTTAATAGAGAAGTAAGACAGAAATAAAGGTCAGCTCACCTGTCTTTGGTAGCTTTGGCTCTTGCAAGCGGCTGATGAGATTTCTAAAAAATGGATATATCCCCTTTTCTCTGCTTGGGACGCTTGCCTACATGAGAGTGCTACGTATCACAACACAAGTACGGACTGACATGGAGAATATGGACCTATCTTATTTCAGACTCCTAGTACCGAATGATGCATCACATTGTCATTATACACAATCATAGTCACCCCCTATCTTCCACATGTTTAATCACACAATATCTTCCTATCCTCCTCATCTACGACAGGTCTAGTCTATGAGGACCTTCTAGACTCAAGTGATGTACAACAGGTATTTCTGATCCCTACCAAGCCCCTATGACAGATTTTCTACTGACATTAGTGGCTAAATATTAACCAGGGTACGGGGTGCTAGGCATACATCCAGTCAAACTTGGATTATTAAGCCATACATATCGGTGGAGCTCCACCGCCGCTGTCGTCTTTTCTCTATCCCTTGCCATGCTAAGGCATTCCAGGCTTGATGCTTTCAGTTGCATCCTGACTTTGACAAGCACTCACACAGTCGACCGGCTGCATTTTTGGAATTGCTAATGGACTGGCCTGACCCCTCTCTCTCACTCTCTCTTTTGCTCTTGTTGCCGACATCTGTACAGCCATGGTTCACCATCATTAACATGGTTATTCATAATTATTATGCCTGTCTAGGAAATGGCTTTGAATATACATGCTCCATCATGAATATGAATGTTGCATCACTTGTTCACTTTCTCATGAATATGCATACTTTGCTGATGAGTGCAGACATTCTGAGCTTCCCTTGCCTCCTGCACAGCTAATGAATAAAATAGGCATTTGATTTTTCTCATGAATATGCATATTAACTCAGTCAATGGGCAGAAGTCCGATAATCAAATTACCTACATGATAGCAGGATAAATGCCTCACCTAGTATGAATCAAGGCCCCATACTCGCTCCCTGTCGATGAACTATTCCATCCAGGTGTGTTTATTTAATAAGAAAAAACAAACATCAATCAAAAGTCCAGAAACTCTCTTAGAAGTCTGGAACTTTTATTTTCTGTTCATAAATTTCATTAAGCCCTTCCAGCCTATTGGGGATGGAATTGATTTATTCCTGTCGATTCCAATTAAACATGGTTTTAACAAATTTACGACAGTTTGTTGTATTGGATTTTTTAGTAATAGATTTGAAAGTACTACATGCCATTTTCAATATTGTTAATAATTTTTTTGCTGATAAAAAACACAATAATTACAATTTTCGTATAAATGTAAACCAGGAAAAGTCATATAAAAAATCTCTCACAGATTTATTTATTGTGCATTTACCTCTCATGTACTTGGTTTTTCACTTGTAAATGTACCGACATCTTCAATTGCACAGAACATCTTTAAGTGCTACACTGTAGAAATGGTATAAACTTTTATTTATGGTATTGCAATACAGGTTTGTGCATTAAGTCTCCCCCCAAACAAAAACAAGCATCACTCCAACCCAACTACAATTCTCTCATCAACTAGTCTTCTTGCATCTTGCTTAGACTGGAGCAGTGCCCGCCAAGTGACTTTCACATGCATATTCATCAAGCCAGCCTTTCATGAATAAACATGAGATGGATGTGGCCATAATTGGTCAGGCAGGCCAGCTGAGTGGAGGCTAGGCTCCACCCCACAAGACCGGTGTCAATATAACCAGTGCCCTGTCAACATTTTGCACACGGAAAAGGCTCGTGATCAAAGCCGCAAGGCTTGGAGAGGATAAGAAAGAAGGGGGAAAGGAGGAGAAAGGAGAAGATGATGAAAGGACAAGAGAATAGTGAAGGAGAGAAAATGAGATGGAGGGTAGATACAGGTCATGGGGTAGTAAAGAGAAGAACTTCATAGCGCAATAATCCAGGAGAAGCATTAGAAGATACTAAGAAATGAATAAGAGGAAAATACCACTGAGGAAGTGATGGAGAATGGATACAAGGATTGAGAAAAAGATGAATAACAAAAGGAATGTGTACAAACTCTTTGAAAGAGCAAATTTGACTGAAAGAAAAAAAACATGAAAGGGCTCTCAGGGGATTACAGGTAAGCTGATATCAGAGATAAAAAAGATACAAAACAGAGATTAATATGAGAGATAAAGGCTAAGTGCAGAGCAGTAAAATAAAAGAAGGGAGAAATTAGAGAGAAAAATGCATTCCTCCCACAATCCAACAACAAAAGGCTCCAAATGAACTGAATATCCTCATCAAATCAAAACAAAAATAATGGAAAATGGATGATCTTCAGGTCCTGCCAAGTTCTGCCAAGTCCTTCATGGACATAATCATGACTTAATCACTTTTACAGTTAGAGAAAAAAAAAGTAATTATATCATTATGGAATTGCAATAATAATTTGGAAAGAACAATGGTAACTGGCTGTTTCCAAACTATCAAAGATCCTAGTATATGAAAATTTAGACTACATTGACATCTACTGTAGATAGCAACATTCCTTTGAAAAGATTACTACATTTTCACCGTCAAGTAACAGAGTAAAATGTTTAACCTGTTGACTACTGAATTCTCAAATTCCCATAGACTTAATACAGAGGTCATATGGTTCACATAGGCAAGAGGAAAAAAGTACTGCCATTCTTTAGATGGAGTAATACAGATATAAGCATATGTACAACTTTCATACACATCCCCTACACATTTGAACTCAAAATGAAATTGAAATCGGTACTCTGAAAAAGTTGTTGCCAAATAGTTGACCTTACATGTTTCTTAGGAAAAGGATAACCTCTCAAGAACAAATTCCCATCTTTAGATGTGATTAGCGGGTAAAGGATTGCTCCTGGACGGCGGATGAGGTACAAAGAGGGAGCACTATCATCGGTGCATCAAAAAGACAATGATTCCCCTTCCAGGAACCTAGGCTTTCACGCTGGTCTGTCTTTGCATTATTCTCCCCAGGACTTAACATTCTTGATAACATTCTTGATAGGAGTCCCTTATCAAAATATATACTAGACTGACTTCCAGTTTATAAATGGAGTTTAATATTTTTTCATAACTATGTTTCTAATATTATCCAATCCTCCTCTAACTAAACTGCCTATGTCACCTCAAACAGCAGGTGCAGGTAACAGTACAGGACTTAGTCTTGAGCTACATAAACCAATATTGACAGAGGAAGGTGTAAGAAAGACAGAATCATGCCTTCACGGGCTTCAAAATTAGACTAGAGGATGACGAATGGAAAGCAGATGGCATGGGCCCTGATGTAAACTCTGGGGGATGAGCTCACATACAAAACATGTGATTGGTTTGACAGCGGACTCCACGACTAGAACACAGTTTAGGATAAACTCAAGTGCATCGTAAAATCATTTTCTGTGCAGCTCCCTCTCTCTTTCCATCTGTTGGGCTAATTATCTTTTTCATAATCTCTCAAAAGTATGATGTTTCATCTTATGTAAACATCAAATGTTTCTAATGATTTTTTTTTTCTGCATCTCCTCGTTTTCTCCTCATCATTCATTTCATGCTTCATTCTACAAACAGCAATTATTGCTGAAACAACTCATCTACACAATGCCAGGTGATTCATATTCTTTGTCATTTTTCAGGTTTGTATTACGTTTTGAATGAATTTTTTCTGCATCTTTCTCCTCATCATTCCTATCATGCTATCTTTTGTTGTTGTTTTTTCCAGGTGCTTTCAGTCCACAAGCATGGCTTGAATTCCTTGTTGGCCACTGTATTTCCAAACATTTTTTTGTTTGTTTGTATGTTTTAAATTGTTAAGGTAATAAACAGTAGTGGTAGCAAAATGAAAGTTGGCATGAAACTGCTCAAATGTAGTCTCATATTGTTCGGCTTGCATGAAAAGACGCATGAGTGAGATAATCTAGTATTCTATTCACGATTTCCGGTGATTTTCAGTAAAACAATTCAAATGATCATGTATCAACCCTTACCTTATACCCTCGCTACGGACCACCTACCCCGACGCTCTCGGCTCAACGGCGCATAGCGGTTCGCACACACTGTTTACACGTGTGTGAATTTTCAATGCGGGCCCGCACTGAGAACTTGACGTATCTTCCGTTGATATTTTAGCCATTTCTAAACAAATATTTTTCAAAAAAACGTCAACTATGTTCGAAATTAGTCATTCTACATCAGTGCATGTAGTAATTTTCATTCCACCTAACAAAGTAGTTAAATATTCAAAGCGCCTCCTTTCCCACTACTACTTATTACCTTTAATGTGCTAGCAGTTTTGAAAAAAAACTAGATGAATCCTCAACCGTGCGTGGTCGAAATTTATGCCTCCGCCTTTGCCAGATCAGAAATACATCACTTATAATTAAGGGAAATGTATTACGATACATTTAGAGTACAAAACTGGAAAAAATGGTTCTATTTAAATGACATTGTGTCGTTATCGCAAGAACAAGCAAGTTTCACATATACAGTGACATCTATGACCTTTGACCTTGTGACCTTAAAATCTAATCAGATCATTATCCCTCCCATATACATACATGAGTCAAAGTTTGAAGTTGATCCATCAAATGGTTCTTAAGTTATCACGAGGACAAAAAAACAGGACAGACGGATGGACGGACAACCCGAAAACATAATGCTTCCGGCACCTACCCTTGGTGGGTAAGGCATAAAAATTGATGTACTTTGAATGCTTTGTTTAGTTTGGAAATGAAAATAAATGAAATGAAATGAAATGCTATATACTACAAACAGCAATTATTGCTGAAATATTCATGTATAAAACAATGCCAGGTGATTTGTATTCTTCCTCATTTTTCAGGTTTTCACATAATCATTTTGAAGGAAAATACACATTCAATTCAACTGTAACTTTAAAATATTTATTGTCTTTTATATGTACATGTATGTGGGCCAAAAACATAAGACTTTTTTTTTTACTCATAGTGTATTTTTTCACTAGTAATACAACGCTCACAATGTAGAATTTATTTCATACAGCATGATAATTCACCAATGAGCTCATGAAAGACAAATGATTAAAAGTCACAGGCTCAAGACAGAATGGCCTGGGCCCCGTTTCATAAAACTTGTTATCAGTAACAAATTCCATATTTCTGTGACAAATTTGCTCTCAAGAAATCAGATGCCAGGATTTCAGTAGCTTATAACAATTAATGCAATTTGTTATTGATAACAAGTTTTATGAGACGGGGCCCTGGCCTGCAGCAGAGTACGGACCAAGACTTCAACCAGCTTAATGGATGCAGAAACTGCCAATGAGTAAAGCTCCCTCTCTGTTCTTGTAGTTGCACTAATGGTAGTGTCATATATGAACACGAATGTCACTAGTAATGACAAGCTAAGACAGCTGACAGGGGACCATAAATTCTGTCCTCCCAAGGGAACGAGGCTTTTGTCTTTTTGACTGAAAGAATATATTTACCAGTATAGAAGTAAGATACAATTTCACTCCCCACCGTTCGAAGTTTCCACCATATATCAAGTACCATTAATGATCGCTCCTGCATCCTCCTCACTCTTCATCATCAAAGAAAAAAAAAGCACTTTTACCATGACCACAATTAGATTTTCCCATCATGAAATTCCTTTCATTTCAATTAAAATAATAAATCATGATAAATCATAAAGTATTCCTTTAAAAAACCAATGTATCCTCTACAGTACTCGTAAATGGACAATCCCGAGGTCTTCAAGTCCAGGCTGACCTACTGAAGGAACATACATATTTCCATTTCAGTCAAAGTTTCATGCAAGACCTAAATCAGAACAGTTGTGTCAAGAAGTATCACAGACAATAGACCCCACGTGACTGAGGTTTGTTTACCGCGAATAACTAACCTTACTGTGCCCTCAGAATTTCATACCGTGTTTACACAGTGACTCGGCTTGGGGGTTCGACACGCGACCTGTGCTCAACACGGCAATTTTATGTCATGTGAACAGGATCAGTGCGACCCATGAGCCGTGTTGAACACCGCTTTTTTGATCCGCCAGAATTGCACGTTTCGATCCGCGAGCTGAGTCAGACTCACCAATTTTTTCGTGTGTAAACAGAAAGCCGTGTTGAACCCACTGACCTAGGTCATTGGGCGAACTAGGCATCACAATTCTACTTCCGTTTGTGATCAGCGGGCCGTGTTGAACTCGCCTTTTTGTTTCCAAATAAGCACGATCACAGTTGCCCTCATCGCAGCGTTCGACCCTGCTTGAGGATTCAACACTCGAGCCGAGTCACTGTGTGAACACGGTATCAATGTAAAAGTTAAAAGCCAGCATAAGGCATGCCCTTAAAGTGACAGATTTTTCTACATGATCCTGAATAAATGAAACAATTTTCAGTTTTGCACATTGGGAACATTTCCATTGCATAATGGATGAAGTACCTCTATTACAGTATATCATGATATCCCACATCCATCATGTTTCACATTTGAAATGACAGAGATAAATACTGCTACATACATCATCTGTTTTACAAAACATGAGGCGTTCGCATTAAATCTTTATTAGCAGAACAATAGAGTATCCCGAATGCGTTCGAACGGATGTGATATTAAATCTCTTGTGCCTTATGCAACAATGTCAAAATTCCGGATAAAAAAAGGTCTTTAACGTCACCATCCAAAAGACGTGACTGAGACTCGAACTTGGGTCCGGATCAGAGTCAGTTTGATGTCTCTCTATGTCTCTATTTCTCTCTCTTTCTCTCTCTCTCTCTCCTCTCCTCCCCTGCAACATTTTGTTAAGTTTACATTAGGGTATTCAATCATGTCTCTTCATAAATCAAACTTTCTTTTTTATCAAATTCATCAATAGCGAAGAAAGGATTGAGTGAACTACTTCCATAATACCCACCCACAATGCAATGAATCCTGGTCTTGGGTAGGGTAAGAAAATAAAAATGGTGAACAAAAAATATGAATAATCAATGACAAATATTTACCTATGAACAGATCCACATCCATCCAATCATCAGCCATGACGGATTCCCTTGAAGGGTTTTTCTTAGTCCACAGAGACGGTTCCTCTTATAATTATCTAATCATCTAGCATACAAAGGTATACCGATACTTCCCACACTGTTTTCTGCCTTTATACATTAAGCACTTTTGATGATACCGTACTGATCTACCTCAAACACATTTTGCTGATACCGGTGGCTCAAAATCAATCAAACACTGATCCTTTCCATAGCTGGAGATGCTTGTTCTTACTTGACATCAAATAGATGGTCGCATATGGCATTGATAAATGTCAGAATTGAAGTCCAGCATTAGAAATTGAAGAGAACATCAAGCAAACATCATGTCCCACTCGTCGTGAAATACAAGATTTATGACTTTCGGTGCTATCAATAATCACTAGAAGTTTACATATGTTTAATCATCTGGTGAACGCCAACCAAGAACAGTACCGAGGTCATTGGTGTTTAAGAAGATTCAGCACAGCATGTGGAAATAGGAGGAGTATAATACTTGGAAGAAGGATTCACACATAGAACTCCAGGTAAAATAACAGGTAATTCAGAATCAATACACTAAATTTGTAAGTAGCACAGATGTAGAGCATCCATCATACCTTGGTCATCAGACAGCTGGTCCATTATTTTATACCATTTCATGATGAACACTTAAAAGAGCACTGTCTCACACAGTATTATACAGTAAAGAAGTTCCCTGGAAAATCAAAATGTGAGCATGAGTGAAATCCTTTCAGAAAGTGCAATTACAAAGTACAGAAAAAAATAGCATCGAAGAGACATGATTCAATGTAAATGATTCACCACTTTATCAGTGATCTCTTCAAAAAGCTTTATGCAGTCAAACCACTGTCATAACAACACGACTCCAATTATGCCTTCTCAAAACGTTAACAGCATCAATCCATGGATGGTCTTCTAGCTACATGCAAAATATCCTCCTCAAAGTTCACTCATGAACAGGAGGTTCAATTTGTATTAAAGTTGTTCCATTATGCAGCAGACCTTTGAATAATACACAAGTCAATACCAATGACAAAGGAAGTCCTCCCCTCCTAAATTGAGATCATTTGACAACATTCACATCTGGTATGCAGTGTAAACGCCTCGGCAGATGTCTGGAAGAGATCTGATACAACCTCTTTCACCAAAAACAATTTCAAACGAAGCTCAATTCCAATCAGACTTAATAGCAGTAATGTCCTCAATGAAAAGTCGGCTCCTTCCTTAAACCTTTGCACAGTTGAAAATGAGGTGATATATCAATTAAGTAGTTTTGCTTTATCATAACACTGTGAATAAGTGTTGACATAACTGGTTGCTCTGTGACATATTAATTTTGTGGTGATACTCCTACAATACTGATATCCTAAATCTTTCCACGGAATGGGTCCCAAATGGATAATGCTGTCTTATCCTATTTCTTGATGGATAATATGTGGGACAGCCCTGTATCTCAGATTTAGCAAAGTGCTTTCTTGAATAATCCCAACACAGGAAGGAGTGTGTGGGGCAGAGCTCAAACTGTCCAGTCAAGGAAACAGGTCTCAGTTGAAGGATGAGACTAGAGGACTGGTAACGCAATGATTAAAAGCTGCATGTTGTGCTGGTAACACTCTTATGCTTGAATCTACCACAGAAAGTGAAACTGACACAACAAGAAATGCGATCCCATATGCACATCATAAGAGTCAAATGAAATTTGTCATCGCAAATTACACTTTGCTGTGGAATACCATCCAGCTCCTGTATTCGAGTAAACAAGATTGAAAGTTAACCCTTCCTCTGCTCCAAAAGGGTGGTTCCAATTCAGGGCCTTGGGAATTTTTTGGTTCCATCCAATGAGGGACAAAACTACTATGTATATTCTTTAACAACTGTTTGAAGGGTAGAACACTTTCACATCTTATGTAGATAATTTGTCACACTTGCAGTTTGCAAACTTAGTTGAAACTTCAAGAAATGCAATACCAACCCAATGAACAAACAAAAACATTTCTGACTGTCACCACTGTCTCCAGTCACCTTAAATACAATATGGTTCCTTCGGTTTTCCTCACTTCTGTTACAAAACTTGTGAAATATCATTTCTGTGCATCTCTCTGGAAGTTGATTTAAAGTCAATTTTTGAAGTAAAATCCATGAGACCACAAGGGCTATTCATGAGAAGATCCCTTCTAAAATATCATCTCAAATCTATTGCTTGGTCCTCAGAAGTTTCTCATGGTTGCAAGGAGAAATGAATTTGAAGTCACACAATAGCACTGTCCTAGTGATGGCCCCAAATCAATGCTGTGTGGAAACAAGGCAAAAGACACATGCACACACAAAATCCAGTCACATCTACATGTATCTAACAAAAGATCTTATGTACCAACATAGTGGGACAAGAATGTGTGACCAAGCTTGGCACCTAAGACGAAGGTTTATCATTTGTAGTGAACAATCTTGTCTCCAAGACCATGGAAACGGCAATGGAAGAAACAGGAGAGGTGCAAAATCATCCCTTGAAGTAAATCCCCCTCCAGTCATGACCCCTCTAGAAATAGAACCAATGTTTATCCCCCATCACTCGCTGAGCGGTTGGTGACTTGAGAAAGAATGACCATCCAAACAATCTCTTGAAGGGGGAGGACCTGGGCATTGGGTCAACTCATCCAAGGCCAGTCATCATCATCGTGATCAAAGCGGTTTCAATTCAATATCTGCCATATGATGAACGCTTCACTTAATATTTCACTTTTGTCTCCAAGCTGGATGGGACTGATATTGTTAAGCATGAGCGGGAAATCTTCCGCGGAGAGCAGCAAGGGCATTAACCCTCTAGGAAAGCATACGAGGCAAGGTCCTTCTGGCCCCGAGCAGATGAAATGTTGATGCGCTGTGCAGCTGGTAATGCCTGTCGTCATAATTGCGGCATTAACAGCGAATCCGCTGGAGTGATTTTTTTAACAGCATGATGGAACAAGTACCTCTACACCATGGAAAGTTATGACCCCATACTGGGAGAAACACTTAAAATTTTAATACTACAGGCTTCATCCAGGCTTCAATTCTAAGCTGAATTTAAAACACAAATCACAGTAACACAAAGCACACCCGATACCAAAAGAGCAATATGGCTCATGCATTCTCCAACCATATCTTGGAAAACTAAATAATCATTCCTCTTCCTGTTATGAATACAAAATAATACTGTTCAGGGTTTCAAGAGTAAACAACGTCAAGACCACAAATTATTCAGAATTCCAACTAATTCAGATCCACAAATGAAGCCTAAACACAGTAAAAAAATAAAAATTATTGCAATGATGAATGTAAAAACCTCATAATATCATACATGTAGGTTAAATGACATCATCCTTCATTCACAGATGACTGCTCTAAAGTGGGATTTGTAACAGCGGGGTAAAATTCATTTACCAAGTGAGATGGAAATTTTCACTCTATCGAAGGCCATAAATCCTGCTAATTTCTGAGCTACCCATCAGTCGCTGGAACATATTTAAGGTCATTTGTCAATATCAGACAGAAAAATTAGTTAAACATTCACATTTGAAGAATTACAATTTCTTGCCATGAAAAGGGTGAATTTCTTCAATGTGTCCCTAAAAAATGAACCTTCATAGTACTTACTGCATATACTTCATGACAGTCTTCTGACAATGATTTATGCAAAGGATTCATTATCGTTCTATGAATTTAAGAGCAGGTTAATCGTCCATACATGAGGGATAAATGAAGCATGACAAATCTGCCACTGATGAAAACCTGAAATCATTCATTATGACATAATGACATTTCATGGCGCAGAGTGTAGAAGTTCACAAGTCTATACTGTCACAAAATATCAGATGCCGCCCCCCCCCCCCTCCTTCTCTATCCATCTCTCTGTCTCTCTCTATTTTGTAAGTTTTATAAAGTTACTTTCTTACTTTCACAACAATTTCTTCCTCCCTCTAATCCCTGCTATAAAGTCCTTTCTGTGTTGTCCTTTGTATCTCTCTCTCTCTCTTTCTCTCTCTCTCTCTCTCTCTCTCTCTCTCTCTCTCTCTCTCTCTCTCTCTCTCTCTCTCTCTCTCTCTCTCTCTCCTGATTAATTTGATAACCTTTATTTCTATTTTACATTCTCTTTTCTTATTGCACTTCCAACTCTGCTTTTAAAGGTAAATAAGTGTTATGCAGCAATTTGGGAATTCAAAAACTTGACCTTTCCTTTGTACACCTGGTGATACATCAATATATTCCAAGGAACTTTAAAATGACTGTTATAACATTTTTCATAAATCAAAAGTTGTGTTTTAGGTGCAATTTCCTCTCTATTGTCAAACGTACACACTGAACCGATTCATCTTTGGTACTTATCTTCTTCAAATAATCTACATACTGTAGCAAAAAAAGACACCCAGTCTAGTTTTTCAATAAGCCTGCTGAATACTATGAAAAATCACATTTTTAATCTGTTTACTCTGTCAACATCAAGAAGTGAATATCAACATACAAATAAAAAAAAATAAAAAAAACTCTTGGGGAGTAAAAGAAATGGTGTTTGGGGTATTTTTGTTGAATTCAATGAAGCACGAAGAACTGCTAAATGCTTTTTTCATTTGGGTTGATTTACTTTGACACAGATAAAATTGGGTGAAAGACGCAAACAAAATAAGTGAACTTTTCAACTTGGCAAATATTAGCTCATGAACAAATTGACTTATATCAGGGTAATCCAGAGGCAGGATTTAGTCCGTGATATGACAATAAAGCTAATTTGTTACTCTATTCTATCTACAGGTGCATGAGTTTAAAGGGAAAGTCAGTGATTTGAAAGCGGATGATAAAATTTACCCAAACATTCCTTGAATCCACTTACAAGTTCACCTGCTATGAAAATGTTAGAGTAGAACAAAATATCTTTGTTTCCTGTGAAAGTTGAAAAATGTATATTGTATTTCTCTTGGTTTTCTTAATGCATTTACAAAATACACTCAGATTTTTTTTTAAAGCCATAATAAGACCATTTCTTAAAACTTACCTTCATCTCAGAAAAAGAAATAAATAAACTCCACCTAACAGATAAGAATGATAATTTCATCACTTTCTTAAGATTGTCCAACTTCCATATCATGCTGAAACCCCTTTTCTTGTGAAATGTCATGTTACCAAAATAAAACAAAACCACACAAACAGCAGAGTGGGTAAAAAAAAAAAAGGTATCAATCATGACACAAAATTAACTTCTCGTCAAGGACATTATTCATGAAGACTCCATTTACATGTAGGTTGATGTGAGGTTGCAGTATTCCATTAAAAGCCATGGAGCAAGACGCACTTCAACTTCAAGAGAAGAAATAGCGAGTACATGAGTTTTAAAATAAAGAAATCTGATCTGGGGCAAGAAGGCACTTCAACTTTGATAATGAGGAAATTGTGATTGAATGAGTTTTAGAACAAAGAAATCCAATATGATTTTTGAAATGAATACAATACCTTACTAACTTCATAAGAGTATGACTAATCAATACATATCTCACTAACTTCATAAAAGCATGACTAACTTATACATAACTGTATACTAATGAAATTCTAACTTCCATCAAATGCAAATACTTCCCTCTTTTTATATTTAATGGTATGTCATCTTGGATAAAAAAAAAAGTTGTCATATTTCCCAAATGAAGTATCTAGTCATAAGTAACAAAGGAAACTATAGACAATGCCGCAGCTCTTGAAAATAATACTCTCTTATCAAATTTGCCGATTTATTCATTCCTCAAAAAAAAAAAAATTAAAAAGTAATAACAATAAAACAGCATGAGGGAGAAAGGTGCTTAATCATGAAAAGTAATGCCAAGCTATGTTGCACAAACCACATGAATTGATTGGGAGTGACAGGTTTGGAGGGAATGTCAGTTGTGATGTCACTTCTAGATGGGAGAGGCATGAACAAAGGAAACTTACGTGGGTGTGAATGTGCCCAGAGTTTAACGTACAGGAAATGAGAACATACATGAAGTACCACAGGTGAATCTCTGATTACTAGGGGCATACTTACGTCATGGCAGAGGCCAAGTTCATACCGAGCTCAAGATTTGTGTTAACCAGGGGTGGACCCCGTAATTTGTAAACGGGGGGAAACAATGGCAAAAAATTTGCCCAATCAAGGGGGCAATTTCTAAGGTCTGACTTAAAGTACATGTATGCCAGTTGGCACCTGGCAGGCTGTACCCCTTAGTACATGCAGACTCACCACTCGTGAAACACAGCATATTTCAATTTTCTGCAAATATACAGCTTGGATTATTTCAAATAAAAACCATTCAGAAATCAATTCTATATCAGCACAGCTGTCTCAAAATGAAAAACTGTCTTCAAAATTTCTGATTGATTTGAGATACATCAAGAATGCATCGGTAAATCTCATCAAAACTGCTTGAAGCTTAGTTTAAGCCAACTTGTTATGGCAGTAAGTGAGTAATGAAGCATTTGATGCCATTTATCACATAGAGCTGGGATCATAATTAATTTTTCTCAGCCATAATGGGACACGGTCTCCTCCAACAGCCAATCGTCTCTAGGTCTTAATTGCAACTGGCAGGCAGAGAGACAGGGTTGTGAGGTGTTATTGGTAGCCAAAGGGTTAGCCAAAGGGTTAGAGGCATCATATAGAGTGAAACCTGTGTATAAAGACCACTCAAGGGAGACAAGAAAAGTGGTCTTTATAGGCAGGTGGTCTTTATGGACAGGTTTCCTTTAGTACATGCTCCAATGAGAAACAACATTCAAGGGAAACAGAAAATTTGGCCTTTATAGACAGATGATTGTTATAGACAGGTGGTCACTAAAGCAGGTTTGACTGCAACATCAGTGGGGGTGTGATCACAAATTCATGAATAAAATCAATATAGTTTCCCATGAGAGGATGCAAATTTTCTTCAAAAACTTTCCATATTTGGGTGCATATCAATACATGCTATGACATAAATTGACACCTGGCATAATGTTAAACTCTAATATCAGGCATCCAAAAAACATGTTTTGCCAAATTATAACATGATCAGAAATAAAACTCCATAACATGACTTCCGCTCTTACTTACAATGTGTAGTTTTACCAGCATGGAAAATATCCCTTCATTCAAACACAGTAGTCGAACCAGTTTCACATCATACAAGTAGAAGGACTACCTGACTATAAAAAGAAAAACTTTTTTCGAGCAAGTCTTCTAAAATGGAACACATAGGGAAAAAATCAGACTGCAAGACTGTCTTCCTACAGCGTATTTCTTCTTCTTCTACAGTTTGATATATTTAAACCAAGTTTCTCCCAAACCAGGGTTGTTTTCTTTCATGCCACCCCATTTTCACCTGTACCCCCCCCCCCCCCCCCCCCCTTCTTCAAACCAATCCTGATGCAGTCAGTGACCCCTGGCTATCCAGGGTTCATTTCATCTTGAATGGAACATTGGAAATGCATGGATAGGATGCTCATAGTGCCTAGATTTCCTCTCATAACTCTGCTTTTCAGGGCAGAACCAAGCACCTCGGGGACAATAGCTGGTGAAATTAGAAGAGCAGATTTCTTCTCGGAGTATAGGCAGTATTGTAGAACAAGCAGTGCACTTTCTCACCTTTTCCGGTTTATTACTCACACATCAGAAAGACTTGAATTAAAAGCTGCTTGCCTCTATGGATAGGTGACCCATATGTGCCATTTCATTTAACATCTAGTTTAAAACATTTTCAAAAGTTAACTATTTAAAGGAACTATATGAATTTACAACATAGATTTGCCAATAATGCCAATAATTAAGGTGCACTCAGTAGCAGACAGTATATACATACTTCTTTTTTTGAGTATCCACATGACACAGCACAGACAAATCATACAGATGTGGATCCTTTAAAAAAAAACAATATCAATTTTCAGGCTCCCCCCCCCCTTCCCCAAGATAGAAGTGTACATACATGTACATGCTTTTGTTCTCTTTTCATGAGGCATCAATCATTCCCAAAATTCTCCTTTCAACTCACCGAGATATTCCCTTAAAAACATGATTTCCTACAAGTAGCATGGAAGAAGCTTACAAGTAACCTGGAGATATGGGTCACAAATTGAACAAAAACTTAAAGGCATTGGCTAACTTTGTGAGCAGCTGATTTAAAAAATTCTCAAACTAAGATGAAACATGTGTATGAGTACTTGTATTTATACTCAAAAACCCTGAAACCAACCATAATTTGGAAGGAAAAGCTGTAAGTTAGACGCAAACCGCGATTTTATTAGCTTTCGTCTCGAGAGACACTGAACTAAGAGGACCGTTCGCGCGAATTCAAAAATACCGTTACTTGCCTTCCGCCGCGTGATACGTCAATACACACAGTGCGGTCCGTTGAGTCATGTGCACATGCGCACTCCTTACGTTGGGTCTATGCAACCGACCCTAGTATATTTTTCAAACATTGGTTCACATTTCTAATATTTAAAAATACTTCCCGTGGATATTATGCTCTGAAACTTTCACACTGGTATTTTTACACTATAACCCTAATGTTTATCCCATTTTTAAGTAACAAAATGAGATTTTTTTAAAATCATAACAATGTTAGCCAATGCCTTTAATCCCTCATACATCCATGCAGTCCTCCTATATGGGTTACATGCTATGTTCAATCAATGAAGCCCTATAGAGGCAGGATGTCCAGTTTTGCTTCACAAGGTTACCTGTCTACAGAAATTGTCGGTGAGACAGGATTAACTGCCCCCCACTTAAGAGCAATTACAAAACCAACAGTTTACACCAGTTTATTCCTACCTTGACTACATGCCGCTTCATACTCGCAGATAACATCTAGTATCGACATGTCTGCGGCAGTGTGAACACTCTGATATAATCCAATAGTAATGATACCTCTACTGCTTGTCCCGAAGAAAATATTCACTCAAGTACACCATCACTTTCGTTTTGAATCTCAACTTGAAGAATGATGGATGATTGTTCTTCAGAAACTACAAGCGGTAATTAATCAACCATGACCAAGAACGTTCAATCTATCTTGCTCTTGATATACTTGATATATCCTACGGTATCAAACTCCAGTATCAAATCACATGGGTTGGTTCACACTTTGGCCAGATTAAAAACACAGTATTCCAGTTAGGATATTTCTTTTAATTAAAAGGAATCTTCATGTATTTCCATCTATTAAGTTCCAGGTAACCAAATAGGATACTCCAGTCATGGAACACTCTAAACACTGCAGCATTCACTGTCAAACTGGGACAAAGATTTGAATATTACTCTCTAGTCATGATAAGCAACATAACAAGGAGAGCATAACAACCACAAGATGTCTTGCTTCGGCTTGATATCAACCTGCTGTATCCCAAATGTAGGGGAGAACAAGGTATTCTGCTATCGGTGACGTAAGCAGAATAATACAATAGGAAACCAAACTTCTGGCAGTCACCTAGAGAACAATCGGCAAGAGACAGAGTGATGAGATCCAAGTTAAATGTCAAGGAAAGACAAATATTCTATGGTCTTACATGGTACACAAATACCGTTTGGACATTGGCAAAGGAAAATCGAAATCCAAGTATTCCTCATAACGAAAGTGATTAGAGACTTGAGTCTGCAACCTGTGTCAACAAAATAATACTTCCTACTTCCTTATCAACAGAGTTCAAAGAAAGTAAGGAACCACTTGAATGAACGCTTAGGAGATCCTCCAAAATCCGGTGTATTGGCAAGTCCAGACAAACTACACATCCAACTACCTCACAGTTCAGGAAAAGACAAATTCCTACCCACTATGGAATGAATTAGCCCCTGGTTTACTCCTTCTGCTTGAGTATTTATAGCCAGGAAACTTCTGGCAAGCCTGCAAAATTATCTTTCCGTCAACAGCTAGTTAGCAGCCGTCACCCAGGCAGTAACTGTTCCTCGTCAAGTTTGTAACACCAAACAAACACTCTCAATGTCAATCTGGGAGTCTATGAAGTTCCTGTAACAACAACTTTAATATCTCAGATTAAAACAGGACATTTTGTTTTCTTTCTCTCCAGTTTCTAAAAACAGGAAAGTGTGTAATGCATACAGTAATTGAAGAACGATAAATTATACACCTTGTACCTATATGTTCTGCTTGAAACTTTTCTTTTTCATTCAGCAAATCATTGCTGGAAGTGTCTTATTTGTCAACTTTAGTAGATATAATATAAGCCAACCTCATCAATACTAAAAGCAAGACAATAAGCCTAACATGTTTTAGATTTACTTTTGGATGAATATAGCCATAAGTCCAAAAAAAGAGTAGATTTTATAGAAACAAAAACATATTTTATACTTTCTTCATATTACATCCATTCATGTAATCCCTGTTGAAGGACTTCTCTACATATCCAGCAGCAAACCAGCAGCCAACCATCGCAACAAACCCTTGCAAAGTTTTAGTGTTCATTTATGGTAAAGAGATGCGTATATATATCCATCAATGCTCAAATAGAGGAGAGCTTTGTGAAAGGCTGCAGGAAGATACTCTTAATGTCATATTTTGCACCAACTTTAGAAGAATGTGGTTGGTGGCATAAAAGATAATTTTTGCCTCAGCATTTTTTTTTACCTATTCAAAAAAAACATTTATTTTAGTGTAAAAAAAATCATTTTAATTAGATTTGCCAATTTCTGAAAATGAGGAACACTTGCATTTGACAATAACTATAAGAGTTCCATCACAAAAAAATTAAATAAATAGAAAATAGAAGCTAAAAGACACAACAAAATGCTGAAAACATCTTCTACAGGGCAAGATAGTATTTAACATCTCCTCTAAGCATGATTGCATTAGGGACGATTTTTAGGACAGGAAGCTTCTGTCAAGAGCAAAAAAATTATCTCCCCGACAGGATGCTCTCCGAATCGAGTCGTTCAAGTGGCATCATCAAATCATGTCAAGTTCGCAGAGTTGAAGGTCGTGCTCTTTACAGGACTTTAACTCCTTCCATGCTTATCTTTTATCCATTATTATATGAAAATAGTTGAGCTGTCTCAGAAATAATTTTATGAGAAAATAACAGTGAACACGGACATACTGAAGCTTTTCGACATCCACTCATCAGAGTAAAATTGCATGAATGAACAGAAAGCCAGAATCGAAACAATATACACGTCTAATGGAAGCAAGGGAACAATAAGTGCATAAAATGACAAGCTGTGATATGCTGTGAAGGTAAACAAAATTCATGCGATTTTAATCTGACGAGTGCATGTCGAAAAGCTTCAGTATGTCCGTGTTCAATGCTATTTTTCAATTTTGCAATACCAAACACCTATTCAAATAATTTTTGTTCAGAGGGGCTAATCTCATTCACTCTCTTAAGCTCCTCCAATGCTTCATATCTAGCCCAAATCCGGTCCAGATTAATTTCTTGGACTCTTTATCATATGACCTATCCAGTTCCCAACTGTTGTAGATCTCTCTCTAAGAACAAACCTCCCATGACTCTTTATAACATGTTTACACAGTGACTCGGCTCGAGTGTTGAATCCTCAAGCAGGGTCAAACACTGCGATGAGGGCAACTGTGATCGTGTTTATATGGAAACAAACAAGGCAAGTTCAACACGGCCCGCAGATCACGAACGGAAATAGAATTGTGATGACTCGCCTAGTTCGCCCAATGACCTTGGTCAGTGGGTTCAACACGGCTTTGTGTTTACACATGAAAAAAGTGGCGAGTCTGACTCGGCTCGTGGATCGAAACCTGCAATTCTAGCGGATCAAAAAAGCGGTGTTCAACACGGCTCGCGGGTCACACTGATCCTGTTTACATGACTTAAAATTGCCGTGTTGAGCATGGGTCGCGTGTCGAACCCCCGAGCCGAGTCACTGTGTAAACACGGTATTATTGTTATCATTAACCCATTGAGCACGATTTTGGTACAACATGCATTTTTCATAGACCCCAGCCCAAGTTACCTTGGGGATAGAATTAAAAACATTTTATGAATAATATTAGGTTGTAAATATTGAATTATGTCTAAATATATATACTACTATTGCCAATCATTGAATTTAACCCATCCAATACTAGAATCTATGGGAAATTCATGTTATACCAAAATCAAATTGTATCCGATGGGTCAAAATATGAAAATGAAACTCCTTAGATCCTCCTAATTACCATTCACAGCATCGCAAGTATAAACAAAACCAAGCTCTGTACTGCATAAACATTCACTGTACCTTTTAATACCTCTCAGACGTGATTAGGCTGCTTATCAACTAATAAACTGTTGATAAAGGAGAAAAACGAAAGAAGCAATGATAGATTTTGTAACATTGGAGATGTGATCATTAACAACCAATACATCTAGAAAATGCAAGAAGCTTTTATGGAGTTCAGGAGAAACAGATATATTATTCACTAAGAGAATCAGAGGGGCCTTTACACCATTCTTTAACAGATAGTTAACATTCCACTATGAACATGACTGACAAAGAAAGTGGACAAAATAAACAACCTCTCATTCTACCCTTCACAATGGTTCTGGTAGTCAAAAGAATATCCTTCACTGCTATTATGTTTAATCAGTAGTTCCAGGTGAATATGCATGTTACACCTGTTCCACATATTTTAGATAATAGCAGTGAAGGGATGTTCTTTTGACTACCAGAACCATTGTGAAGAGTAGAATGAGGGGTTGTTTATTTTGTCCGCTTTTTTTGTCCGTCATGTTCATAGTGTTCTCTTGACTCCCAACAGACAACATAACACATGATAAAAACTACTTTTAAAAAAAATCAACTCAAATGCAATTTCAAAAGCCTATTGTACAGTCTATACAAATCTTGTTTGGATTATGTAATAAGCCATTGTAAAGTCTGCACATTTCTAAAAGTGACAGACAGGGCTTTTGAAGTTGCCTTAAGATGATTTTTCAAAAGTAGTTTTTATTGTGTTATGAGAAAAAATTATCAAACAAATGATGTTATGATTTAAGCTCTATACCCTCCATCTTAACTTTGAAGGAAGGATGCTGAAGACAGAATAGAGTCTTCTTCGTAGTGGAAAATCTGAATGAAATTAGGGTGATTCACGGTAACTTCCTATTGGTATTCATTAAAGAACTGGAACCAAGCTCGTCCTATGGGAAATGCAAGATGGCATGCAGACCTTTACTGTATCTAGAATCATTGTCAGAAATAAATGTGGCTTATTAGATCACTAAGCCTGTTGTGGCTGGTCAAATCGCATCAATTATCGCTGCAAAGATCGGTCAACTTTACAAAGTGCATTCCTTCTTTCTATATATAGGTCTTTTAGAAGCACAAGGAAAATATGTATGCTTTGAATGCAAAAACCGATCCATTTTTGTCAAATTGAGATATATGCAATCAAATATAAAAAATAAAGAAAATGATAAGAAAATATGTGCTACTTTTGATCATAACGTCAACAATATACCTTTATATGTCATGACCAATATATCATTTGAAAGGTATTATTTCATACTATGATAAATTTTCAAAAATGGCATTTATCGGTTCTTGCACATAAACTCTTCATATGCACTTATCTAATTTATCTACCAGTATCTTTTCATTAGCATCTCCGTACTAAACACTATAGTGAAAACATTGATGATTTTACTGATCAAATAAGTTAGCCAATAGATTCTTAAGACCTGATTTACTTTTGATAGTTCAACATAAACTTTAAACCAAGCTCTATCATGTCAAAATACTCTTAAGTGGCAGAATATATAGAAATTGGTATAACCTGTTAGATTAGAGGAACTCCCTTTTAAGAAAGTCTATTAATGCAAAAATGTACATTTTGGTGGTCTTTCAAATACTCATACAATAACAGTGGATTCAGAAAATAGAAGATAAGGAAGAATACATCTAATTGATTCAAATGGAAGGAGGAGACAGCAATGCTGAATGAAATCATTATACCACATGTACAATTTTATGGTTTATTGCTGAGAACTGGGCTGTGACTCAGCCATAGGGGAGAAGAAATAAACAGAGAAAGGAAACAGCAATTGGAGCATATGCTGATGAGAAAGATATGGAGATATGTATACAGACTATTAGAAAAGAGGGTTTTTTTTCTGTAGAAGTCCTGTGTACTACTGTTTGTAAGGCCTATCAGTCTTACTTGTGCATCCTGTTGGTCCTCCTCCAATTTGGACCTACTTCCCATTTGACCTACCGTCCATGTGTATTACCTCTCAAGGGATCTATTTCTCATAAGTCCTACTTCTCTTTGGAATTATTTCCCATGAGTTCTACATCTCATTGGTCCTATCGCTCTTTTTCTTATTCATCACTGGTTCTACTTCCTATTGGTCCTTGTAGTCCCCTTTACAACGGTCCTATTTGCCATCGGTCCTACTTCCTCATTGGTCTTAGTCCCTTCTAATGATTGGTCCTATGTATCACTGATCCTACTTCCAGCTGGTCCTACTTCACATTGGTTCTACTTTCCACTTGCCTATGAGACAAGCCCTAACGTGAACCTTACAAATCCCTGGCAGGTGGAATAGCTGGGAATAGAAATACATAGAATTAGGATAACTGAAAATGTCCAGTGCTGCAATAGACAGTCATAGAACCAATGGTCTAAGAATAGACCACCTATGCACCACTGAAGAGAATTCAAGGGGAAAAATTAAGCAAAGAAGTCAGACAAACTATAAAATGCCATATTAAAAAAAGATTGTCTTTAGTGGATATACGGTAAAAGAAGACAGAGGCTCAAAATGCATTACTAATTATTTCAAGTGCCATCTTTACCCAGTTGACTGCTGCATTCTGTAAATCTGTTAGACCTTGTATAAGAGCAAACCGCTTTCCATAGGCAATGGGTTAAATTTTGATCAATAATCAATCTCTTTTTTTTTTTCTTAATATTGCCATTCAATCATCCCAAAGAAAATAGAGCTACTCTTTAAGTCAACAGCCCATCAACTGAACCCCATGATACAGGAAATGACGGGAAGGTGTTAACAATGACGATGATCTCTTTCCCAGGTCGCGGGGAGAGAAAGTAAGAGATACCCTATCAGGCGATGATAGCCACATTCCCTACTGGGATGTGTCTTAACTTTCAACTTGATTCCAGGGAAATCTTGAATTATTAAATGGGAAGCCGAGAAAAAATGTATGTCAGGTAAACAGTGGAAAAATCCAACTTTTCTCTACTTGTATGATTCAATAAATGTTTTAAAGAGAAGATAAGTAGGACAAATATGAGTACTGGGGGGAATAAACTAATGAAAATAGCCTTTGTAATGAAATATACTTCAGTATTTGCTTTCTTTTCTTTCTTTTTTTTTTTCTTTTTTAAAAGACAGATGAAACAATAAGCTAAGAACTGTGAAGCACACTCCTTCTTAAAGGGATTCCTCAAGCAATAGCAATTTCATTTTCAACACCTGAGAGGATATTATCAATGAAATTTTGACTATTTTTGAAATAAACTTTCTTTTATCAACTGGTCAAACTGGTTATACTATTTGTCTCACTGTCAATACCTGGAGGTATCAAATTCCAAACAGGAGACAGTTAAGTGGGAACACCTAGTGAGTCGGAGAGGAAGTGCATATCAGTGAACAGGTGAATGTCTAGACGTTATCTAAAGGTTACTAGTATGTAACAAGGTGCATTCCACTACCCCCCCCCCCCCCCCCCCACAACCTCCACAATTCTCCCCTCCCAAATCCTCCATAACATTGTAGTCATCATTCTTTGGTACATGAAGTGCCTTGGTGGTTATTAGAAGTGACTTTGCAAGGGGGAAGGGTTAGGGGGTGGTTTGGGGGCAGGAAGAGGTTTTCATGAGTAACGCAGTGATCTGTCTAAAGTAATTTATCCCTTCAAACATTATTTAAATCAAGGGTGAATCAAAATCATTTTCATACACAGACAATTCAAAGCATTTTGTCACACATGTTAGCAGCCCCATAGATAATGAATTAGACAAAATATCAAAGAAAATTATGTCTCTATGTCAATGCTATGGGATCCCAGGCTTGAAATCCCATCCAAGGAACACTGAGGATCAATGTCCGACCAAAGGAGGTTGGTATACTCACTTGAGATACATGCATCTAGTCCAATTATCCTCAAGAATAAGGTTCATGAAATAAAATTCTTGAACTTGTGAACCCTGGCCAAGAGTATGTTTAGATCTCACTTGTGTGAATGCCCCCCAAAATGGGCTTCATGTTATTATCATAAGTAATCCATAAACACATACTTTAACACAAAACCACTGAGTCAAATACAGAGTTGACCAAGTTGATCCATTGGCTCCTGCCCCTTTGGGGAACTCTCATGTTGATCATGCACTGTCCGCTGGAGGAACTCCCATGTTATCCTGCTGGGGAGCATTTCATCAACATTTGTTGTCTGACAAGTTGTCAGATCTGACATCTTTCCTTGATCTTGATTGGCTGAGAAGCATCGTTACTATGGCAACTGTCGGATAAAACAGACTTTGTCGGATAAAACATCCGACAAGTCCTTTCATGAAACGCTCCTCAGGACAGCACAAAGATGGCATGGCAATGACAGTAGGAAACACCACCTTCAAAGAATTAAAACAGATACCTTCTTTCATTCACCTTTGCTTGACAAGCATTTTCTAGATTTTTCTAGATATTATTTCAAGTGCTCTTTGCAAGAAGGCATTACAATTCACATATCTTCACACAGAGCTACAAGCACAATTTTGCTTTTTTTAAATTCACGTCTTTTTTCATATGCACCACTCAATTTCTATTGAAACATTTGTTCCCAGTGCTTTAAAGCCAGAGCGAACTGGCACCCTTGTATGGGATTTTGAAATAGCGCCCTCTCAGTCCTAAACTACTGATTTTGTCCCCTTTATGCTCCCAGCATCCTCTATTCTGATAAATGAGAGCTTTATTTTTTGAGTAACATCTGTTAAAATGTATCTGTATTCATACTAAGGAAATTCACGAGAAGCCACAAAGGATATGTTGTTTCTAAGAGTCTCTGGTTTTGAGTAGCCATAAGTTGGCGCTGTTGTAAATACATCATAAAAAGGGTCAGTTCACTGTTGCTTTAATGAAAGCTGGTGAAAGTGCAAAAGAAAGTTCAGTAATTGAAGCTAGCGTGAATATATATGCTTACATTAGCAGCACAAACAAAAGCAAAGTAAGGTCATCAAAATTGAAAGTGAAATTTAAAAAAAAATACAAATCCCCTTCTGTCAGCATGACTGAAATGAGCTATATTTTGCTTTGGAGGCTATGGAGCTTAAATTTTTAAGCAGGAAACTGTTGAACATTTTCATTAAAAAGTGGTTAAACTATCCATGAATCCTTCTTTTGACCTCGAAAATCAGGATGGAAACTTTCATGCAAATTTCATCAAACAAGATGTTAAAACTATTTTGCCTCTTTCGTGTGTCAAGTTTTTCTTTTAAATTTTGTTTCATTAAAGCAAAGTAACTAATGAAAAAGGGGACTTTCAAAAACAAAAATCTCAGGCAGTCAAATATTACAGAAACCCCAAAAGAATTCCAAAGACTATGAGCAAGACTATTCAATCCATCCTTTCCTAGTTAATACTGTGGAATGACAAATTTCATCAGGTCTAACTGAATATTTCCCCAAAATATTTATATGAGCCACACGTGTGATGAGTCTAATAATGATGGCCAGATCTGAAACTCTTTTAAAAGGTCACAATCGAAACCAATTCCCTTGATTCTTTGACTGAAAAAAGCAATGTATACACACTCTCTATGCATTTGACTTTTTTGTCCCTTTGTTTGTATGTTTTCTTGTTGGTTATAAAGGCTGAGAGTACCAAGAAGCAAACAATCTTTAGTTCAAGTTGAACTTAGAGTTGTTTTATGTTTCAGTATTTATTGTGATTGTAATTTAGTCAACTATATATGTTTTGATTTTTATTTTTTATCATTCTTTTTATTCTTCAGAGAGAGTTTTAAACATTTGTTACTGTTTTATAGATATCACAGTAAAAAAAAAAAACCCAGGAAATTTGGATTGAATTGATAACATTTAAATAGAAATGATAACATTTAAATAGAAATCATAAAATCTGTCATTAGTTACATGGAGGTATATCAATTGTTGTTTTCCATATACAAGTATGTAAGCAGGGAAGTGGAATTGCAATGTATACAGTCTCTGTGTTGCCTATATACCTTTCGCAGAATCTAAGAACATTATCTTGGACTTGAGCCAAATATGTAAAAGGAAGGCGGCAGCAACGTTGATGAAATATTATCAGACTGAGGGCAGCACACAGATGTTTCCTGATGGAACCGAGGGCAAAAAACCAAGACGGTTTCTTGTCTCGAAGGCAACACAACGAGGGAGTTTGTCCTTAACTTGGAAATGTCAACTGTGTCTCTTGTATACACCCAAAACAGTAACTTTATGGTGATGCCTGATGTTACATTTCACAACTGATCTTAATGAAAAAATGTCATTTTCAATAGAAAACATCACATCAGTCTTCATCTTTGATCACATTCCAACAAAAAAGGCGAAGGTACATGTAGCATAACAAAACGGAGCGACAGGAAAAGACATGTCCAAAACGCAAACAAGAAAGCCAACAGTATGCATTTAATGTTCTTTCCATATCTTTTCTTACCACTATGATTTGCCAAGTTACCTAAGCTCTCTACATGAATATCAATTTTTTTTCAACAAAAATGGACCATTTATTTCTTTTTCTTACAAACATGAAAGCCAATATCTTGGTAAAAACAAGCTATAATTGAAAGTATTCCATTGAATATTATTTATCCACAGTGGTCAATAATTGGTATCCCAACTGCAAATTTAATTCTCATATTTAAACATTGGATAATTAGTGTTGATATTGAATAGGTTCTTCTTTTGAATATTTCCAATAATAATATTTTCATTTATATGTTCATCTTGGATCTTATGATAATACACCTATGGTGGGATGATTCACGCTGTGAAATTAGGAATTAAAATGTTGCGAGTCCCCTACTTGGCCAATACAAACCAGTTTATGAAAATAGATGACAGTGGATGACTGCATGTGCCATAGTGCAGAGGGTTAGGGGCAGCAGCTTGAATAAACAGTCATATGCCATCGGCAGGAAGTGACATCATAACTCATGAATTATGGGAATTTACTGGGAGGTAAATCACTGTCCTTTATATCATACTAGTCTACCAACACAAAACTTAATTATACATGGAAGACACGATTCCACAAGCCTTAATGTAGCATGGCAATTGCTACATCAAGCCAAAAGATCTATTCTGCCGATTTCTATTAAAGGCTTTACCCAAGTGACATCTATATTTCGTAACAATTATTGATGGATAAGTCATAGGCTCAATAGTCGGTGTTTTCTAATGGCTTGACAATTCTTCCTAATGTATATGAAGAGCTCATAATGTGTCTATTACTGTTTCATTCTAGCTTAACCCATAGCAATACAGAGCTTTCTTGAGGTCTGAATTAATCATCTTCAATCCTCAAATTGGCAATACAAATCATTTTTTTTTCCATGTTTACATAGCTTGAAAAAAAATAAATATGGATATAACATAAACCAAAATGAAATATAATTGTAAAGTTGAATCAGAAATTGCCAATTTGAACACAGAAATAGTAATTATATATTATTCACTGCATTGCCAATTTAAAGAGTTTAATGATTAGTTACACTTAAACTGCTCTAATTCGAGAACGCCACACCATACAGTGATGGGAATGGGCTCATATTTGTCAGTGCATTTTTCTCTTTCTGCCCATGTATGATATGTACTGCCCAACATTCTGGACCAACAGATACTGTAAAAGCGTCTCCTCAAGGTGACACTGTACCTCTATGGGTTAAGAGATACAATGTATAAACAAAGATATGAATTAGCCCCTTCTATCATACTGTAAAAAGAATAAAATTATATACTGCAAGATGA
Source organism: Echinometra lucunter (assembly GCA_029962745.1). Taxonomy (NCBI): domain Eukaryota; kingdom Metazoa; phylum Echinodermata; class Echinoidea; order Camarodonta; family Echinometridae; genus Echinometra; species Echinometra lucunter. Next base: position 9,415,104 of record CM057153.1, read on the forward strand.
TCATTTGATCATTTGATCATTTTGTAGCAGGCAACATAAGTGATACGGGTTGGTTGACTGCAGACTACTTTCATAGATTCACTCTTGACAGTTTCCAAACAAGAAAGAGCTCAAATGGTTTAAAGGTAGTGTCCATCATTCGCATGTGCAATTCACTACGCTATCCTGTGATATAGAGGCCATATTGTTCACAAATTAAAAATATACATACATGTAGTATTTACTCTATAGGAAATTGTCTGCCCTGGCTAATAAAAGCATTAATGGTTACCAAGAAAGGGGGGGGGCTAGATCCATATACAGAGAGAGGGGGAGGGGGTTGATCTTGTAATATCTAAATGGGAAAAAAAACTCCTTGTCAAAAAACTAAATAAATGACGATCTTTGCAAAACATGATTTCAATTTAAGTTTGTGCTAAGCAAGTGTTCTGATTTCTGGTTGGTTACTGTTTTAAGCATCATGCCCTTGCTAAACATGACATTTCATGAGATCCTAGAACTTGTCATGGTCAATGCTTCTTTGAACGTATAACCCGACCTAAATCCCAGACAAAATCATGGCCACCATTTAGACAAGCATAACTTAAAACATACAGCTTCACACAAGAAATACATATAGCTATGCCACAAGTAAGATGATTGATTGCTAAATGTCTTATGATGGAGTGTTGTAAACTGAAAATAGGTGCATGCATTGTACGACATAAAAAGTTGATGAAAATTCAGGTTCCATTGCTCATGAAACCACTGAACAAATAAAAAAATTGCACTGCATTACGGCTTTCAGTGCCTATTACCAGTCATCTGATTATTTTCTTTCTTCCTACATTTCAGCATTATACATGTGAAAACTGATAACACAAGATGTAAGCTGCCCCCAAAACTTGTTTCTTCAAAAGACATTCCCTCTTATAATACTACAGTTATCCCTTGTTTACGACCATTTCTTCAAAATATGTCCCAAGATATCAACTGTGTATGCCTATTTATTCATAATATCTTGAAATATATTGTTATCCCTTGTATATGTCCATTCTTCCTAGCATGTCCCAAAATATACTGTTATCCATTGATGATTGAGTATGCCAATTTCTTCCAAATATGTTCCAAAATACAATATTGTTATCATTTGTGTATGCCCATTTCTTAGTCATGTGTTCCAAAATATGAAATAGTTATCCCTTGTGTATGCCTATTTCTTTGACATTCCTGTTAGCCCTAATTGTGTTTCCCCTTCCATTACAAGATTATTTAATACAACTTTCTTTGTACGATTTCAGTAACAACTTATCAACTCTTGTGAGAATGGGCCCTTTAGATTCCTGGCAAGTGAATCAGTGGTGAATACTCTAGCAGTGATCCAAACCAAGCCCGAGGCATGTTTATTCTGACATACATCACCCTACTGGACAGATTTAGCCCTCTTCACTAAGCCCATTATCTTCTCCTGGTCTTCTCATATTCAGCCGCCCAAAACTCAAGATCAATGCAGATAAAATTCCTGAATACTATTGTCTGATCTCATCTTCATACTCCAGCGTCATCCATCACATTGTATTTTTTTTTTTCGTTTATCATTTCAATTTTCCTCCTCCTCTTCCTTTTCTTTACATTACATTTCAATCTTTTAATCATTACGATCCCATTTTATGCTTTTCTTGGGCTATTTCTCATCTCTTCTTCTCACAAAAAAAAACATGTTCTTATTTCTTATTGCAACTGACAAGCCAAATATTCTGTTTAACATTTTACTTCAAGATGATTCAAATACAGCATATCTAATGGACAATAATATAGCATTAGGTAATAATGATCAAATCTCCGAGAAAAAAAATCTATCCTTTTCTACTTAATCCTACAGTAATTTAACATCTACTGCTGATGGGATATCAATAAATCCTTTCTTTGGGAAAAAAAAGTTGCTGTAGCATCCTATAAATTCTAAATATCCTATATAAACTTTGCATCTAATCCAATATGAGAGGATATAAAATCTATACCCATACACACATTGTGTAAGCAAAATATGAAAATATGAAAACAAAATGTTCTACAGTTTGCAAATAATTGAAACACCATTTTGCAGAAATTATTTCAGGTACAAATTTGTCAGGATTCCCCCCCCCCCCCCCCTCCACATCAACGGAAAATGAAGTTTCTGAGGCTTATGCAGTAATAACAAAAGATAAGCTGTAAACCCCTATGTTCGAGTCAAGTACAAGTGCAGCAGGCCAAATTGACTGCAGATATGAATTATACAGTTTGGCTAGCAGCCAGCAAACTAAGATTTTAAAGGGTTCCTCCAAAACAAAAGCAAGTTATCGAAATTGTGGGGGGGGGGGGGCTACTTCAAGATCTACCACTGATTTCAATGCCTTCTCTTATTCATCCACTTGGATCTGTGAAAAATCCATACATTTTTCTTTTCAGTTTGATGATTTAGGCAATAAATAAAGTACTAATCTTAAAAGATCTATATAGATTATGAATATATTACCAGATTTAACACTTTGGTGCTTTGTGACCAGGGGTTGAGGGCACTGTTTGATTCCACATAAGAACCTGCACATGCTGTATATTATTCTTGGCCCCATTTCATAAAACTTGCTATCAATAACAAGTTGCAATAACTATTATAAGCTATTGAAATCCTTGCATCTGACTGGCCGAGGGCAAATTTGTCATAGAAATGTGGCAGTTGTTACTGATAACAAGTTTTATGAAACGGGACCCTTATTTTTCGGGGGAACTATATACAAAAGGTTAATCAGAATAAGAGTATCAGGGGAAGGTCCTATAAAGTTGAAGATTTGTAAGGTGTTGGTATACTTTAATGCTTCACTGTGACAGGACTGACCTTTGAAGTGAGATGTTGTCTTTCTTAGAATCTCTCGTCATCTATCTAACCCTGAATTGATAAGACTGGAGATTGAATGCTTGCCTTGCCTTGCCTTGCCTTGCCCTGCCTTGCCTTGCCCTGTCTTGCCCTACCTTCTCTTGCTCTTTCTTCTTCTCAGCTAGGTACTTTTCTTGGAACAGTTAGTGTACAGAAGACATAAAAGAATAGATTTGGTATTTCCTCACCAGAACTTGATAAGACTGGGAAATAAATACTTACCCTGCCCCACCCCTGCCCCCGCCCCTGCCCTGCCCTACACTGCCCTGCCCCTACCTTGCCCTGCCCGTGTTATATTTTTTTCCCAGGCAAGATTAGGGTCACTACAATATCACATGTATTACTAGTATCGGACTTGTATTTTTTTGTTTAAGTTTAACCTTATCTTTAATTTTTGAATCTTTTGACATGAAAATAACCCTAACACTAAAACATATGGATAAATTTTTCGAAAATCATTGTCATAAGGAATTGAACGCAAATTGTTGAGGCTTGGGAAATCTGCATAACCTACACAATATATCCTTGACTAAATAAGCCGTAGTATCCATTGCGCATGCGTCAAAAGCTTAGCCCTGATCTCCCCTGGGGAAAAAAAAATAACGCACCCTGCCCCTACCCCGCCTTGCTCTGCTCTGCCCTGCCCCTGTCTCTGCCCTGCCCTGTACTGCTCTTTCATGTTCTCCTCTTGGAACTTTCTACAGGGAAGAATTGTCTCGAAACAATCCAGAAAAAATGACAGATTAGATTTGGTATTTTTAATTACCAGTAGCTTCCTTTTTAGGAGTTGATAAGACTGGTAACTTCATATATTTGCCCTGCCCCTGCACTGCCTTTACCTGCCTTGCCCTGCTCTTTCTTCATCTAAACTAGGAACCTTCTACAGAGAAGAATTGTCTTGGAACAGTCAAAAAAAACAATGACAGATTAGATTTGGTATTTTTATTTATTCGTAGCTTCCTCGCAAGGACTAGATAAGATTGGTAAATTCTTTCGTGTACCTGGTAAGCAATGCGCCTTATTATGGAGTTGCAATATGGCACCCATGAAGAAAACATGCTTAAATACTGGGCATTTAAAGAAATTGAAACCCGGCTTTGAAAATGTCCTGTTATAAATGTACTTCCTTTATAGGAAGTTGGATTCTTTTTTAAACACTCAGTAGAGCTAAAATTTGAAGAACTATAATTATCTCTCCTACCCTGACCTGACAAGACTGGAATTACTCCCTTTCTTCAAGCACTTAAGGAATATGTTTCAGTGAGGAAATTCCCTGGAATTATAGGCCTAGACCTTAAGAAAACATTATGAATCTGAAATTCAGAACTAACATTTCCATAATCAAAAATATCTATCTTAACCTGAACTAAGTGAAAACTAACTTTGGGCACTATCTGACCTAATTCAAATGAAGTCCTCACTCATGTCACAATATACAAATGCACAATTTCTATGTTCTTCTATTCCATTAAAGCTTCATTCTGACCAGGGCCATAACCAGAGTTATAAATATATATTTTTTTTTGTTGTTGTTTTTTTTTTGAGTGGCACATAACTAAATATTGATTGCTGTCCTGAGGGAGGGGTCTAAGGGAAGGGGGTGTCTACCTTCCCTTTGGAAGATTTTTGCTTATCTAAGAGGGATAAGATGTAAAATGGTAGACTTTGACATAAATTCACTGTCATCTGGATATTTTTTCATAACAATAAATTTCAACCCAAACTATGGATTTTTCCCCCCCCCCCCCCCCCTTGGCTACATGTCTGATTCTAACAGCTTATTTTCAAACAGGGCATACAAAATCCTATTATGCCAAGCCCCAGCTGAACAGTTAGTATGAACACAGTGAAAGGGTCAAGAATATCAAAGGATTCCAGCGCAAAGTTCAAAATCATCTACATGTGAAGAGTTTGATTTTTTAAAAACTCGATACATCCATTTCTGTAAATTTGAGATATTTGCAAATGAGGTGACTAAAATAAAATTTTAAAAAATTAAGAAAATATATGATACTTTTGAATAATAATTCCTAACTATTTCTTTGATATAATGAGTGTGGTATCAAATGAAAGGCATTTTTCGTTTCATACAATGGTTATGTTACTTTGGAAGAAAAAGAAAATGGTCTTTATCACTTTTTGCATTCAAACTCTTTACATCTTCTCAATATCATCAGCTGCTGAGAAACAGAAGGGCATAACTCACATGCTTTAAAGAGTTAATGTCCTCCTGGCCCCATGCAGACATCATCAACACCATCTTCACATGTAACCCATCACATATATATCATTCTTAAAAGGGAGGAGTCCTGTCATGATTTTGAGAAATGTGTTGTAAAGTATATTACTCTTATTGCACTGAAGAGGTTGAATTCATCATTCTTATTTTAGTATTATTATTATTACTATTTTTTAGATATAAATCAATTCCAATTAGCAAGAGAAATCATTTAAAACCTAACTACGTAACACAATCATGCCCAAACCTATAAGAACAGGGTTTATAAAAGCTAACAAATTCATTCAAACTCCAACTCAAATTCATAAATTCAGGCAATTAAATCTAGAAGGAATTAGAACTAAATGTGACATGCCAAAGTATCACAAAACATCAGTAGTAAAAAAATAATAATAATAATAATTAAATGAAAAATAGCAACCAATTTTGTAAAAAAATGTTCCTTTTTTTCACAATCAAGAAAAAATTTGTACCTTTTAGTGAGTACTTTCGCCTCTAACTGGGGACTTCTTCAGACTGCGTCGTAGATGGTGGTATGACGCAGATCGTGAGAAATCTTATTCGGGAGCAACCAATTTTATTATGTTTAGAAGAAAAAAATCACAAATACCTGTATACAGTATACAATAAAGGCCTTAAATATTTAGGAACCTATTGGTAGCATTTCGGTCCTCTCCATATCAAGAAAAAATATAATATAAAAGGCTGACTGACCTACATTTCTGTTTTACAGTGGCATGTCACTTATGGATTAGTTTTAACTCAAAAGACATGTCAACATTTAAACAAACTCAAGCAAACGTTTTGTCAGTTGAAAATATAACAAAATGAATCAGAACTCATGCAGCATTTCATGGTAATGATAAATGATTTAATATGTAATAGCACTGTTGAATACAAAATAAGTGGCAAAAGTACAAAATGCATTACAATTGTGTAAGTAAACAAGGCATCATACAATTTATGATTATGATTATGATTACATACATATATATTTAAGTTGTGCATTTTTATTTCTCAACTAATGCAAGCCTGTATTCAAATCATTTTCTATACCGATTATTGAGCAGACAAAAGCATATTAATAAAAGGTAATATCTAATCTAAATTTAAAATATATCCTGTACAGTGGAATCTAATCTATGATTGAGGATATTTTCAAGAAAAACACTAGATGAGCCTAATTGGTTAAAAGAGTGACATTTTTTTTTTGGTCTGTGAAATTGATCATTTTATGGATTCTAGTAAGTATACAACCAAAGAAACCAAATTGTATCGAATTCCAGCATTCTCATCGATGCCCTTCACATGGAAACATAAAAAGGCCCAACAAATTTCATGAAATGTACTTATTCTTACAGGCAATCAAATTTTAAAAATTTGTCAACTGTCTCTCCATGATAAACTGATTAGGCTCAAATGTGTTCATAAATTGTGTTAACTTTTTCGATTTTTTTTTTCTTAATTTTTTAGGAAGCACATACTTGTATACCTCATTCTTATCACCTACAAATCTTATTTTACCAACAACAAAAACAAAAAAATTGGACTCTCATAGCTTGTTACTTATTACAAACTAGACTGTTGCGTTAATTATGTATAATTTTATCTCTGATAGCACCAACAAGCCCTTTCTGTGCTGTGGGAAGCATATCCTGTAAAAGAATTGAAAAGTTATTCGATTGGTCTAGGGAAATCATTTTCTTCCCAGTGAAGGAGGTATTTCCACTTACAACTTGCTTCAATGGATATGACTTAAACAGATGTCACAATAATAATAATGATAATAATATTGGATATTTGTATAGCGCACATATCCACCTAATAAGGTGCTCAAGGCGCTCCCAATATTACCCCGGCTAAGCTAGGCTACCAATTTCGGCGGTCACAGCTTGCAAGGAATTCCTTCCTGCCGGTACCCATTTACACCTGGGTCGAGTGTGGCAAATGTAGACAATGGTTGGTTAGTTGGTTTTTTAGTTTAGAGGTGCTTATCACTTCTAAATTAGAATATTTGCACCTTGATATGAGACCCTAAATTAGACAGTTGAAACTTCAGTTATATTTAATGATAAATGTATATGTCACACTCCTGAAGCACAGAAAGGGTTGAATTAAATTTAAGAATTCAATGCTAATTTCATACTACGTGTATCAAAATAATTTTAATACCAAAAAAAATGATTTTCAAAAGGAGCTTTTACAAGGAAGCCAAATGATTTAAATATTATAATATCAGTGTACAGATTAAAATAAAAGTTCAGTTCCATTACTCACTTACTGACAGTGATTCTCAATTATTTCAAAACTACCACAGCACCGATCAATAACTGATTTGCAATTGTCTTTCAATTTTAATGGCTAAACTTTATCTTCCATATCATCTACTTCATCAATTAATACTCACTTGTCTAATTTTAAAGAAATCACATAATTTCTTTTCTACTCTTTTCTGTCTCTTGATATTCATAAAAGCAGCATTACTCAGTATTAGGTTCACTGGAAGACGGATTACACATTATTGTGAATCACATAAACATTACGAATGGATTATTAAAACAATTATTTACAAAACAATCACAAGAAAGATAATACAAACATTATCTCAAAGTTTGAGAACACCAAATGAATATGAATACATGTAAATATAGGAGCATTAGCTCAGATTTTCACAATTGAAATGAAAGCTGTGAAATAACATAAATCCATCCCACTAACTCCGAAAACCAAAGAAACAACACAATTAGAACCATCACATCAATCATGCTTGGTATCATATCAGAAAATTTCTTGTTAATACACCACAATGATCTTCAAGATTCAAATGTCCCCATCCATTTGGTCCTACAAAGAAAACTTCATTAGCATAACACAAAAACAATATTTGTTATGAAAAACAGAAACACAACAATTTAAACAGTGAAGTGGCTCTCCTATCTGTTCGATTTCATAACTTGAGTAATTTCATAGGATTATGCATACAATACAACTTCTTATTTTTAGTATGATTTTTCCAAGCTGTGAGCGCTTTTATAAAATACAGTCTGTAGTTTAGCTGTTAAAATATAAAAAAATCCTATTAAAAAACACACAGATATGTAACTACTATGCAATAGATGTACACAATGAGCTTTGAATATTTCAACCCATTTCAGATAAATCATAAAAGCACTTTACATCAAAGTTTTATACTGATATTTATCATCCATAATATGAATGTACATCTACATAATATATACAACGTCATTAAAAAGAATTCCATAATCTACAAAGTAAAATAAAGAATCCACACAAGTTGTTCATATACCAAATACCCCTCTCCCTTTCTGGATGGTTTGAAGTGACAATGCTACTTTTAATTGAAAATAGTAGTTCATAGTTCATAGTTCATAGTAATTCACACCATTTCTTAACAGGAAATTATCTATTTCTAATTCTAAAGAGAAACTACAGCCACTGGTAAATATACAATGAAAAAAGTAAGAATATAAAATCATAAGCATGTGAAGTTAAAATATTAGATGGAAAAATTATAATGAGCAAAGTGATAACAATGTACATACATGAAAAGTTAGTATAGTATACAAATGTAAATATGCAAATTAATGATCATGTAATGATTAATGAATGTAAACATATGAAGCTAAGTAAATACTGAAGAATAATAAGTATATAAACACTAAAAAGTGGCATATGATATTAAACAAGTAATATATAATTTCAAATATCAAATAAACAATACAAGCTTAGTTGTTTCATGCAAAGCAAAACAAATTATTAGAAAAAGCAAAGGAACAATATTAAGCTGAATTATTTACACCACTTCAAATATCACCAAAATATCAGTCTCCCCATAACATCTTCTGGATTGCACTACCGCTCACCACCAACTTATTAAAATTACTAAATACCATGCCCACAAAAAAAATCAACAAATAAATAAAATTACTTGTGTATATTCTCTTCAGTAAAATTGTATTTACTGAAGATGAGATTCTGTCAGATAAAGCTATACAGTATTATATCATCTAAGTTCAACTCAGCTGTGCATATTCAATAGCAGCACATTTGCTGACATGTTTACATTATAATGTAAAAATATTTAACTAAATACTAAATTAAGACTGAATAATATAGACTGATTTGAGTCCAATGAATACGTAGGCCTGATGAAGACTATACATAAACTATGCACCCCCCCCCCCCAAAAAAAAAAAGGATGTAAGATCCCATCTCCAGATTAATTCACAAATTAAAATATCAAAGTGGCAAGAGTTTTAAGTTTACAGCCTGATTACATGGGTTACAAGAACAAGAAAATATTTCAGCATTTTAGTATGAAGATAAACTCTAGACCAAAGACGCCCGGCAAAAACTGGAATACACAGATGTTTCACAGCAGAAAGAAGAAAAAAGCTCAGCATCTTAAAAAGTACCCCGAAAAATACACATGATGGGTGACTGAAAGATGAAAGAAGAAATTCAGTTTCCCAATGGAAAGAGGCAAAATTGAAGAAAGAAAACATAATGTTCATGTATAATACTAACATACCGCTCAATATCTCTGTATATGAAATGGAAGTTACATATATTTACTGTTGCTTTATTAGGTACAGCTCATCTAAGCTTTGCAATCATTAAGAGTAATGTTCATAATGGACATATGTATGAAATTTGAAGACATCAAATAAGGGCTGAATACAGTACTGTGAACATCATGTTACGGTGAGTAAGTATTGTATTTGGAACATCTCACTAATATGCAGCTCAGCCAACAGAGGGAGCTCTTGCTCTTTGCTCCACATACAGATTGGATTTTCCATAATTTTGAGCAATTGAGAAGGGATGCTAAAAAATATGAAATGGCTTAGCCTTGTAAGGCAAAGATTGCTTTCCACAGAGGCATAGTGACTGCCAAAGTAAAATATGATACCTTTTATAGGCTATAAACTATAGAGAAAGTATAGAACAAACTTAGGTAGGTTTTAAAGTCAAAATCTTGCTACTAGGCTAAAAACTACAGAAAAAAACCCTAGTACTTAATACCTTAATATGGTTAGATTCCTTATTACCAATCCAAGAAGTTACTACATACTTAATAAAACCAGCGCCATCAACATAAATATGCAGCAAACATTACCTAAAATGCAGTTGAAAGCAATACGTACATAATCTACTTCATTTCGCTTGAATGATTTTGAAATTAATGCCTGTCCACTTTCACTTTTGGCCAATAACATAACTTAGTACTTTCTTGGACAAACTGTACACAGTAGTAATTCTTCAGCAATTGTCTATGTGATCCAATAAGCTCAGTATACTGTGAAAACATTAAATGCCTTGAAATAGTGAGAGGTTAAGAAATGAATGTATACAAACGAGAAATAAATAATACAAGGACAAAACGAATATATAAATATATGAGAAGCTTTCAGCACACAGAAAATCTCAGTAGAGCCCTCTGGGATGATAAGAGAGAATGATAAAAGACAAACACCTAACCTCTCAACCCAATGTTGTATGCTCTGGAGGGTTTGTGACGTTCAAATATAAACAAATGGTAAAATAAAGTAACATCTATCCTCAAAACCTCACTTAACTTGGATCAATATTTCTCCTTAGAGTATCAACAAAGGGAATTGAAATTAGGACTTTCAAGTATAATTTGTATTCCAGATGACAAGGATTTATGGAACAGAGGAAAAGCAATATCACATGAATCTTGTTTCAAAACAAATGCATGTCATCAGAGTCCCAAGAAAGTCAGTAAAGCATTTATAAACAATTAAAAGGACTAGGGGTGCGTTCAAGCGATTTTTTGAAGCTAGAATCACAAACATGAATCACAAATCAAAACGCTGTTACAAAACACGGCTACTGCGTTCAAGCGTTCAAGCGATTTTTCATCAACGCTGATTCTTGCTCATTTCAAGCCAATCCACTGCGCATCGTACTGCGCAGTTTGACCCAGGAAGGTCAGCTTTAGCCACATCATTTATTTGTCTCTATATCTTTCTTATGCTATTCTTTGTTTTTCATTCTATCTTCTTCTCTTTCCATCTTTTCTTATGTTAATCTTTGTTTTTTCCTTCCTTCTTTTCTATGTTTCCTTATGTAATATATTTTAACATTTTTTTTCCTTGTTATTCTTTCTCTTCCCATCTTTTCTTATGTTATTCTTTGTTTTTTCCTACCTTCTTTTATATGTTTCCTTATTTTTTCTTTGTTTTTTTCTGTCTTCTTCTCTTTCCATCTTCCCTTATGTGATTCTTTGTTTTCTTCTTTTATCTTCTTTTTTCTGTCTTCTTATGTTATCCTTTGTTATTCATTCTATCTTCTTTTCTGTCCATCATTCCTTATGTTATCCTTTGTTTTCTTATATCTTCTTCTCTTTCCATCTCTCCGTATGTGATTCTTTGTTTTTCCATCTATCTTCTTTTCTGTCCATCATTCCTTATGTTATCCTTCGTTTTCTTCTATCTTCTTCTTCTCTTTCCATCTTTCCTCATGTGATTCTTTGTTTTTCCATCTATCTTCTTTTCTGTCCATCATTCCTTATGTTATCCTTTTTCTTCTATCTTCTTCTTCTCTTTCCATCTTTCCCATGTGATTCTTTGTTTTCTTCTTCTATCTTCTTTTCTGCCCATCATTCCTTATGTTATCCTTTGTTTTCTTCTATCTTCTTCTCTTTCCATCTTTCCTTATGTGATTCTTTGTTTTTCCATCAATCTTCTTTTCTGTCCATCATTCCTTATGTTATCCTTTGTTATTCCTTCTATCTTCTTCTCTTTCCATCATTCCTTATGTTATCCTTTGTTTTTCCTTCTATCTTCTTTTCTGTCCATCATTCCTTATGTTATCCTTTGTTATTCCTTCTATCTTCTTTTCTGTCCATCATTCTTTATGTGGTTCTTTGTTTTTCCTTCTATCTTCTTTTCTGTCCATCATTCCTTATGTTATCCTTTGTTTTCCTCTATCTTCTTCTCTTTCCATCTTTCCTTATGTTATTCTTTGTTTCCTTCTATCTTCTTCTCTTTCCATCATTCCTTATGTTATCCTGTTTTTCCTTCTATCTTCTTTTCTGTCCATCATTCCTTATGTTATCCTTTGTTTTCCTCTATCTTCTTCTCTTTCCATCTTTCCTTATGTTATTCTTTGCTTCCTTCTATCCTTCTTCTTTTTCGTCTTTTCCTGTTATTCTATCTTATTCCTTCTATCTCCTTATCTTTCAGCCTCTTCTTATATTATTCTTTGTTTTCTCCTTCTGTCTTCTTTTCTAGCTTTCTGTATGTTGTTTTATCTTTCTTCGAACCTTGGTGTGAAAGCAACAGTAGAATCATGATTGAGATCTCCATTGCGTTCAATCGATTTTTAGCGACCGTGGTTCTGCAGAATCATGATTCAAAACGTACCTTTTTCAGCGTTTCATGTTTGCGTTTTGAAAGACGTTTATTTTTACGACCTGCGAAAAATCGATTGAACGCAACCGTGGTTTAAACTAAACGTCTTTCAAAACCGTGATTCTAGGGTGAAAAATGGTTGCTTGAACGCGGCCTAGGATAGAAAAGTGACAATATTCCTTTCTTTCTTTTTGCTTCTTTGAACTTCATTGTTTTTCAGACAAAAACATAACCACTTTTGAAGTGTCCTTGCTTAATTGATATAATATTTGATTTAAATTCAAAATTAAGTAGATAAGTATTCTTTCTTCTTAGTAGATAGGGTCAAGGAATTCAGAAATGCTTTATGTAAAAGGTGATCTATTTGCTTCAGCTAAACTGTTGAAATATATGATGGAAAACCCTTTGACTGCAGATTATGATGCCAAGGAAATATTAAATGTCTATCAATAAAATGAATAAATTACTGAATAAAATGAGATGAAATACATGCACACTTCAAGAATAAACTAAGGGGGGTAAATACTTCAACGTTGTTTCAAAAGGAAAATAATCATAAGGGGAGGGAACAAATATTTCAGCTTGCCAGATTGATTTAAGCTTCCTCCACCATCAGCTATGTAAGTGTGATAAATTAGCTTAAATTAATCACTTCTGCAAAACTGAAAGTGTTATACACCTAAGTGTCTTGAGACTTCCTTTTTTTTTCAAATACAATGTCTCCTTTCCTAGATAATTATCCCTGTGGACCAGGAAGAAATATACTTCCAGTGCACAGAGATGAGAAGTGACTACTGTTCTATTTCTCCCAACAAACTAACATCACTTCAAACCATGCAGAGTATTACAATTCCCCCAACAGAACAAGCTCAAATAAGGATTCATTTGCTCACTTACATAAAAAAAAAAAAACACTTTGTTATGATCTACATAGTACTAATGTACATGACTGAACTTTTTTTTTAGATAAGATTAAGAAAATAATATTTCAGAGAAGGGATCAACATACGAAATTTATAAATGGATGTTTTAAATTGCTGATGAGACGGTTGATAGGAGTTCATGTTGCATTCTAAAATAAATCACTAGAATGAATTCTCCCAATCACACATAGCCAATATGAGATATCCATAATGATATCAGGGACATAGATGTTGGGCCCTCACTTCCTATCTAATTGCATCATCACAGCACATGGTTCTTCGTCAGTGATTATGCGCTTCACATCAACGTCAAATCTTAAGTGAATTTTAATGACTCTTCATCAGAAGAATCCTGTTAAAATAGACAATAAACCCATCTTTGAAAACTCAATTATTTGCAAGGGTAGGGGGGAAAGTGACTTTTTCCTTATGACCAATGCTTCCTCCAAAACATTCTTGAGGGGTATTCATATCATAGCTGCGTGAACCGAAGTATCTTCCCCACAAAAATCTACTGACTTACATACCTCAAAATTAGTGAATCCCCAGCGTTGGGATTTTGAGTGCTATATGTGATAAGGAGACTTCGGCAAATATTTCTTAGAATCTTTTGTAAAAGGTAGATGATTTCAAGATGAAAGATGAGGCAGAATAAAACAGAAAGAATGCGAAGAAAGAATGTAAAAATATGCAAATTATTACCTTATTTCCAACCAACTCATTTGATTTGCTCAGTTCTGAAGTTATCAAATACCATTTTCTATCAGAAGAATATTCCAAACTCAATACAATTAAATTTTTTTCAATCTTTATGCTTTAAAAATAATTCTTCATAATTATTTCAAGATCAGGTTTGGAATACATCATTATATGTAATGAATACATTACCCTATCCAGTGTATCAATCAAAACAATTCCACTAGATATTCAATGAAAAGAACTGATCTGTATTTTTGAAAGGTTTAGGCAGTTGTGTCAAATTAGTAAGAGATTTGAATGGGCTTCAAATGCAACAACATGAAGAGGACTGGTTGATGTTTCATACATTCTCAATCTCTACTAACGGGCAGGCCTTACCTTCCAGATCTCCCTCATCACCAGAAGACCCGTACTCCTCCTCATCAGCCAGTGGGATGCTTCCATATGGAGAGTAGGATGCACCAGGTTTGGTCTCTGGATTCCCGCTGTTCTGCTGCCCATGAGACCCAGACACAAGATTCATCAAGGACTCGACCGAGGAGGTGCGTTCAGGATCATCCGGCATAGCTATCTCTAAGGCTTGGTGGTCCATCATCATGTCCTGGTACTCCTCAGTCATGTCCTCAAAAGGCTGAGCAAGAGCAGCACTGTCTACCGTGGAGATGGAGTCCCGGCAGCCAGGTGGCTGAAGGTGCACCTGACTTTCCTTGAACTTTGTGAGGGCTGGAGCAAGAGGAGGCTTGGTCAGGACAGCCCTCTTCAGCTTGGGGCTCTCCCCAAACTTGACACTCTGCATGACTGGTGGAGGCAGGTTGGCAGAATGATGATGACTATTCTTTTTGCTGGGTTTGGATGAAAGCAGACTTTGCCAGCTGTCATTATTCTCTCCAGAGAAAACATCCCTTGTGGCTATACGCTGCTCACGGCTTGCACTCATGTCAGGACTGGCCATGCGCACATGTTCAGGAGCAACCATTTTAGCTTTCACTCTGACCGGTCGTTCTGGACTACTGTCTGAGCTGAAACCAAGGTTTTCTGATGATTTGGGATGCCTGTACAGCTTTGTATTTGTGCCAGGAGGGGCAGGTCGGGGCGTTTTGTCTTCATCTGATGTTGATTCATGACCACACTGAGGATTAAACTCATCCTTCTTGGTCATCTTCTTTGGATGTGTTGCTTGTCTGTAAGGGAAAAAATCCTGACCCTTCTTTGCTTTACCAGGCTTCTCTTGCAGTTCTCCATTACTAGGTCCATACGGATTGGGTCTCATTTCAGAAACATCTGATGTTGCTCGTTTGCCTTTCTTCCGGATTTTGCCAGACCCTGGAGTAGCATGGACACCAAGTAGCTCTTGGAGCTCTGCTACCTTCTGAGCAAGCAATGGAATCTCTGCAGCTCTGTGATCAAAGGGTCTGTAGTACTGAGGATATAGTATATCATCTGCATCTTGATCTGCCTCAGTATGAATAGTTTGTAGCTGGTTCAATGCATACTCAAAGTCAGCACTGTCCCGTCCTCTAATTCTTTTTCCGGCAACATGGGTTGACAACAAATGTCTATTTTGTTCCAGAGAGTAAATGGCATCATTGCTGTCATCTTTCTTACTTAGATCTGGCTCACTACCTGCCCGCTTCATATTCAACTGGCTCTTGACCTTCTCCAGAATTTCTTGCTTCTTATCATGACGTTCCATCTCGAGCTTCTTCTGCTGGAACAGTTGCGCGCCCATGGACAGACGCTTGGCACTGGAATCCCTGTTGCTTAACTCAACAGATTCACTTGTTCCCTTAGAATTCTCCAGCCTTTCATCTTTAGCCCTATTATTGAGCCTTGGGAGACTTTGGCTCCTCCTTCCCTTTAGGCCTTGGTCTGTACCTTGCCCACGCTGTCTCAGTCGGTCATAATAAGCTTGCCTCTCTCCAGATTTAGGTTGGTCATCATCCGAGTAGACTTCACTTTGGCGAACAGGAGATGGGCTTCGTTTGCTTTTTTGTGTCTTGACTG
This sequence comes from Echinometra lucunter, assembly GCA_029962745.1. NCBI lineage: Eukaryota > Metazoa > Echinodermata > Echinoidea > Camarodonta > Echinometridae > Echinometra > Echinometra lucunter. The sequence goes on from CM057153.1 coordinate 9,431,265, forward strand.
GTTCTGCAAAGTTTTGCTTTGTTACTTGTTTGCTGACTGATGGTTCTATTGCAGGGTGGTCATTGGGCCATTTGATACTGCCATACACGGCATTTGGCTGGGAAGCTGTTCTCTGCTGGTTATTATTGCTTACTGTTTTTTCAGTCTGATTCTTCTTATTGCGGGCTACACTCAGAATCTCCTCTTCCTTTGAGAGAGGCGTCAGACTCTCAAAGAATGCCCTCCTCTCTTTAGCATTAATTGGCTTATCATCCTCTTCACTTTGTTCTGGACTTTCTTGTTTGATGTCTGACCTGCTTTCAACCTCTCGATAAATGTTTGTAGTAACTGGAAGCTCAGCAGATAATGGACGAGTACGTACGTTCGTTTTCCTCTTCCTTTCCTCTGCTGAATCAATGACTTCACAAGGTAGTGCAGTTGCTGTGATGTACTTTTCATTGTAGTATGCATTTGGGTGTACCATTCCTGAAACGTCCCTTGTCTGGGTTTGAGTTTCTGTACTTTTGGAGTCCCTGCGGACAACAGGCTGGCCATAGCACGTGTCATCTTTGATAGGTTGGTTGGATTGCTGTGCATCTTTCACCAGTATAGTTTTCAAGTCAGCTGAGGCTGGCCTTCTAGCTACGACTTGGTCAAGACCACCATTTGTTTCAACATCCCTGTTGATTTTCTTTATAAGATCTTTGACAGGTACAGTAGGTGCAACAGCTACCTCACTTTCTTTCCCTGTACCTCCAATACGATACTCAGTATCAGAAAATCTCTCTCTGTCATAATATATTTTCTGATGATAATGTACTTGGTGGTCTCGTTCTCTCTCAAACTCAGGACTGGAATGATACCCTGAAGACAGGCTAGCTCCTCTGTAACTTTCCCTTTGATTTACGGCATCCCTTTTTTGTGGTAGCTGTGAGGAAGTAGTCTTAGGAGCATGGTGGGTGTAGCCTGCTGGTGGGAGTTTTTGTCTAGAGTAGAAATCATAGTCATTGCCTGTTGAGCTTTCTTCAGATAGTCTGCCACTTGGTCTCGCTCCCTGCTTTTGAAGATTTTGTTTCCAGGCTGGATCTCGCTGGTTTGCTTGATACTCCATCTGAGACCTTACAGGAGAGTAACTGCCATGCTGGGAGTAGCCATTTTGCACAGGGCTCTGACTGTATTGGTTCTGGGATGGCTTTGGCATGTTCAGAGGCTGTTTCATAATTGGTGATACTTTGCCATTCTCTATCTCCACTAATTCTCTCTGCATTGGTCCTGGACTTGCCTCTGGACTTGGTGAGGCAGGCACAACTTGAGACACCAGGCAGAAGATGGTTTGTTTCCCGGAGTCCACTTGCTTGATTGAACTTACCGAATTCTCGGCATCACTTGGGGCTGGTGACCTCACTGCCATATGTGCTGGGTAGTCTTCAGGCCAGTCCTTTGGGACAAGGGAAGATTCCCTGTTTGAGTCAAATTTGTCACTGTACATCTCTGGCCTACTGTTCTGGTAGTTAGTTATGCCATATGTTCCACTGGTGTGGCCTGTTTGTTTTTGAGATTCAGCATATTGGTGACTGTTGCTGGTAGTACTATTCCCAAACTGATTATTGTAGAAGGAATCACTACGAGGGTGTTTGGAGGACCCTGCAGCTACTCCAAATGCCGAATTCTTTGATTGCTCTAAATTAGGATAAAGTCCATCATCAGAAGCACGGCGATCTATGGCACTCCGTGGTCTTTCTTGATGAAATGTGTTCAACGGCTGTCTGGGAACCCCTCCAAGGCTTGTCGGTCGTTTGAATTTCTTCACATGCTGATCATAGGCTTTTACGCCCCGTACTGTTCGCAGTGAATTGGACTGCTTTGGTTGATTCTGACCAACTTGCTGATTTGGTTCTTCCCACTCTCTGGATTCTGGCTCTTTGTAAAGATCTGGATAGTAGTTGAAATTTGTTGTATCTGGTTTACTTATTGGGGATGAGGGGTAGCTGTGTGCTGGTGGAGCTTGATGGATTGCAAACATGTCAGGCTCTCTTGACTTCTGGTAAGTGGGCTCTCTAAGATCAATCTCTCCATCACTGCGATAAATTGGTCTTGGAGCCTCAGGAACTTTTTCACCTTGAGGTAATACGAGGGGTCTTGCATTGCTTGAAGGTGTAGACTGATCTGTATTTTTTTCTTTGATCCAAGAGTTTCCATATGGATCAGCATTCATCTTTTGATTCTGCTGTTGACTGTATGGTTTCTGCTGATAGTCTTGCCCATAGGCAGTTGGAGAGCGTTCAAAAGAATATTGGTCAAGAGGGCTGGGAGAGTGGCTATACTGGCTAGGACCTGTATCATGTCTATAAGGGTCATCAATTTTGTTATCTCTTTGATATCCATTTCCTGCTGGCTGAGGGCTGGTGGGATATCTCCAATCTTGTCTTTCTGCAGACATGTCTCGCTTACCATAGTGGTCACTGCGCTGATCTTGTCGATTGTTGTAGTGTTTCTGCCTTCTGTCCGGTGACAAGTCTCGATGACCATTATTATCACTACTGCGTTCATATTGTTGACTGTCAGTGTACCTCTGTCTTCTGTCTGGCGACCTGTCTCGGTGACCATAACTGTCACCACTGCGTTCATATTGCTGACTGTCACTGTACCTCTGTCTTCTGTCAGGCGACCTGTCTCGGTGACCATAACTGTCACCACTGCTTTTATATTGTTGACTGTCATTGTACTTCTGCTTCCTGTCTGCAGACCTGTCTCTTTTACTATAGGGATCACTATGATCATATTGCTGATTGTCAAAGTGTCTCTGTTTTCTATCTGGAGACCTCTGATTTTTTGCTGGTGACCTTGAGTATTCTTTAGTTGGAGACCATGACTTGTCTCTCATGTGTTTAGATGAAGAAGAGCTTTGAGGTGAAAGAGGACTAACCTTCCAGTTCTTTGGACTGCTTGATCCAGATGAAGGGCTATAGATCTCATAATCACTGGCTGAAGTAGTAGTGAAGTCTGTGTCTGGTCCTTCTGGGATATGAACCCTGTTGAGTGACTCCTGTCTTCGTGGAGGTTTGGGCGGTCCACGGAGATTTGTTGGAGACCCTTGGCTGTAGTGTCCTGGAAGTGATCCCCCTCTGTTCTTACCTCTGCTGTCCTGAGAATAGTGGCTGGGCAGAGATCCTGATCTTCTCTCCCCTCTGTTATCAAAATTCTGCCTCTGATTGTGAATCCGCATGAGCTCCTCATCATCTTCACGGCTGTACCTCCGTTCAGTATCAGGTCGGTAGTGATGATGATGCATGCTGGATGAGGAGGAACCATTCCTGTTGTCTCGGGCAGAGTGATGATATCTTCTGTCGTCCTGAGGTGGGCGGTCCTGTCTACTGCGGGAGTAGCCGTGGCCCTGTGGTTGGTGTTGTCTGGGGGCTCGAGGGCGTTCCTGGCTACTTCTACCGTTGCTGCTGCTACTCGGTTTGGTGATGTAGTCGAAGTGGGTTGCTTTCACAGGATGTGCCTTCCCATTGGTTTCATTTTCTTTCCCTTTTTTCTCCTTCCCTGGTGACAGGAGGCCAGAAAGGCCCTGAAAGAAAGAAAAAAAAAACTCCTAAATGTTTTGTCATAAAATTCTAAAAACTGATCTAATATGCAAAAGATCGGAATCACAATAAAAGTGAGATTTTAACACTACATTTTGAAATGTGAATATCATTCAAAATAAGAAAATCATGAACAATAATAAACTTTTTTTAATGTGACTGAAAATTACAATGTGAACAAAAACTGACATATCCTTCCATAAAACAAATGGTCCATCTAAAACCGAAATTAAGAAATCAGACAATGCAGGGTTCTATTTTTGTTTTGTTTTGTTTTGTTTTTCAAATATGGGCAATTTTTGGCTGTGAAATACACAAAGATACCCTAAGGAATAAATAAAAAGAGTAAATAAACAATCATGATTTAACAAATGGAAGGATTTCATATCATATCCCACAGGTGATGACCAAGATTAGGACTTCAAATATTTGCAAGTTCACTGTCAGGACAAGCCCCTCAAATCATAGCCTTAAAAACTGAATTGAACATGTCATGAAAGCGATCCCCTACATGGACTGCTTGCAGGCAAATAATCCCTCAAGATAATTCTCACTACTGTGACAATTCCTTGATAAAGTCTCTAGAGGTTGCATTTGGTCTAATTTTGCAGACTGTATGATATGGACAAGTTCACCTTCAAACTTTCAGTCATTTCAAGCATATTTGAATAAGCTGGTGGCTGGCTATGACCCACAAACGACCTCATTTCTTCAAGGCTGATGTGTTATCATCAAACTGTTAGCACGCCCAAAAATCTGGTACCACTTTGACTCTCACCTTCTAATATGATCCCAATCATAAACAGAAAATAAATTTCACTTTTACTAGATCTCTGCTATCATTTTTCCCCTGCCAAATCCACAAGGGTAGATCAATAGCATTCAAGAATATAAAAACATTTTCAGACAAACTTTCCCTACACCAGTTCTGCATATCACAAAAATTTCATCCAAGAGAATTCATCAAAGGCCATTACAGAATATGATCATGCATGTTTTTATCCTTTCAGTCCCCCATACAGGACTGGAAATTTCAAGCAAGAGTACCCATAATGCAGCTGTGAACCTGACCTTGATTTGTCGTGTTCGTTCCTTTACAAACAATGGAACTGCCATTCACTTTTTCCCCAGGTTATGGTAGAAAGTGCTTGGCAACCCCCCCTCCCCCCATAAGCACATCACGGGCTTACACGATGACAGGTTTAATGTTACATTTAAATCTGCAAAACAACAAATGTAATCCTTAATCACCTGTCTTGGCTAAAACAGAAGAAGGCCACAGTGGAAAAGAACTTTACTCAACTTGCCTTTAAAACTTCAAAAACTAGCCCCAACATAAAATCATTCCAAGGGTATTGCTTTTATTTACACAGCTTTCAAATCAATTCAAACTTTACAAAAAATGTAAAGGCTTTCATTAAAGTTCATGTATGCCTACAGTTTTGGTAGCAAATAGAAGACAGGCATTAAAATTGATTACAAACTATAGTTTCACATTATTCATCTTGCATAAAAATACATGTGTGTGATTATGACATTGAGGTTCCATGAGATTTGCTCCGGTGAAAGTTGCTCCAATGGAAAATCTGCACACTAAGTATAACATAAAACCTAACCCCAAACCTAAAACTATGCTTAATCCTTATCTTTCTGAACCAAAACCACTATTACAATCCTAACCCTAAGTCTTCGGAGAAATTAAGACAGGAGCAATTATCGCAGGAGTGAATGTCACATCACCGACATTCCATTCATGGTTTCCAGTGAATTTCAGTATGAACATCTGAAGGAAAGCAATAAAACGGCTACAAACAATCTGCTCAACGCTAGGATCCGTGCACCTTGAAAGTTGAAAGCTACACACACAACAATCACAGTGCTTCTTTAAACTTGTCACGTAAACAAATCTCTCACTGGTTTTACACGTGTGCAGGTATTGCGTGATGCACATCTACATGTACCTTGCTGGAGTTTTACATCCCTTACCAGAGATTGAAAATATTTTTCACCTTTCATTTCTTAAATTTTCTTTAATATCAACTTGAGGGGAAAAAAATTCACAGCATCTTAGTTTTGCTACTATTTTGCTTCTGACCAGCTAAAAGGAAAGAAAGCTGACAAACAATTTTTGAGAGCCTTCCAAAACTGCCCATAACCTATCAAAATGAAAGCTTTCATTTTGACACAAGGTAGGAGTCATTTGAAATATTTTGTGTGTGTGTGTTTTACATGATTTTCAAAGGGATATGTCAAAGAAATGATTAAATTTAGAAATGATAAATATTTCATTTTCTTGGGCAATAAGTACATGTACATGTTGTAGGTCTACATGCAGGCATAATTCGTCGCAGAATCCACCAAGTGGCACGCGCAACCGCAGATGCGCGAAATCACTTTTCTAGTGAAACGCGATTAAAGATTTTATCTGTTTTTCAACTGCTCATTGCCATTTGTTATGAAGTTAAGCTGTATGATTCAACCACAGATAGAAAGCCAAGTATCTACTCTCGCCTTCCATGTAGAATCGTACTCAAACTAAGTTCAAATCTTAACACAGGAAAGCTTCAAATGCAGGTGTCATTTTGTAGAAATGTTGCTTCAGCGTGAAGAATCCACAAAGTGGCACTTTGTGTAGAAAGGAAGTACGATTCTGCGCACCAAAAAAATTTCACGAACTGGCACAAGCGCTCGAGTCGTGCTGCGTTGTGTCACTACAGCACGAGAAAAAAATTCACGAACCCGCACAAGCGCACGCGCCATTGAGTTTTCTGTACAGAACTCAATGGCGCGTAACGGCGCGCACCCTTGTGCCAGTTTGTGGATTTTTTTTTTAATGTAGATTTTCAGGCTCGTGTCGTTTTTGCACTTTAATCATCTCTTTAATTAGAGAGAATTAGGTTCTAAAAGTTTGTGAAATGAAAGACCATGGCCACAGAATGATAAAACTGAAAATAACTCAACTTTGACTTTGGATGCAATTTTGGGGGTTTGTGCCACTTTGTGAATTCAGTGACAAATTATACATAAATTGCTGGATATCCAAGGCAAGACAATACACAAAAGCTAAACATCCTGTACTACTGTAGAAAAACTGAAGGCCTCCACAGCTGCAGGCAGCTCCCTTCCTGTAATTTCCCTCCCTCCTTCCACCCTCTATTCAACATAGAGTTTTGGTATGAAAATGTTTCTCATGTCATAAAATTATATGACTATTGTACTCCTGTCAATTTGTAAATATTATTTTTTTTATTTTACTCCAAGACTGTGATAGAGGAATTTTCAATAAAACCCTCGAATACCCCCTTCCCCCCCCCCCCCCCCGACGACACACACATAACTGCCCCACCATTATTCATTCATCATCAATACTGATTCCTTTTTCTCTGACTGCCCCTCCCCCACCCTCCTTCCCTTTTTCTCTTTGAATCACAACACAAGAGAGCTGCTCAAATTAGCCTGGCTGACATTAAATCACTTTCACATTCTAGGCATAGCTTTGGGATTACTGTGCACTGGTAATGATACAAATAATACTTGGACGTCACACTTCATCCCTTAACACATACAGTACATGTACACATCATGAGCAGTGTGCTTAACCTCAAGGCTAAAGAATCTTTTCTTAAAGTGATTACACAATGGTAAATTTTTTTTGGATATATGATCGAGAATAGAATTCTAAGAAGGATAACATTAAAAATTTGATGATTTTCAATCGAAATCAATGCATTTTGGCTAATTTTCTCATTAAAAGTCAAGAGCTGACCCAAAACATTGAGTATGAGGTATGACGTAAAAGTGGGTACCCAGCTTCGCGCATTGCAGTTGTGCTGCGCGCTGGACTGTACAATATGTATTATACCTTGCGCGCATTTTGCTAGAAGTGTGCGACAAGATACCCACTTTGACGTCGTTTTGACGTCAAAGTGGGTACCCAGTTGAAACTCGGACACAGCTGAGGGGTCAAAAATATCCTGAAATCTTACCGCATTTGGGGATTTCCTTGGCAACACAACTTTAAAAAAAACTTTAGGCAGATGATTTTCTGCTAATAAAATCATGCTCTTTTAAATGAACTAACATTGTTTCAGCATTGGGTACCCCCTTTAAGAAACAGGAAATAATAAATACAAACCTTATTCTTATCTACAAAATACAAACTCTCAATGAATGAGTAAACACATAAAATACACGTTGATTTAAATGGTCAAGCAATAAGGAAATGCAAAAATATTTCAGGAATTTGATCATTCTAAATTTGAAACTCTAAGGCCAGTTAGACAACAAAGCTTTAGACTAATCACCACAATAAAAGACCGTTCTGCCAAATTTAGCCATAATCTCTCCCCCCCCCCACCTCTCTTTATACCACTGCGCAGGGCATCAAACAGTTATTTCAATCTAGACCTACTCTTATAGACTTATTATAGCATTTCTCTTTTCTCAAAGAATTTAATACTTGATATTAAAAAGAATGATAAATAAACGTGTGACTTTGTTCAATGCAAATGCGATCTTTTCTGACAATATGACCTTCTCTGCAGATGGCATAGGAAATATGTTCGTCAAAATACACATTCATGATACAAAAGAGGATCGAATGTTTTTCCATTCATGGATTCATGGCATTCATGCATTCTATTAGATCCATGTAACCCAGCCCGAGAAGACCACAGAAATTCTGTTTCCAACATCCCCACAAATTGAAATGCTAATTGGCAGCCTTCAGCCATGTCATATTTAGATCAAAGTCTAATCATAACCAGATCACATAGTGACCCTGCTGATACTTGGCACTCTGCCAGACTTCTTGAGGTCATCCCAAGACTCAGAGGTCATTGCTGACCCTTCAGGCAGGGTTAAAGTTCAGATGACTTGACTGGAAACTTTGAATTGCAATAAAAATGGTACTACAAGCCAGGATATGACTGGTACTAGTAGTAAGTTGGTCAACGACAGTCATGAATAAAAGAAGGTTTACATCCACAATACACCGGCATCTTGCCTTCTATGATGAGGAAACAGGCTTACACAAATAGCTGGAGGACACACAGGACCAAAGAGCAACAAAGCTCTGGAAACTTGCAAAGAACCTCTTTCCAATACAATTTAAGAAATTCACATTCGACCTGCAACCCTGCCCATAACACTCTAGCATTATAATAATAATGAGGATAGAGAGGATACGGAGAAGCAATTTTTTAAAAGTTAAATCCAAATTGGTTACAAAATGAAAAAGTTATGAAAGTTTGAAAAGTCTTTATCTACTTTCTATGGCGATCCTAAAATTGGCAATATCGCTTCAAAATGGCAGGTTCTTGTGGACAACTTCCCATATGTTTTGTACACAAAAATTTCAGATTTTCTCCATGGTCTCTCAAGGTAAAGCTTGTCTCCTTATGACCTCAATATACGTTGTGTCAGATTCAAGGCTACTACAAAACAACGAATCAAGTCTAAAATCTACTTCCAATGTGCCGTAATAATCAGCTTTAATTTGATTGTGTGTTTCAGCTGAAAGAGAAGATATTTTCTTTAATATTCTTACGTGGAAAGGGACTCTATTGTTCACTGCACCCAACATTCCATTAAAAACCATTGTATTCACAGATGAAAATAAGGAGTGGTAGAACACCGATTTGCTCAGGCATTTTGACTAACAAGACATTGAACCTATACTTAGAAGAGAAATTTTGAATAAAATTATGTCTGACGCTGTTCTGAAATCATAAGTTGTTGATGATACATTTAGTTTAAATATGAACAAATAAAGATCATAGGATGCCTGTTTTCTAAATGTAAGTTATAAGTTTTAAATGGGATTGTGTTAAAAACAATTCTTAAGTAAAAGAACTTTACCCATTATTTCTTTTTCACCCCCACCCATCTCTCTTTCTCTTCCTCCCTCTCTCTCTCTTTCTTCCTCTTTTCCCTACACTCTTATTTCTGCAGAGTCAAATTTGACTTGGAATGGTGTCAGCTGGTAGTCTATGCTGAGTTAAAGTGACTCGTATTCCGAATTAATGTGACTCGGAATAATGTGGTGGTGTCAACTGAGAATCGACAAAATTTGAGTCAAAGTAACTCCGTTCCAAGTCAAATTAATTTTAGAATCCAAGTCACTTTAGCTCGGAATACAGTTGACTCCCAGTTGACTCCCAGCTGACGACATTCCAAGTCAAATTTGACTCCGCAGAAATAAGAGTATACTTTCTTTTACTTTCTCTTTCCTTTTCTCCTCTTTCCTTCTATTACTCCCCCTTTCTTTCTCTCTCTCTCTCTCTCTGATTTTATAGCATTTTCATTATTCACCATGCCAACCTTTTTTTATCAATCTTCTCTATCTTGACTACCTACTTATATCTCTTCAATCATCTAAATCTATTTTCTAAAGAATAACTTTGTAACTGTTGACAAACTAGAGCAATGACCGATAAGTAATGTGAAACCATATAATTGGTAATCCAAGCCACAAATATTCTTATACAATGATCACTTACAACCTTCAAGCTTTCAGGAAGATTAAATTGTCAACAAAAGGAAGTTAATTGCATGGGGTTTTTTTCCATATCTTTTCATCACTCTTTAAATATTGGCTCATGTCAGAACTATGCAACCGGATTCAAAATATTAACACAAATGTATTCATTGTTTGTCTACAAAAACAACAACTACATGTACATGGTTCACATAAAGTTAATTCCTTGAATCCAGAAAAATAATTGCTATCACACTGTACCCATTTTTACTTCCTATTTATTTGTATCTAAATTCACTTCACAAAACTTTTCAAAATACCATGACCATATGCTTGTTTAGTTTATTTCTTCGAACTTGGCAAAAAGACAAATTCCCTGCCAACTCACAAGTTGCTGGTACAATTATCAAGGGTGATGGGTATATCTTAACTTGCAACATGTATAGAAGAAATATTTGAAGCCCATTATTTTTAATATAATAAAGCAACAGGGAACGTTCAACAAATAACAAACAGAACAAAATAAAGAGTTGGATTGCAAAACCTATGAAGGCTATTTTCTATATTTTTAAAGTAATAAAACCATTATAAAAATCCTAAAAATACCTTCCATTTGAAACCTCATTCATTATACTGTATATCGGGGAAAATTTATGGAATTATGATCTAAGGTACCATATATTTTCTTATTGTTTTCTTTATATTTCAGTGATTTCAATAAAAAAATATCTCAAACATAAAAAAGGGATATATGAGGTTTTTTTCAAAAATTAAACTCTTAATGTTTTTGGTGACTGGTAGCCTATATGCGACATTTTTTCTGCATCTTTCGTTCTAGGCTACGTAAGCATATGGCATGCAAAAGTTGAGATGAAGTGGGAGGATAAAGGCCATCTGGGAGAATCTGAAGCCAAAGTGAACAATTTTTCACATATTTGTAAAAAATGGATCTTTCAGCCTAATCTCCAAGAGCTACAAGCTCGACCTAGAGGTGATGGAAGTAAGCTTGGAGCTTAACCAGCTGCACTCCTGCTCAATTAAAGGAAAAGTTCACTTTTCCTGAATGACACACAAATAAATTCAACTCGGGTTTCAACTTTCAAAGAAAAAAATCAGAAAAGAAAACTCCACCAAAAAAATGTGTTATAAGATAACATCATAACATGTAACTTACATGTGCTTCTAAGCTTTAATATTTTTACATGAACATTCAAGATTTCTGTACAGGCCTACTCATATTTTCTTTCCTGTAGTTAAATTGCTTTCCATTTTTCGATAGGCCTAAGATGCTCATACCGATGTTCTTCGAATGTCTGGGATAGCAGTTCTACAAGTAAAGAAGCAACCGTAAAAAAAGATAAAAATTATATCTTTGAAATTTCTTTTGAGTGGTAAAAGGTAAGGACATCAGCTTTAGGAGCTAAAAAAGCTGTACTGAACTCAATCAAAGGAAACTTCACTTTAATTGGTAAGCCTATTTTTTCAATCAGATGTTTCCAAAAAGTTCCGCTCAGGTTCAAGGAAGGGAGATAATAGAAAACCTGAAGAGACATTTCTTTGTTTCTGCACGGATGTTTATCAAATCTGACAGCGTGTCACAGGAGCACAAAATACATCCAAACACAATACCGCTACTCCTCCAATTCAACTTTTCAATAATTTTTGTCCTTGAGAAGACACAGAAAAGGAGACATTTCCAGGTATTCCTCAAATCTCAATGCATAGGATATATTGAAAATATGCCTTTCAGCTTTATTGTTCACACAAAGAACAATGAAATAATTACATTTCTTTGTCAAATTGCGGTAAGACATCATGTTTACATATGAGATCCGTACAATTCTATCTTTAATTACAAATCTAATAAAAATGACCGAAAAAAGCAGTGCATTATCTGGCTTTGAATGAATGTCCTTACAGGTCAATGCACTGTATGCCTTGTTTAGTGTCTAAGAACTTGTCAATGCCACAATAAGTCTGAAGCAGGTTACAGGTCGAAAACTTCTAAGGCTACATGTACATTCCTTTGAGTACATTACACCCTCAAGGTTGGTTGACATGATGGTGCCATAGAAGGTTTGGCATATCAATTGTCAAACTTTGGGGAAAGTGGAGAAAATAAAGCTAAATTTATCAAAAGTTCTAAGGAAGCTGATTATGCCTGCTCACATCAATATAAGGAATTGAATTTATACTGCCTGTTGAGAGCCAGAAGAGCACTGACTAAGTAGTTAAGACAGTGCTTCTTCATCATTTTCAACTTGAGAGTCAAGACACACCTTGGCTCTAGGATATTTTCAAGGCCCTCCGCATTCAATTTTAGAGAGAAAAAGAGACAATAAAACATGCAAGAAAACAGAGAACATATTGCATGGAAATTACATTACCTATCCCTAAAAAAATAATAATAATAAAATCTTAGAAAATTTGGAACAACTAGTATTTCTGAATTCCTTGCAGCTGTACTGTATCATGTGACATTAAATAAGACACATTCTTCATGAATTTTATTTTGTTTTGAAGAATTTTTTTTTGGCCAACTTCACAGCCCACCAGTTGAGAAGGGTCGTGTAGACTCGTGTTATACAAAAACTTTTTCTGGGCCTGAACAGATGACACATGTGTATGTGTTTTCCAATACATGACTAGACCATACATTTATATTTTCAAGAGCAGAGCACATAAAGATGTCTTTCAAAAATTCTCCTCAAACATTTGTTAAGCAGGCCTTTATTTTCATCAGTAGTGTACTAGTAATTTATATTATTGTACTGCATCCATACAGAGCCCTTTTAATGTCCTAGGTGCACGAAATCCAAATATACCACTGGTTTACAACAAACAGGTACATGTTTTCTTTACAAGCTTTACAAAATTTCAAATTTGGTAATCAGGAATAAATGGGATAACTTTCCTGGTTTCCCTAGCTCTTATTTAATGATCATCAGCTACAAAAGGCTTGGATAATACTAGGGAGATAGACTTCACTGACTTGCAAGAATTAGTACAGTATGGTGACTTGTGATATCATTACTTGTCGGTTCATAAACAAGTTCAGCCTTTGTGACCTAGCGAAGGTTCATGTAGGCCAACGATCTATCATTTTGCATTTTGTAAATCTTACTCACAACAGATCGCATAACTGTGTGAACGTTGAAAAAATTGCTCTACTAGAAGATGATTATCTCATATCTTTTACCACTTCTCTTTTGAATCACAATTACCTACCAAACTCAACAGACACATATGTAGCATATAGTCCAGTATATTGCCACACTGCATTCTCAAACATTTGCGTCAATAGGCTGTATTTCAACCAAACCACCTGCACTTGTGAAAATATCACGCAGCACACCATCATAACACATTAAAAATCTGATTTATGCCTGTTGTGACAAAAACATAAAACACCTAAGGATAAAAATTTGTGGACACTCTCACTATTATGTTACATACCTTGCCAGCCTTCAGATTTCAGAGAAGGCGATTTGAATTGTCATCACAAGAAATCAGAACATCATTCTTCACGATAAAAAAATAAAAAGGAGGTAGGGTTGACCCATGGCCTACACTAAAATTTCACTGCTTTTTCTATTATAAATGTTGATAATAAACATAAATTCATGCCAGATAGGATTCAGGCTGTCAAGTTAAGTATCAAATGAAGCCAGTCCTCTGCTTTGAGAAAAAGTCAAAGTTCACATGATGAGAGATATATGTCTAAGATATTTTGGAAGATGATATTTTGGAAGATGAAAGGATGAAGGTATTCCATGCCCAGCTTCATGAAAGAAATAAGAAGTGAATTTTGGAATATATCTGAAGAACGATGATGAGAGTTCTAGCTGGTACTTGGTACTGATATGATGACTTTTGTTCTGAATCCCTTAAAGGGAAAGTCCACCCCAGAAGTTTCACTGTTTCAATAAAAAGAGTTAAATTTGAACAGCATTTTAAAAAAGAAATGAGCAAAATCGGTCAAAGAATAATGACATCATATGTGAGCAGCTCTCCATTCACTTTGTACATGAAATTTCACATTTTCTCAAGTTTCTTGGAAGTTACACATTTTCTCACCCTATAGTCAAAGTATATTATGTAAAAAGCAAGTCTTCTGAACATACATTGGCTATGGGGGTTAGAAAATGTGTAACTTCCAAGAAAATTTAACTCCTTTTATTGAAACAGTGAAACTTCTGGGGTGGACTTTAACCCCTCAAGACAGAAAAAGTGCAGAAATCACACAACTTAGAATTAATTGATATTTAAACAGGTCTAAGCTTTCCTGAGAGGTATACTGAACTACATGTACACAAGGTTAAAAATTTTACAAAAGCATAACACCTCTCTTCGATTTTTGAGATGCAGTTTAAAGAAAATGGAAAAAAGGTTCAACCCATCGTTGTTCAAATTTCAAATAACTGGAAATATAGAGCAGCAGAAATACCATGGTTCTGAAGTTGTGACGTTGGATATGGTGGCTGCCTTTCCAAAGGGGGGGGGGGGGGGAGGGTAGGCAGTCAATAAAAGTTCTGATGTTTGCTGAGACAAGTTGTAATGGGATAGACAATTATAGTCCACAACTCCAGACTCACTTAACAAAGGTTTTAACCAGACAGCAACGCCAGCAATTTTGAAAGAGTTTTGACCTCCTATGAAGCACTGCTATGTCCCATTCTTCAACCTAAATAACCTGGCCTTACTTGACAAATGGACACAAAACATCAACAAAACCAGTCCAATACCAACTCAATGCTGTGTCTGTGAACTCTGACCCTGCATATACCCGAGCCAAAGAGGGTACATGGTCACCACCAATGCCAACCCTTAACTGTTATGTAATAACACCTCATTTGCATCTGTGCCGAAGAATGACCAAAAGGGTAAGACAAAACAATTCTTCATAATTAAACAAAACAATATCATTCATTAAATGGCAAACTACTGCCCCTTCAAACCTTCTGAGATCCATTATCTCATGTGTTCATATGCATACAACCAGTGAACTGATGTCAGAAATAACTATTCCACTATTAAACGTAATTTTTGCTTAATTTCATAATCAGAGCAAATTCTTCAACACTACCAGGCCCTACTGGTCAAACTAGCCTTGGTCCGACGATGTCACATATAGACATGGTTAGAAACTTTGAATCTTAAAAGTTGATTTGGGTCTCTAAACAAATCAATGCATCGTCATGCATTCCATTTGCACTTTGCAGTGTTGATACCCGAAATGAACTTTACAGAATATGCACTTAAAACTTTTACAGTCTTACAAAATGATCTTTACAAAACAATCTTCAAGAAATATTTTTAGGGTCAAAGGCAAGAAGACTTTCCACAAGGTCACAGCTGTTTTTAGATCCATTGACAACCTTTCAACTTCTGACAGCTATCCAAATCTTACCTGGCCCCCATCAATATCCTCAAAGGAATCCCACAAGTAATATGGATTTCTTTTTCTTATACAACTGATCATTTTTGGTCGCACAAGTATATAAAAATTTTCCTTACCCAGACAATTTGTTTTTCAAAAATTTGTAGAGAAGTTATTTTTCTGGTGATTTCATATGTCCCCTATTCATCCTGATATTAATTACCAGGTAGGGCATGCTGTTTGTGACATTTGTCTGCACTTTCTGATTGACAACACAAATATTTCTACACTGTCCTTCACATGACCTTGATATTGTTTTTTCTAATTCTTTTGTTCAATTAGAACTTTGACATAGCAGAACAAAGCACGCATTCTGGTGAATATATTGCTACAAGTACTATCTTTCCTCCTCTTTCTCCTTCTTCTTCTCCTTCTCCTTCTTGTTATTCTCCTTCTCCTTCTTCTCCTCCTGCGTAAAAAGGGGTATTTTCTTCATGCGGAACACGTAACGCGCATTCTGTGTTAAGGGGTCCAAAACACTGACTTCCAACAAAAAGGGGTGCTTTTAATTCATGTGGCCGAACCCGTTGAGGGGGTAAATTTTCCATACCAGAGACAATATGTGAATGGAACATTTTGGGACATTTTTTAGGGATTTTCAGGAAGTGGCGCGCGCACTCCAGGGCGGGCGTTCATGATCAATAAAAAATATAGGAGTTTCGCCCCCGTTTCCTCATCCTCGCACATTAAGTTAGCTAGTTGCTGTTCCCAGGACCAACCTGCCCTGCGCGCCCCCGGTAGCTAGCTGTCATAAAGCTGATCAGCATTTGTTTGCTTCTGTTCAAACTCACGTGTTCATGATGCAGGATGCCTATTGGCAGTTTTTGTTAGTTTGCTTTTTGTGAAGAATGTGTCAGTTCGCAAAAGGTGAAGAATATGTCAGTTTGCAAAAGGTTATCCTGAATTTTGGTCTATATAGCTTAGTTTTATCTTGTTTAGGGAGTCATATTTTAAAACAAACCTGTTTAGGGGGTAATATTTCAATCAAACCTGTTTAGGGGGTTTAGTTTCATGAGAAACCACGCAAAATCCATTTTAAGGGGTGTTTTTTCATCGAAGTATAAAACCTGTTTAGGGGTTAATATTTCAATCAAACCTGTTTAGGGGGTTTAGTTTCATGAGAAACCACGCAAAATCCATTTTAAGGGGTGTTTTTTCATCGAAGTATAAAACCTGTTTAGGGGGTATTTTCAAAACCCATGGACACACATGTGTAATATATCTGAGTGCCCCCCCCCCCCCCCGGTTCTTTTCTCGCTTCTTTTTTCTTCCTCTTCCTTCCTTCAGGTAGAATGGCTGAAAGCTTATCTTGAGTTTAAAATAATGGAACTACAACTAGAAAAAACATATTCTGAAATTGATTATTGTTCATTATATGGGTTGTTTATACCAGAAATATACAAGCCAACCTTAACCATTACTACAAATCACGTTGATGGAAAAGGAAAATGCACACAGATGATTACATGTGCTTTTCACATGTTAAGCATGTGGGTATGTCATGACCAGAATTCATATTTCAAGAAATCTTCCATCTCACTAGTTCCAAACATTGTTTCAATAACAACACTATCTTAACAATGCTAGAGTGATTTACAATAAATCACATTCTTTGGATAATAAATAAAAATTCATGTTCCTCAGACTCACTTGCACACTTGGGCAGGCAGCCTCAAAAATGAGCTGACAGATGAGATTCATCAAAACCACACTTGTCAAGGTCTGGCAGGCAAAGCAAAATTACGAACTTTGATCATTTCCTTTGAAGTTCAACCATGAAGAATGATAAGGATAAGACTGAAGAAGAATCGCTGGTTTGACAATAAAAGTGCTTTTGAACTTTGAAAGAGCAACAAGGAATCTGTCAGTTATCAGGGACTGATATTTACAAGACCTGGTAACCCTTTCAATACTAAGCCTACGATAACTTAGGCTAGGGTCTGTGGAAAATGTGTTTTATAATGAAATCAAATCATACTCGAAGGGTGTATCGAATTATATCCAACACTATCCCAGAGCCATCAATGCTCAAATGTTGTTAGATGGTCAGGGAGTTTCACAACCATGTACGCAACTGTTAGTGTGTAGCGTGCCCATGCTTAATTCCAAAAAACCAAAATCTTTTCACACTAATCGCTGATTTTCTGGCTACTCAGCTGCATCCTACATGTACACCAAGAACTGATACAATTTGGGCCAAGAACAGTTCTTGTTTTCAAAAGGACAGGGATTTCTTCGGATTCAATCATTTCAGCGTGCAAACATTTCTTGCCCTTTTGGATTTGAGCATGAGCACACAACACTAGAGATCACGCCTAGAGATCACACCTTGGTTACAAAAACTCTGTATGTAATAGCATCTTTCAGACACAATTTTCAGGTTCATACCAGAAACAAATGATTACAAGATTCTAGTAACGAAGGGTCTTTTGACAATTCATCGATGCAGGCCTACAAGTTAAGGGCCTGTACGCTGTACATGTGAACTTTCCACTACGTGTCTGGAAAAATTCATGAAAATCCTAGGAAAATAAATGCTTCTTGTCATAAATTTCCTATATCTGAAAGAAACATAGCAGGACAGGTAGGATTGCACTCAGCAACCTCTACCTAGAACTGACTGTAATAAATATCCTCTGCCCGTTTTGATAAATTGTTTATTTTGACAACATGAATGATTTGACAACATGAAGCCAGATACATGGTGGGTCACCATGTCAGACTATTGGCACATACCTGGCTCTGAGGTTACAGATTATTTACAATAGCCAATGTGATTGTGAAGTAGAGCTCTTGATAGTCTCAATAGCTCCATCAGTTACTCTTCCTAGCACTTGCCTTCTCCTATGCTCCTCACTTTGAATTCTCTCATCATCTTTTGTGATTTCTCTCTCTCCATCTCTCTCCAGAAGTTTGATATTTGGGGGGGCACATAACTGAATATTGATCACCATCCTGGGGGAGGGGTCTAAGGGGAGGGGGTGTCTCCCTTCCCTTTGGAAAATTTGTGCTTATCTAGGAGGGCTAAGATGCAAAATGGTGGACTTTCTGACAAGAGTACCTCTTGTGTGTTTCATTTTTTCATATAGAATTTCAACACAAACTTTGGAATTTTGGGGGGGGTTAACCCCCCCCCCCTTCCATGGCTATGTGCTTTCCTCCCTCCTGCACAAATATAAAAAAAAACAAGTGATTTGTGAAGCTTTTTCAGTTTTGCAAGCTGATGACTTAAACCCTCACACATCTACCTGATGAAAGATTCAAAGTTAATGAATGGTGACTCCACTGAAGTTCATATAAATCTAAGTTCTATTTTAGAGCTTTCCTACTTCCAATGCACATTTAAAGAGGAACAAGGTTCAGATGAAATATTAGATAAATTCCTTTCACATCAAAATAAAAATAAAATGAAATGCACATCCCACACGCAAGTTTATTTCCACATGAAAAAAAAAAAACATGAAGGGCGATAAAGACTTGTCTTCAGGCTACGACACAAACAAGGGAGGAGAACAGGACTGAGATAATGGACACATGCACCAACATGTGAATTTATCTTTAAAAAAGCTAAATGATATCACAGCCTAGAAAGCAACAACAAAAAGTCAGAATATATATCATTTTGAGGAGACCTGCATCCAAATCTCATAGAGACAAAACTAAAGTTAGAAATACTTACTGTGAACTAAAGGTTCAACCAAAGTTTACAGCTGGTGAAGTAGAGTTCAACCCTAAAACCCATTCAGGTATGAAGCGTTTATCTTCAAAAGTTTGCTTAGAGTGGCAGTAACGTCCCCACTGCTGAATTTCCACATTATGCCTCTGTCCTTATAAATTTTCAGCAATGCGCATATAGCCCCCTCCCCTGCCAAAAGATATATGCTTCACCAAAAATTGGGGCTGTACACAATCTCTTCATCATTTAATCCAGTCTCAAAGTCATCAAGTCAGAATGCAATGGGTTGTAAAATGACAATTCAGATGTCAGACAAAAAGAATATTTCTATAAATGCATTTTTTTTAAATACCTTTTTTCTGTTTGCTAAATGACACAGATCACTGAATCTTTCTTTTATGATTGACAGTGTGTGAGACAACTATAAAATGAAAAGCTATTTTTCAATCTTCACCACTGCAATACTGCTGCAAGCCAATATTTTAATCTAGAAATCAATCACTGTAAATATGCTTGTCTTTTTTACTTCTAAAGAGAATCTGCATTGTAAAATTGGGTTGTATACATTGTAATTTATTTATGAACTTCTCAAAAAGTGGGTCACTTTTTAATTTGAAGTCACTGATAAGTGATAAAACTGTCTGAAAAGCGTTTTTTCTTGCTGACCCTTAGATTGCTTCAGGCACAGGACTACCTTTCAAACTGAAAAATATCTCTTTCCATTATTCAACCCTAGAGCTGAGCTGAAGGATAATTCAAAAACTGAAAAGACACAAGCAAGAGAAAATAGAATCAGGGAGTGTCAACATTTTAAACATTTGAATAAAAGTAAGTAACCCAGAAAAATTCAAATCCATTTGCCTGGACCAATACAAAAATGATATTTGCACATTCTTGCACAAGTTAAACCGATAAAACACTACAATGCACCACATTATGATGACAAAAGTACCCACAAAAGCTTCTGAAATATTGGATTTAATTTTCAAAACCATTTTCATTAACAGGAATCAATTATTTTACACACTGCACTTCAATATGCCTCTATACTGTTTCCTTAGAAAAAATTCTTTTGAAGAAGCTCAATATGTTCGCTTGGAGTTTCTGTCTGTTACATCATCTCGACATTGTCTGTCAATCAAAACAAAGATTGTTTTGGGGGGGGGACGGGGGTCTCCTTTTTTGTTTGGTTGATGTTTTGTTTTTATTCGATGTTTGTGTCCTTTCAATCATTGTAACAATTGCCTGGAAATTTGTGATTCTGATGATCAAATAAAACACATACAAAAAAAACTTAACAAATTTTAGAAGGAAACTTTCACTTGTCAGGTATAGTTATAAATCGTAATTCTTTGAATTATTTTATATCATAGTTGACCTCGACCCCCAAACTGCAACAGATTTCCATATCTAGCCCAGACAAATGGCCTAAAATGCCCTATTACAATGAAAGTGAGGATAAAAGATAGTCTATCTGTGAAAAATAAACACCTAATTATCTAAGTAAAGTATTCCAATTGATTACAAGATGATGTATTTAATCTCTTTGCCTTGACCATTTGAAAATCTTTCATACTCGGATAATGAAGGATAAATGGTCAAGAAAAAGTCCAGTATACTATTCGGATGAATACATGGCCTAGTTCACGGTCAAACACTCTGACCCACATTGACCCTACAATGACTGTCCAATAAAAATTAACCTTATACAATTATTGTGATTATAAAAGGAGTTTTTTTCCAATAATCAGCAAAATAATCTTACAAAATATCCCCAGAGATGACCGACATTGCTTTAATATACTGTGGAGCATACTTTTTCTCCATACTAGTAAACTGACTAAAAATCATAGAAAATACAAAAATAAATATTTGGCTATAGAGCAAAAAGTGCATGAAAATTACATTGGCTGACAATTTTTCAAATTAAATGTAAATAATATCCCGTGAAAGGAGCAGTGAATGATGTAATACATTTTAGCGCTAAGGTTTGTTCAACTCGAGCCAGGGTGTATGGAAAATGCATCTTATCATACTGAAATCAAATCGTGTTCAACGCATACATGTATGTGCAATATGACAAAAAAATTGTTCCAAGTTTCTCCTTGTGTTCATGAATTATGAAGTCCAGGAACAGGCCTATAATTTTTTTTTCGAAATGACAAATGAAAAAAAGCTACTTCGGTTAATGGTTTATTAATCATAAATCACCTCACAAAATTGCATTTTGACAAATATTTGCTAACTTGGTGGCATGGTGGTTAACATCACCTTTCAGCATACTGGTATTTCTTAAGCACACTAGAAATATTCTTCAAGGGAAAAATGAGCAGAAATTTGGCAATTCAAACTTTAATTTGGGTCCTATAATTGCTCTTTTGTGTCCCCCTAGGCTGATTCACAGGTCAAAGTGTGTTTTTGCAAACATACTTAATAAGGGAAGGCTCGACAAAACCATATTTATAAAATGCTGACCTAACGGTGGAGCAAAAATGAAATCAGAGGGAGACTGGGGAGAGGGGATAGGGAAAAGAGAGGGAAAGAGAAAAAATGTAGATTCAGACAGCAATACATTAATTTAAACTAAGCAGACAGGGAGAGCGAGGGAGAGAGAGAGATCATGGGAAATGGAGAGAAACAGCGGAGAAAAAACAGCATCGGTTAGGCAAAGCGGGAACGAGAGAGAATGCAAAAGATAAAGACAAAACAAAAGATCAGGGGAAAGGATGGACATGGAGTGACATAAACAGAAGAGAAATGAGCGTAGAGGCAGAAATGTGAGGAAATTAAAAATATACCTAAGCTTTTCACATTTTCTTATGTACTAATGTAATTGATTACAAAAGTTTATCACCATCAATATACCATCATTATCATTATCACCACCATCATGAAATTTATATCAGGCCATTCATATTCCTCTCATTCAGGGGTGTCAATCCATTTTATTTGGGGGCACTCACTAAAATTTGGAGGGAACATAAAATTTGGTGATATATACATGTACACACACACACACACACCCACACCCACACACAAAGATCCTAAGCTTAAAATTTTTCTTGGGGGGGGGAGGGACATACATGTACCTTATTTTTCCCCCATCCTTAAAAATTGGGAGAGGTGTCCCCATCCCCCCCCCCCCAATCAACACCCGTGCTCTCATCCTTTTTTTTTTTTCTTTCTTTCTTTCATCATTCATGTAGGTCTGCTGAGAGTCTGGGAGCATTAACTCTCATTATATAGTCTAATATTAAATGAATACAAGTTGGCCCTTCTGCCAGTCTCCAAACATCATGACTGAAATGTAAACAGCTATGCTGTACTGAAGCAGTCCACTCTTACCGTCATAATTATCATCTGATAGATCCTTGTCACAATATATCTATTCAGGAATTTAAGCTAAAACTGGGCAGAAGGAGAGGGAAAGAGAGAGAGAGAGAGGGAGTGGCAGACAGATAGAATGAGAAAAGTGCAGAGAAATCTGTAAATGAATTTACAATCAGCTGGAATCGGAAAGTAAGACTACAGTTTGTACATGTATATGCATCAGAGGTTGAAAGTGTCAATCATAGAAATCAAAACTCGATAACTCCAAAACACAAAAGCAGCCAACCTTTTCAATCTTCAAGCCTGCAAAAAGTCCTTGGCTGCAGTTGGCATCACGGAAATATTTCATTCAGTGCTTCTCTGGTACTGCTAAATCTACCAATCTAAAACTTCATCATGGACTCACCCATCTGTACTCCTCCACACTCTCTGTGGGCATTAGAGCTGGCATGGTGCTACAAGTTCAATCACACAAGGGTCTGTCTTTTGAAAGTCAACTCACTAATCAGCTTTACATTCCAATCTCGGCCACATCACAAGCAAGACCACAACCTAACCCTACCAGCACCTGGGCATGCTACAGACGGCAAGTGAAGAGAAACCAGTGTGTTTGCTGCTTTTAAATAGAACAAATTCACTCGCCTCTCGCCACGGCTTGTTGACTTCTGCTCCTCACAAAAGAGTCCAAGCGTAAAGAGATTGGGTGATCATTTCTTCATTCTTCAAAGTATTATGCTTTGCATAAATTTGGCTACACAACTTCTATGCCAGCTCACATGTAAACAAATCTCTTTCTGTCTGCTTTCTCTCTTTTTTATCTCTCTCCTCTCTCTCTCTCTCTCTCTCTCTCTCTCTCTCTCTCTCTCTCTCTCTCTTTCTACCCATAAGCCATCAAAATCAAATCACACCCTCAAAAACTCCCAGTCAGAATGCAATCCAAAGCTAACTGACTATGAATTTCATATTCTTTCTTGTTCACGATTATTAGTAAAACAGGGATTTTTGTTGAAGACTCATTATCACTTCAAGTCCAGGATATATAACTGATCAAACCTCCCATACATATTGATATCTCACCATCATCAATTCAAACCAGCATCAAAAGTATCATTCCATTTTGGGGCATGCCCAAAAGTCCACTTGCAGGGCTTTGGCCTTATTGCAAGTACTGTCTAAGCTATTTATCTTTGATTTATTATATTGACAGGAACTGATCTTGGATTTATTAGCTTACAGCATTTTAATTTATAATGAGCTGGGTCTAAACTCCTACTGTGGCCTCAACCATAACAAAATAATACAATATTACAATAACTTCTTGTAGAACCTGTAAACATGTTCAATCAAACTATTTTTGTTTAAGTATGCTTTTGCATATTTTTTGTCTAAGACACGAAAAGCTCACAGAAGTCCTTTTGCCATTAATTTGTAAAATTTTGCATATACATGTACGTACTAGTCACTCTACACCTACCCCTACTTTTAAAGGGAAAGTCAACCCTAGAAATTTCACTGTTTCAATAAAAGGAGATAAATTTGAACAGCATTTTAAAAAAAGAAATGAGCAAAATCGGTCAAAGAATAAGAAAATTACACTCATTTACATTTTCTAGTAAACTACTCTCGGCTCTGCAAATTGGCAACACTGATGACATCATATGCAAGCAGGTCTCTATTCACTTTGTACATGAAATTTCACATTTTCTCAATTTTCTTGAAGTTACACATTTTCTAACCCCCATAATCAATGTTTGTTCAGAAGAATTGCTTTTTACATAACATACTTTGTCTGTGGGGTAAGAAAATGTGTAACTTCCAAGAAAATTGAGAAAATGTGAAATTTCATGTACAAAGTGAATGGAGACCTGCTGGCATATGATGTCATCAGTGTTGCCAATTTGCAGAGCCGAGAGTAATTTACTAGAAAATGTAAATCAGAGTAATTTTCTTATTCTTTGACTGATTTTGCTCATTTCTTTTTTTAAATGCTGTTCAAATTTATCTCCTTTTATTGAAACAGTGAAACTTCTAGGGTGCACTTTCCCTTTAAGCCAGCATCTGCTTCTGACCAGGATATGCATTAGGACTTCGTAAGCTACCTAATTTTTATACCAGGGAAATGTGGGGGTGATCAAGCTACAGTACACTTGAAAATCTGGGCAGCATAACTTTGTCTCACCAAACTTTTTGACATCCATGATTTCCTTTCAACTTTCACAAGATACCTTTGCACTACTTAAACTGAAATCCATTTGGCCAGAAATCATTTTTGGCCAAATCTTGAATCTATTTTGTTTTATTTTCAAATCATGCATCAGTATTTCATTCTTTGCAGTTCTTCTGCTACTTAATAGACTTATTTTCATCTTATGGTTTTTTTTTCTGTTTGTCATGATTTTCTGATCTTTTATAATTACTTGTAAATATTGCAAAACACAGTATTGAAATTCTTCCCTGATTTTTGTTTTATGACTTGATAAAACAAATTTTAAAAAATTGTTGAACACAAGCAAAGGTCTTGGTTGTAGCCACTTGTAGGTGCCACTGCTATCAAGATAGGAAGCTTGTAAAACTATTCCATGCAAATGAAACATAATCACAACATTCTTCCTACAAACACCACAAACAACTTTAATCCACTGAATACAATTTGAAATTTTGATTACAGTACAGATTCCAGCCCAATATGCAGACTGATTTCCCCAGTCAGAAAAATATAAAATATTTCGCGAAGTCCAGTAAAATGGCAAACAAACTTGAGATAAAAGCTGAAACATGATTTTAACATCACAAGAGACTGCACCCTACATGACCTTACGTGGGACAAGACCCACTGCACATAGTCAATGGATCTAAGCTACCGAATTCTATATATTTTTAGACTGCTGGTATTGAAACTTGTTGTAAGTGAATCTCAGTGAAGATTTTATATCCCTGATTAGTAACACAATGATGTGCAAATCCTTATCCTTTAAGAACCAGAACAGTTAGAAACTATTGTGGTTTAATTTCTTTTGGGAGTTCAGAACAATGGTGTGTAAATCCCTTCTGCAACTCCTGTGAAAAAACAGTTAAAAGTACCAAAACTGGTTTATCAAAGCTTTTAATCCTTTTGATCTTCTGAACTTCCAGATGTGAAGAGATATTGTTTGGACAAGGAGGTTTCATAACTGAGATGCAAGCTACATGTAATGACAGGCATGATTACATCATTGGACTCTAGGGGGCTGGATATGGATATTTATGTGAATTATGTGGACCTTTGCATTAATCTTGAAAAATGAAGGAAAAAAATGTGATTTCCTTAATCAGTCAAAGTAATTTCTTCTTGACATTTCACATAGGTTGGAGGTTATTGCATATCACATTAATTCAAATGCAGCTCCGTAATATTGAAAAAAATTATCTCTAATTTCGTCAAGCTGTGTTTGATTTTCAGAGTTAGAGTAGTAATTCACCTCTGGTTCTTACTAAATAACTGCATCATTTACTTTTCTATTTCAATGAATGCAAAAAAAAAGAGTGTCAATAGGTAAACAAATAAAATCATTTATAAATGCCCAGAATATAAAATAAAGAAAAAGGAAAACAAATAAATTATAAATGAAAACAAAGCATGAGAGCTCATTCAGAATCATCGGTACAGTAAGGGCATCCACATCCTGAGAATTTTGGAAATGGAGCTCTATGCATGCGAACCTCTTTTGTAGGAGGTCCAGATAATTTGGTGGGGGGGGGGGGCTGGGGGTACATTCATGTGCATAAGCCCCATGTTCAAATTTACATGGGGTAGGGAAGAGTCCCAACAAAAATTTTGGGCATCTAGGGATCTATGTGTCTGATGCACCTTCATCAAACTGCATCAATAATAACTATGAGAGAAGGTTAGCTCATTATTTTTTTCAATTCATGATTGAAACAGCATGGAGCATATCCTGAAAAAAAAACATGAAGTTAACTTCTGCACATCAAGAGATGAGACAGGTCTACAGAGTACAGGTTAATACATTCATGCAAGATGTGGTATGCCAATAATATAATTCAAAAGGCAGACAGCATTTATTCAGGACTCGGGAGATTCATTTAATTTCAAGTTTAGCAAAGCCTCATGGAGCTTAACCAACATGACTGGTCAAGAATCTCTGACTGACTGGATCATTACACTTACAGTAATGTTCAGGGATTTCATTATTCTGTGCTCTTAGCCTCTTACATACCTTAATGTACAATCGTGGCTTCAACATGATAGCGGCAGGAACCAGCTACAAAACATTTACTCCATTGTATTCCGGACAATGCTGTGAAGATACCTCTTGTTTTTTCTATTTTTTGTCTCAGAAAAAGCACTTCAGTCAGTCAGTCCTGACCGCCGATGACCAAGTCTCGTTGTCCCGCTTTCAAACCTGTCTCAGTTGAAGAGGGAAAGTGGTTTTACTATGCTTACTCTATAGCAAAAATAGTCAAAGCGTAATCACAACAGCTCACGATGAATAGCGAAAGTCTTTTCAAAAGCAAATCCAAGATTTATGGTGCAGAAAGTGGGGCGCGATTGTGAATGAAAATGTCCCTGGACACATGAGCGGCAGACTTTCCGCTAGACTCGTTTGCTCGACTAAGCACGAAAGAATGCGTGGTCCCGTACGTTGTGCAGCATCCCACACACAGCATCCTTTGTGTTTTCGCTTCCTCCTCCCCAATTTAGCTCATGAATGACTTTAGAAGATGCTCTCAGATATGTTTATCCGCATTCATCTCGTCCTTATTCAACATCATGGAAGTTCAAGAGCGAGCATTACGCAAACGGTAGCTACCTTACCACATCCAAATGCATGGGAAAGCAATAAGACGCAAGCTTACGTTAGCTAGCTGGATGAAAATTGACGGTTTGTTTAGAGAACGCAGCCAGGAGAGCGATGACGTTATTGCGATAATCAACCGAGCAAGATATGGGGCAAAATTTTTGTGGCAGGAGCGTAGTAGTGGATGAAATTTGACACCATAAACCAGGTTCTGCCAAGTGGACTCCTCCATCGAGGAATTCGCTACCAAAACAGAGGGGTGTTGTTGAAAATTGTTTATAGTAGACCGGGATAAAAACATTAGAAGGGAGGAGAAAGTCTCATAATTATGCCTACCATGAAATTGAACTAGCGAAAGTGAGGAACATGGAGAACAATTAACACGATGTGACAGCTTCAGCCATTATGCCACAGGTGTAAGAGAACTTGATCAGACTGGTATAGCAGGAGAATGATAAGAAACTTCGAAGATGATATCGACACCATTGGCGTAAATCCCGGGGGGGATAGGGGGATCTATCCCCTTCCCCACACACACACACTTTTTCGTGAGGGGGATGGCGTGTACAAATATTCCCTCCCCCCCCCCCCCCCCCCCCCCCCCCATTTTAAGGAAAATCATATTGTAATTCATCAGTTGATGAAATTTTTCATAAAATGTCATAAAACGAAGGTCATATACTGGAATTTTCATTTGAAATGCTCTTAAAAACCAAAAAAAAGGTTATTTTTCGCTCGCTCGAAAAATAAAAGAATTATATGTGTGTGGGGGTCTGCTTGGGTGAGTAAGGGTGTGTGTGTATACTAAATTTCCGCAAAAAAGTCGATCATCCCCCCACTCCTCAAAACAGATATACGCCGGTGATCGACACGCAATTTGCGATGATGAAACGGTTTTAGGCTACCCTAAAGTTCAGTTTTAGACCATGGTGTCGATCCCGGGGGGGGGGAGGTGGGGTCTACCCCCCCCCCCCCCCATACATGCGTGTAATAGATCATCCCCCAATAATTCACCGTCAAAAAATGACATACTAAAATACTAAAATAATGAATGACAATAAGGAGGAGGAGGAGGATTACTATTCTTATAAAAGGAAATTTGTTTACATTATCTCTGTCCAATGTTATACTATTCTTAAACTCATAAAAATAAAATGTAATAGTCTACTCATAAAGCAAGGAATCGACCGGCAAGTTGACTTAAACATTTAATAGATGAATTTTCAGGATATAACGGACTGTGACCAATAACCTATTCCTATGCGAACGAAAGATGTCGATAAAATTTACTAAGTCTTACTAAAATCATGAGAATGGAGCACTAGTATTTGTTCTCGGTATACAAAACTCCTTTTTTTTTTCTTGCTCGCTCGCTACGCTCGCTACGCTTAATCAAAAGTATAATAATAATAATAATATACAGTTCTTGTATAGCGCATAACGTCTCCTTGCGCTTCCAAATGACTTGGATAATATTACCCCAGCTTTAGCCCGGCAGCCAAGGAATGAATTCCTGCCAGGTACCCATTCACCTCACCTGGATTGAGTGCAGCACGACGTGGATGAATTTCTTGCTGAAGGAAATTAACGCCATGTCTGGGATTCGAATCCACGACCCTCTGATTGAAAGACGAGAGTCAGAACCATCAGACCACGACGCTTCCACAGAAACAAGGTGTTTTGGGGCAGCATTTATTCCAGCAGTGAGATGCTCGAATATCAAACTATTTTATGTCCGACTATCTTCAAATTCTTCAGGAAGATATTATATTATGAAAAATATCTAGTATATTTTGGTGACAAATCTACGTCTTAAAGGGTTTTTTCGGTACCTCGCTTCGTTCGCTATATAGAAGAAATATGATATATAGAATGGCTTTTGGTGGCAAGCGAAGGGCATGGATACTGGCGGAGGGGAGGATCGACTAAGTAAAGGAGCATAGAGACGGAAGTCTCTAGAACACGTTAAATGGGGGTGTAAGACTAAAATTTGAAGAAAAAAATTTCGGTGACTCATCCCAAATTTGCTGACAATTTTGATGAATTTCCATGCAAAACCAAAGGGGTGCACCTTGAGTAGGGTTCAATATTATTGCTAATTTACTATGGATTCAAGAATAAATTATCACGGGGCCAAGGATGAAGCGTGGGTCCAGCCACTCAGAGGGCACTTGTGTGTGTGTGAAAGAGGGGGCTGATGATCTTACTTTTAAAAATGGATGAGAAAGAACAAGGCAATTTATTTGAAGGGCGTTGAACATGGGAGCGAGATCAGTATCTAGTCCTCATTCCCAATTCTTTCTGCCCCCCCTTTTTTTTTTAAATCGTTTGTAAACTTTCGACTTGGGTCATTTGCCCCCGGGCCCCTGCAGTGGCTAAACTACTGCTCGGGGGTAACAATGGAATAAAAACATTTTCAACTCATCACAGGCAAGATAGACGACTATAATACTCCATGCAACAACAAACAACGACAAACCCAACGTCAAAAGTCAAGATAAGTTCTTGACGACAAGTTGCCAATTTTATTTCATTATTACTACTACTTTTGATAACAAATGGAAATTTGAGCGGTCACCGAAAAGAAGCTGCTACAATCATGACAATTCGCGCGACTGGGGAAGACAGCAAAACAAGTGACACAGCCGAGAACGTGTGGCGAATGCCCGGTTACCTGCAGATTCCTATGAAAAATATTGCTCACCCGCCTTACAGGCAGTCTATAAACGGCCAGGTTATGAACATAAGTGGACAGAAACAACAAATCTTTACAACCAATGCAGTAGGGGCGGATCATGGTAAATAGCGAAGTGCCCACATGCAGAGGGGTGGCCGTGGAGGGGCTATCGTTAGGCGTTCATTTGGTTGTGGGGTTTTTTTAATAGTTTTTGGAAAAGGTCGAGTCACCCCATTCCCTAAATCCTGCTCGAGAGTCCCATCTACTGTAGGCAATGACACATGCAGAGATTTGAAAGAAAAAATAGAATTGGAACATATTACCCCTGAGATTATTTCGTTTCCGATTCGACTATATGGCAGGGATCAGGGCCATGATTTGGAGCAAATCTTTCCTATTCTTGCTTAATATTTCATTGTCTCAAATGTATTGATATCATAGACTTGTGTTGGTACCACTTGCTCCATAGCATCCGTCTATACCATTTGGGGAAAGAACTCACCCAGGCGATCTGTGCAAAATAATATTTTACTTGATGAGAAAGGTCCCAAATGCGGCCCCATAACATGCACCTGCCTTTTCAGCCTTGCACACTTTCCTCAGGATCATTCTCCTTTGGACGTGCATGCAGAGCACAGAAATGACAGTGGCAATGTGAGGCTGCCGCCCCCCCCCCCCCCACACACACACACACACACATACAATAATGGCTGAAAATATACCGAAATAGTAAAGATAAAAATGCAAATAAAAATAATGAAAATTAAATATATATAAATTGTACTCTCTTTAAAAGACTCTGTTAGGGGTGAATTTCAGAAGAGAGCGAATATAGAGTGAATCAAAAGTGAATTAAGAGTGAATTAAAAGTAAAATTTTGATATTCAGTCTTATTCATTCTTTTAGGGGTAACCTCAGAAGGCAAGAAAAAGATTTTACTCCCTTTCTCTCCCACCCCCCCCCCAGGCAAAA
This sequence comes from Echinometra lucunter, assembly GCA_029962745.1. NCBI lineage: Eukaryota > Metazoa > Echinodermata > Echinoidea > Camarodonta > Echinometridae > Echinometra > Echinometra lucunter. The sequence continues at coordinate 9,462,203 of CM057153.1, forward strand.
AATGGAGAAAATTATTTTTTTGTGTATTGTTGTTGTCGTTGTTTTATTGTTTGTTTTTTAAACTGGGAGTTTTATCTTATTCCCCCCCCCCCACACACACACTCACTGTAAGATTGATGGGAATCCTATATTCGGGGAGAAAATCAGTTTTGTCACATATAAAGGCGACAAGCTTGTGCTCCTATTTGGTTGTTAGATAATGTGTCAGGAGAGATGCGGAAAAAGTAAAATGGCAAAGCTACGCATAATCCTATAAGTCATAATTCCTGCATCATGTCATGCAGGCTCTTCGCTTGTTTTGTTTTTGTTTTGTATCATTTCAAATCACAATTCCTCTTTTAATAGCTTGGGTGAAGATTGACGCTCAGGCAATATGTCACATTAAATATAGTGCCTCTGTGGACACGACAATGTAAAGGTTATCAAATGCAATGATATAGGTGATAAAACATGGCACAACATGGGTGTTGCACATCATTTTCACAAGAGAAATTCCCTACTTTATACTGCTTCACTTTCATATCATACGATGGGAGCTTTCAACCTGTTCAGATAATGATACCATCCATCATCTGCTTCCGTCGAGGTCATCTCGAGGTCATCTGTATCACATCTAAAAACAATATTTCAACAACAGCTGCAATGTCAGTGTCACATGATGGTAACGCGAGACAAGAACATTCGACGAGAGTAAATAAAGACGACCCCTTCAAGTTACAATCTTACAATACTGATTTGAGATGAGGAGCAAACCTAACAAGCTTTCTTGAATATTGCTGATAACCAATATCTGCTGCGATAAAGATGTTGAAATGTTTGGTTTGTAACTGCTAGATAATTTTACATAATAATCATGGTGTAATTGTCATTTCTACTTTAGTATGATATGTAATTATGGAGAATTCAAAGAGAAATCTTTCCCCTGTATCTCCATTCATAGTTCAAAATTTGAACAACTGATAGGAGTGAGATTACAGTGTGAAAGAAGACGATATGATAAGGGCCTCATTGGTAAAGCTATATCCAAATCAATGGTATTAAGGCAATATTCAAATGTTTGCACTTTCGATTTTGCATTCATTTTTTATTATAAACTTATATGACACCACTCTTAATTGGCTCATCAAGGGCCTTGCAAATCGTTGACGCACAGATTGCAGCAAACAAACTTGACGCCTCGTGCGAAATGAGCATTACAAGTCATTTGCAAGTTAGTTCTATCAAAGAAGAGATCCTCAACAGGCTCAAGGTCCTCAGCACAGTTGACTTACTCAGGCAACTTTGATGGATTATGTTCATATTTTTTCTTTTCTTCTCTTTTCTTTTCTTTTCTTTTCTTTTCTTTTTTTTTTCTTTTTTCCCCCTTTTTTTTTTCTTTCTTTCTTTTTGGACGTCTGTGAATATGGTTGTCTATTTATCTGCTGCACTTTTACATTTGTAAAGTAGCAACACAGGACGCGTTTCATGAAAAATTTGTGTTATTCATGACAATGGGGACGACGGTGTGGGTGAAATGAAAAGAAAATCAAGACAGAGATAGACAATTTATACTGGAAAGACAGGCGGTATAAACATTATATAGCCTATTATCAACCATATGGCAAATAACCTCTTGTAAAAACCCATCGGCTCTAATGAAAGCAGAACGTTATTTTGTAGCCTCAGGTATCGTGGTTATATGCAGCTTTATCACATTTATCATGAACTGTATATTCTTTGTCATATAGCAGAAGCATTGCAGATTTTCAGTGAGCTATTGATATCTTCAATGGGTAGATTTTTAAAAAATTTCGACCCATCTTTTGTGTGATTTTACCCTTGTGCAAAGTAAAACTTCAGAACACTGTTCTGAAAGAAATTCAATAATATAATAAAGAGGATGACCTTTACCAAGTGAGCTACTTCTGATCTTCGTTTTCCCCTTTTGCCATCAAAGTGGGCGTATTTACCCCCACCCCATTTTATCAAAATAAAAACGTTCGTGATGAAATAGGGCTCCAGAAAAATACAGGTCGGTTACTTATAATAAATTCGTCATCGGCTGACCGTGCCTTAACACGGGACTCCATGATCGAATCTGGATAATTCGTCCAATGTCACGTACAAAATAACCTGACCAGCTTAAAGGCAACATTTTCTTTTCATCTCAGAATGGTGGTCCTTATTGTGCAGGGGCCGCGAGAGCAGGGGGGGGGGGGTGATGGGCTGCAGTCTCCACAATTTCGGATAATCTAAAACTAATAATAATGTTAAATAATAATAATAACAATAATAATAATAATAATAATAATAATAATAATACTTAATCTAAACAATTGGAGAAGACTAATTATGTTTTGCTTCTATTTGGATCTATAGATCTTTCATGAGTCAGAACTCTGAATAAATTATTCAAATCTTGAAATGTTAATTCGTTTGAAATCGATACTACTTTCAACAGCATTGAATTCAGTATCACCAGGGGCGTCGCTAGACTTTTTTTAATGGGGGGGGGGGGGGTAGATGCCGGATTGCCGACAAATAATACCTCCGATTGCCGACGACCAACGTCGACAAATTCAACCGTATAAAGCCCACGAGGCATGTTCAATTGTGTGCCTCTATCATATTTTCCTTCTAAATTATATATTTGTTCACCTCACTTGCTGAATGTGTTAGCTTTCCGAAAACATTCTGCATCTAAATATAATACGAGCGAGCGCAGCGAGAGAAGGAAAAATATACACTCCCTTTCCTAGAAGCGATAGTTCTTCATCAAACTACATGATGGGCTTAAAGATATTTGGTCACCTCTCTCTCCTGATTCATTCGCTTTCAAAGACCATCCTAAATCTTAATATTATACGAGCGAGCGCAGCGAGCGAGGAAAAAATCGATATATACTCCTTATCATATAATCTTTTTCATGATAGAAGTGAAATTACTTCATCAAAATACATTATGGGCCTTTAAGATATCTATTTTGATCACCTCTCTTACCTAATTTATTTGCTTTCAAAGACCATCCTGTATCTAAATATCATACGAGCAAGCGCATACTCTTTTTATGGTAGGTGATAATCCTTCATCAAAGTACATGATGGGCCTCGCTTGCCGAATTCGTTTGCTTTCCAAAATCCATCTTGTATCTGAATATTGTGCTCCTATTCATGGTAGAAGTGAAAGTTCTTGATCAAAATACACGATGGGCCTTTAAGATACCTATTGTGATATATTTGGTCACCTCTCCGACCTAATCTATTTGCTTTCAATGACCATCCTGTATCTAAATATTATACGAGCGAGAGCAGCGAGCGAGGAAAAATATATCTACTCTTTTTTATGGCATAAAAGTGATAATTCTTCATCAAAATACATGATGGGCCCCTAAATATCTAAATTATATATTTGTTTATTTCACTTGCCCAATGTGTTTGCTTTTCCGAAAACATCCTGTATCTAAATATAATACGAGCTCTCTTTCGTGTTACCAGTGTTATTTCGTCGTCAAAATGCACAAATAAGCCGAATATGACTCTATTTGGGCACCTTATTTCTCTTTTCTTTTTTTTTTTTTCGTTTTCCCTCCTTCCTCTTCCCTCTCCTTTCTCTCTCTCTCTCTCTCTCTCTCTCTCTCTCTCTCTCTCTCTCTCTCTTTGCCGACAGTGATCGCGAATTTGCCCCTCTAGCGACGCCCCTGAGTATCACACGCATGATGAAGAAAATATATACAAACAGAAATGTATTTCTTTTCAAACTAATATTATATGTTTATATTTAAAGTTCTGGTATTGACGGAGACAAAATGCAAGAAGGTTTGAATCTTCTATCACCAAATACGATCTCAATTTATTCATAGTTGTTTGCTTTGAACTAACAACATAAGAATGCAATCAATAGATCAGTCTGCCGAAGTGGGACACATTAAGCTGTAGTGTAAACAACTGCATACACATGAAAAAATGATATGAGCAGTATCGCAAACGAAACCACCTCGAATGCCTCGATAGAACCTTATTCCTATTAATAGTAACTTCACTGAAGAGTTTTGAATGACAGCCAAGAAGAGCAACTTACAAAACTAACACATAAGTCCGCATATTCAGAAAACGCATAATAATAGCTTCACGGTGTGCAATTTTATGGAACCCATAAGAGACAACAACATGGATAACAATTACACCAAATTCCATATAAAATCATTGATACTAAACAAGAAAGTGCCAAATTTCTGCAAATCAAATGCAATTGAAAACAAGCATCACTAAATGCTTCTTCAGACATGAACACGTTGCAGCATAATGACACATGATGACAAGTAGAAGTGACGTCACAATACATAAGTAAAATAGCAGTATATTCAATCCAAGAAGAATATAATAATCAACAAAATCTTACGTTTAAAAGTCGTATTACTATGTTTCTTGTATTTCTAAAGCTATTCCTTCATAAAACATATTCTACAATGTCCACCCGTTTACTCCATGTTATGCGTAGTAAGCTATAAACTTGATGTATTTTAATGATCGCGTGCAGTTACCACCTCTGGCGAATGAACAGCATTATACATCATACATTATTTTGAAAGCTGTATTGTTCTGGTATTTCAATGCCATCCTTTTAACAAAAAGTGTAAAGAACATATTACTCACAAACTCTTTAACGTATAGACCAATCTGACCAGTATACACAATCATAAACCTAATTACAAGCCAGGCTGCACAAGTTATTCTCTTAATGATCACGTGCAGTTCCACATTCGACGGATGAACTCCATAACTCCATCTCCATAGCACATCGAACTTGATCGAACGTTTCCCACCCTCTAAATCAAACAAGGACAAACACAAAAGGCTTTGTTCTTACCTCTAGAAGAGCCTCCAGCACACTGTCCGACCATCGCCTTGATAACATCCAAACAAACTCACATTAATATATCCAAGCAAGATTAGGATGTACGCCTGTTTAGCATAGATGCGGTATAGACGGCATGCATGCTCCTTTGGTATCTATCTATCTATACCTTGCCGCCCCCTCCTACCGATCATTGTCATCTGATGAGCAGGAGGATAGCCTTAGACCTCAGACGTAGGAGCAAAATTAAACCGACATGCGCAAATGTGTTATATAGTCTACTGATCCCAATGAAATGTAGATTGGGATGCCGACGGATGATGCATCGTTAATAGTCTTCAAGCAGTCTCTCCATTCTGCTATCTTCCGATGATAACATCATTATAGAGGAATCATAGATTCTGTCACTATGCCAGGGTTTAGTATGATTAACTGCTATAACATTGCAGAAACTATCTTCAGATCTTGACCTGCTAATTGTTTCTAAGTCACAAAACTGATGAAAGGAGAAAATGATTAAATCATTATTATTATTATTATTATTATTATTATTATTATTATTATTATCATCATCATCATCATCATCATCATTTATTCGGCAAAGAAAATACAAAATTACATAACATAAGATACATCAACCCTTGGAATGCCGGGGAGAGAAAAAGTTGACTCAATGACTATGGCAAAATGCCTTCCGTCCCAATTCCAAGGTATTGCAAACTTAAAATAATTATCATAGCACAATGGTCTAGCTTCTTCCGGCGCCTTCGCTCATACCGCCACCGCCCCCTAATAAAAAACAAGAACAAAAGCAAAGAAACGATGAAAAATACACTGTCTTCATCAGCAAGACTAATACCTTAATTTATTTAGCAAAACTAGCCAGATGAACATGATGTCGGGTGTCACTTTGGGATTGAACACGTCAGTTTGGCAAGTTGGTGCACCTATCCACATTTTTTTTTCCCTTAGGGAAGAACGCCTTGGAAGAAAGTGGCGCCTCATTTTTTGCTTCGGCGCCACTTTGTAGAACATGGTATTTGCAAAGGGTCGACGTCTTCCAGAAAAGCGTGCAGGAACTTGGTATCGTGTTGTTAGGGTTGTGGCACGTTCTGGAAAATTTTGATTCGATTATGAGGGATAGCTGAGACCCGGACATTCGGTAATTGGTGGAGCCCGTTTTCCAAGGATGCAAGACGACCATCGAGTTTCAGTGCGCCGTTTTCAAAGGCCAGGACGTGCGGGTGGATATTCATTATACACATCGAGAGGAAAATCGCAATTGCTTATTTTGATTACATCAGTTCTTAAACCTCAAAGGTTTGGATACCCTTAGCAAGATTAGAATAGGCACAATTTCAATTCATTCCTCAATATCAAGAAAAATAGATCATTATCAATATGCAGTCACTCCGTGTGCAGTTTAGAGACCCATTTTGAGTCATAAGTAGTGACTTAGTTAAGTAGTAATTTACTTCTTACACGTCTTAAGTGATATATTGATGTTCGTTCAAGTGCAGGTTCAAGTTCAAGTTTTATTTCCAACATAACACGAAACCTAGAATATCATTTTTTGACAATGGTTTGAATGGAAACATGATTTGAAGGGAAAAAAGATGACAATGCTTCCATCGATCGAATACAAAGTTTACTGACACTTTTCTCCCAAAATGCACTTCAGCTGAAATATGTATGACTATTAATCGTAGCAAAGGAAACTAATAGCTCCAGTATGAGTTGCTTTTATATCTCGGATCGTGGTAGATAATCTGGAATTTCAAAGATAATAACTGATAGATGTTTTTTTTCTCTTTCTCTCCTTCTCTCCTTCTCTCTTTTCTTCTATTTCTTCTTCTTCTTCTTTTTTCTTCTTCTTATCATCATCATCATCATCATTACTATTACTATCATTATTATCATTATTATTATTATCATTATTATCATTATTATTATTATTATCATTATTATCATTATTATCATTATTATTATTATTATTATTATCATTATTATCATTATTATTATTATTATCATTATTATCATTATTATCATTATTATTATTATTATTATCATTATTATCATTATTATTATTATTATCATTATTATCATTATTATCATTATTATTATTATTATTATTATTATTATTATTATTATTATTATTATCATTATTATCATTATTATTATTATTATCATTATTATTATTATCATTATTATTATTATTATCATTATTATTATTATTATTATTTCTTTCTTTCTTTCTTTCTTTCTTTCTTTCTTTCTTTCTTTCTTTCTTTCTTTATTTTTTCTTTCTTTTTGAGTCGGTGATTGCTTCATCGAAAGTCTTTAAAATGAAACTGTAGTAAGTAGGTTCTTTTATAACTTTTGTGCGTAAAATATGGTCCAACTATAAGGGATGTTCTAAAGAGGTGTTTAAATATCAATTATTATCTTTAGGGCGTTTACATGTAGACGTGCGACTGGGTTCCTTACAAATAATTTAGGACTCTTTCCGGAGACTATAATATCTTGGTGTTCATCTCCTGGTCGTCTAATTATACATCGGTTTAACCGGTCAGCCACAGGGACAGTGACTCGAACAGTCAGCTATGCCGTATGACAACATGCCAGGACAACTTCATGGTATCCGATAACTTGCAGAAGTTGTTCAGATGGCCGAGGATCCTCTCATCTGCTGTCTCATTTAATGTATAGATGGTATTGGCCAGGAATACTTGGCATATTTATATTTAGTAATCATATCAAGGAAAATCTCAATTTTACCATGGTGATATCAATTCAACCTTTTAATGACAACAGCTCCAGCACAACGCCATGTAACCTAAGAGTTTGGGTAGGTTGTTCAGATGGCCGATGCTTTTAATATCGGCTGTACGAGTCAACCTACAAAATGATACTGAAGATTTAGTGTATTGATATTTGTCAATCATTTTTGATCTTGTTTACAAAACTGAGAGCCAGTTGCTAAAGAGGAAAGGAGAGAAATAAAAGAAACAGGTTAGTAAAAACAAAAATGAAACGAAATCAAATAAATGATAGGCCGTTACTCTTCCTCTCTTCTCCTCTCACTTCCTCCAGTCTCTCTCTCTCTCTCTCTCTCTCTCTCTCTCTCCCCTCTCACTCCTTTTCCATGATTTTCTTCTCTTAAGATATCTCTGAAAATGAAAACATTTGAATTGAAAAATAAGCTGAAATAAATAGAGTATGCTTGTGTTTGTAGACTTACATTGGCAATGACACTAATGGACTAAGAAAACAATACCAGGTCAAACTTTTTACACAACTCCCGTCACAATTTTTCTTTTCTTTTCTTTTCTTTTTTTCTAACATACCGGAGCATTCACAAGTTTAGCCCACTTAAATCAAGTTCATGTTAACCGAACCACGACCAAATACCAATGTGAACCCGGTGGAGGTCGACCGCACACGACAGCTGCAGAGTGAACGGGTTGTCCTCTTGTCGACCCGGAATTCGAATAAAACTTCTTAATGGCGACAAGCTTCATTACTCTGACCTTAAAGTAAACAGTTCTGAAATGAAAATAATTCCCCGCGCTCGGAAATTGTTTGATTTCGGTAATGAAAAGAAACATCGATTTGAAGTTTTATAAGTCGATAACAAGCAATTAAGGACCAAAATCTATTCACCTAAGCTTTCAGACCGAAGTTTATATAGGTCAGTTATTTCTTCAGAATTTTCTCCATCGTAAAACTAATTAAAACGATGAGCGATTAGCTTATCAACTTTGTGTGTGAAAAGTAATTCGTTTAATTTTCTTACATTACTTGGCAATCATTTTATCTTACGACGTAAATATAAGAAAAGTCAATCCCAGACTGAAACATTTTGTTTATGATATAGCCGGGCCGCGGAACGTGTATTTGTTTGTTTGTTTGTTTTTGAGAGGGGGTGACACCCAATCAGGCGGAGTTCAGGGATTAGAATTTAATTATGAAGTTTGTTTTTTTTTATATAATAAAAATAGGGTTTTTATTTGTTATTTATATATATTATTATTTTGAATATTTAGCTCAAATTTTGGGGAGGCTAAAGCCCTCAGGCCCCTCCCCAGTTATATTATGTCAAACACGTCCACTAAAGAACTCATTGCAAAGAAGAAAAACAATCTTTAGAAATAAATGTTAAAGTGGCAAAACATCAACAGGTTATTATATTTTCTGTAACGTGTAAATTTTATTCATCGATGTTTTTCTCTTTCCTTTCTTTTTTTGTTGTTGTTATGTTGTGGATTGTAATATTAATAATCCTGTTCTGTCAAAAAATGATTTAATATCAGATTACATATAGTGTCTAGAAGAATTGTTTATATTCTACAAAACAAAACTTTTCAAGATTAAAAAAAAAATGTTTGTGCTGTTGGCGGGATGATATTGTGTCTCGTCGGGTTTTTTTTTTCCTCCGGTTTCAATGCGAAGTCGTTTGTGGGGGCGTTCTTTGACAAGTTACACGAAGCAGGGAAAGCAGTTGAATTGGGTGACGGGCGTGGTAATGCGTGTCAGAACCTCTTATATATTTTTTTTCGTGAAGTAATTGGTTGATATGGATCCCTTCCCACCACCTTTTTTTGCCGGATAATAGTTTTGTTTTCTGTTTTGTTGCGGTTGTTTTTTTCCTTGTCAGACTGCAAGAATTTAAACAGATAGCCATCAATTCTGAGGATATTCGTTATGACATGTTATAACTAGAGATAAAAATATATAAAAAAGTCCCTCGATTCGATTTTCTTTTGAATATGAGCAGAAGATTCAGGTGATTTAAATATTTCTTATGACAACTGTGAAATATTCACATGCTAGAAAACGTGCGAAGTCACGCAGACATGTATCAATACCCTTAGAGCACATACTTTTCTTGTTCACCATAATAGCTCATGCATTCATTCACCTTCAACATAATCATGGAAGAAAAACATGAAGGAAGCGGCACACTGAATAAACTCGAGCAAGTGATCCAAAAAGAATTATTTCATAAAAGAATATCTCTGTAATTGACAACCATAAATAAAGTTATGTTAACGATCAGAAAATATTTCGTTGACAAAGATTACATCCCGCGGGCATCAACGAAATGACATGCATTTTACAAACATGAACAACAAATGTCTTTATTAGTCTGACTGATGGCATGTAACTTGGGCCCAGTAAACAATATTTGTAGGTGATCTTGGCATTTACATACAGGTATATTGTGTGTGTTACTGTTTGAGTATTTCTTAGGAATGTTCCTGGCAGGTGAGACGGCTAGCGGATGGAGTCCTGTAGGCTTCTTGTGTTCAAACGTATCCGTCACCTAGGGAGCATTTCATCAACATTTGTTGTCTGACAAGTTGTCAGATCTGACATCTTTCCTTGATTTTGATTGGCTGAGAAGCATCATTATTATGGCAACTGTCGGATAAAACAGACTTTGTGGGATAAAACATCCGACAAGTCCTTTCATGAAACGCTCCCCTGATCTATGTTGGGTTTCTGCAGTGCAGCTACTTGATTGATGAAATATTTTAAAGTTTTTTACACTGTATTTTTTTCGCTACATGAATGAAATCAAATTTTACTACTGAAATAAAGTAATATTGATTCTTCATATCTTCCTTACATTTTAGCATAATGATATTTTCCAAATACATAATTTGATTTTCTTTCCTACTACCAGTCCCAATCATGTAATTCCAAAGAAAATTACTGATTATTAATTATTCTTTGATATTTTTGTTATTTGTTATGATTCAGGACTACATTAAAAAAAACAAAAAAAACTAGTGCTGACTTCATTAGAAATGTCAACAAAAGATAAAGAAATTCACAAATTAAGAATGCACCCATAAACAAAAATGATACACATAATGATTAATAGGCCTAAGTGAAATAAATTAATTAATATAATGACCAGCTACATATTATTTGAGGCACTATCGAGTTTGTTTGTGTGTTTTGGCTTTGGAGGATATAGAATATGGTGATGACAAAAGACAATGTTAACAAATGCGTTATAGGGCGTATGGTGTTTCCTGTATTTTGTAATCACAAGCATTTCAGAATGCAGTCAGTGCGACAACAGTCCACGGCATCATTTCATGGCAAAGCTCAAAGTAAATAGCGCCATCATTAGCTCAAAAACATTATAATCCGCGAATAAAAAAAATAAATAAAAAAATGAAAAAACCCCAAATAGTCCTATTAAATTGCTGCTAAAATGCGAGAGGAACGGCAACGCGACCTCCATCCTCTTCAAAGTTTCTATATTTCTGGCGAATTATTATTTCAATGCATTCACTATGTTTCATACCAGTTATACTTTCTTTCAACTGATGTTTTTGCTTTTGGTTGTCGCCGTTAGAAATAGAATTCCTCTTTTTTTGGGGGGGGGGGGGGGTCTGAGGTAATTCCGACTATGGATATGGATTTCTAGAAACGTCTCTCAGTGCTAGTAAAAATTATTGCAATTTTTGTACAGAGTGCATAATTGTAAAAATTACGAAATCTAAAATGGAATTTGAAATGGAATTTGGGAAATCTTCGACATTTGAGTGGTATGTTGACAGGTTTCGGGTTAAAAGATAAACTTCTTTCGACATGAAAGAATGTCTGAGGATTTAGGGTAAACGCAAATGTTGTTTTTCTAAATCCTCTTCTGCTGCAGGTGACACATTGTTCTGTTGCATTGAAACAGCCAAGAGTCACCCAAAAACTAAAAAAAAAAAAAGGAAGGCACTGCACTTTCAAATAATCCTTTCAAGGAATTATCAAAAGCTTGAAACAAGATTCCTTGTAATCTGCATGAATCGAATTTATATTTAACTCAATCTTCCATAAAATTACCCTTTCTGAAAATAATTATTGGAAGACAAAAAATTCACTTTGCAATGAAGGGTTTATCTGCACTTTCTTATGGGGAATTTCGTCACTATTTATTTTTATGGTCCCTCTGCGCTAGATTTAGAGGGGAAAATTCATTTTGAACTATCAAGTGCGTTCTTCTAAATATACCGGATCTGCTCTAAATCTTAAAAAAAAAGAAGTCATGTTAACCTGATTTGGCATGGCATGATTGAATGAATGAACCTGGAAAGAACAAGGGGGGGGGGGACCGGGAGACACGTCCCACAAACTTTTAAGGATAGGGGACAATAGGGTATGCCCCCCAAAAAGCTTTAGAGTCCCCACCCTGTCCATGTCCATCAGTCTCAGTTTCATTATACATGAAGTGCAATTACTTCAGTCTATAATTCGATATTCTATTTTGGTAGACTGCAGTTGTCGCCTGACGACCATAGTTATAAAATGATACCACGTATGGGAGGAAAGAAAAAATACAGATCACATCAAGGGTCATTCTCAGAGACGTTTAAAAAAAGAAGAAAAAAAAAAGAAAACTCCTGAAAATATAAAAACTTAATCTGCCAGCATTTGTCTTGCGGCAGAACTTTCTCATTTTTAAAGATTATGTTACTCCTAATATTTTTGGATAATGTTACCCCACATAGGCACAGGGTAATTTTTTCTAATGAGAGCATGTCATTTTCCTTCAGAGGTCAAAATGAGATGGTCACATGACTGTGTGACCATTTGTTTTACTTTTATAAACAATGGTCGTTAAGAAAGCAGGGGTGTAAAAATGCCCCATAAAGTACTGAAAGTGTCCACCAGCTCAGGATAGGCTTATGATATTATAGGTAATACTCGTAGCATTTCCATAGCCGGATAGCATCTCACATTCTTAATGGCTCTCCCGATAAATTGATTAAGGACTTTTAATCAAAACATGATAGTTGAATACTCAATCTTTCACAAATTCAAATCAATTCAAATTGAATGGAAAAAAAAACCTTTTCTATATTTTCGTCTAAAGCAGGGTTTCCCAACAGTCTTCAATATTTACGGAAAAAGTTCTGTACAGTCGATCATGGATGTGTTGCCTTGTAGATAGTCTATCCGTGAATAGATGAACGAACACTTCAACGAATCAAATCAGAATACCATCAGGGAAAAAAATAGTGAATACCTGTTAAGTCAAATTTCATGAACTACAAAACGTATAGTCATCATCAGACATTATTTTCTTCGTATCAAGAGAATGTATTCGATACTTAAACCCTTGCATGATTTGAATACATTTGGTTTGAATTTGTACCCTTTTCTCATTTTGCAGATAGCGTACCATACGAAGGCCATGTTTAACTGTTACAGTACATACAGGGCTCCCTACCGGGTTGGATATGCATGTTATCTGGATGTAGTGTGTTAATGACCTACGCAAGAGGACATTCTCTGACTATTTAATCAATGTTCATTCAGGGTCACGGCTGAGGCACCACCTCAGGCAAAAATCTATACTCTCTCCGCCTTTCCTTTCCTCTCTTCTTTAGAATCCCTTCTCTTCTTCAGAATCTTCTCGTGCAATATATTTTAAATTGTGATTATCTTTAAATGCATCTTATGTATGTCACTGTATATGTTACTTTATAGTGTATTATTTGTATTCATTTATGCACACTTTACTGTGTCCGGAAACAAATTATGTGTATTTTTTTTTTTTTATACATGACAATAAATTATCTTAAAATCTTGAAATCTTGAAGTTTAAACATGAAGCAGTGGAAATTCATTGTTAGAGGAATCATTATTTTATTTTCAACTTCTCATGAACATTTCTTTCCAACCTTCCTCATCGTTAAGGTCCAATCATCAAAATGATATTTAGAGCTCATGAACATTGGATATGTGTTAGGTCCTATAAATATTCAAAATATTATCAAATGTCTCAGATAATCATATACAAAGCCTCAAAAATATTTTCATATATTTGGTATTATCTTATTATGTAATAATCGTCTAGATATTCTTATCTGTTCTCCTTTTTTTAAAATTGGAAACTTAATGTGATTCAGCCTTTGGTCTGTCACTTTCAGTTCAATCCAAACGATTACGTATCATTGGAAATCCACACTCAGAATAGAGTGCATATGCCTAAAATAATGTGAAATCCACTCTCACTTAGGGTAGAATCCACTCCACAGAAGGGGATTGAAATAATGACTTGACAGTGGACCATAACTGTTTTGAGCGTGGACTCCAGAGTGAAGTGATCCTAGTATAATAATGTACAAATACAAGAAGTACTAAATCATTAAAAAAATTAGGCACTGCAATAGATAAGCTGTCATGAAAACATATATCAATGCAAGTTGATATCTAGAAAGATTAGTATGATGAACTGAAATATTACAGCATGTATATAGTTTTTAATCATGTACTGAAAGACGTACTATGTATTTCAACCAGGGATCAGTGGTACCACAGGACCTGCTACTTTGCTGGTCACTGTATTTCATGGTTTTCATTTTCATTCTTAACCGTTTTTTGTTTTCGAATTTGCTCTTGCACATTGGTTTCTATTTCATATCTTCCATTTTTTTCATTTCTTTTGTTATATCATTTGGGATTTTTGATTGTATAACTGACATTTTTTAAAAGTGGAAATGAAATGGAATCTTAATCCGAATCTTAATCTGAATAAGCCCTAAAGAGTTGATACCGACTGTCTTGTTTCTATCTTTCTGTGCCTGTAATATTTATGTTGGGGAACGTGAATTACAAGCCCCGCTTTCCAAGATTTCCCTCACGATACAGCTAGCATTTAATCTATTCTTCCTTTTACGATTTTAAATAATACATATGTGTATACCGGACCTATTTGAACTATTACGATGTTCTTAATTTTTGAATGGAAATTTTCATTTCATTTTTTCCATTTAATTTATTTCTATAATAACAGCAAAATATTATTTTTACAAAAACAATGTAAGCATAAAATAAACTAGAAATTAAGAATATTGTATGTTTTGGGAGTAGTTGGACACTCATTTGGGTCCGGAGTCTGGACTGGCAGAGAACACCTCATGACTGCATGGGTAGTAGTATTTCCATAACTGCTGATCGAGACGATACTTTAAAAAATGAACGAATGTCCTTTCGGAATGCCGTTCTCATTATTGGACACACACTCACAAAAATAATAACAAGTAACCTTTAAGTACAGCTTCACTGACTGCATAATTAAGAAGGTCAGTGCGGAAGGCAAATTTTGAAGAAAAAAAAAATCCACAATTTCATTAAAGAAATCATCCATTGCCGTCATTTAAATATCATTATTATCAAATAAGAATGCCTTTTCATCACTGGCAGTGGAGAAAACACGAATTCAATTAATTTTGTTGTAAGGCTTCACTTATTACGTAACTAAGAAGGCCATTGCGAGGGACGGTCTGGAAAGCGATTTCAGATATCAATCATATCATTTTAAAGGTGAAAGCTATGGTTTATCGATGGGAAAACAAGTCATAATTACCTCATCAATAAAAAAAACACATTACAACAACAACAACAACAAAAAACACCCTCACACACGCACCCTCCACACACATCCGCATATATGTATAAGAATACAAATCAATTGGTATCCTAATTAATCATCACGTTCTACACCAGACCAAACGTTGTACATAACCTAAAAGCTCACCATAAATCCCCCGAACCCTATTGCAATCATAAACCTCACCCTATATGCTCACCCTGTTATGTTTGACCATGGACCCTACCCTACCCCACCCTACATGGATCCTACTAGAGGGTCCATGGTTTGAAAAAAGAAAGCCTCGGAGTAACGATTGTCGACGGAGCATATCCCAGAGCATCGAAACATAAACATGTGTTTAAATCATGATCGTGTGACTAACTCCTTCTTTGTTTCGATGGCAACGGGATGTTGAACGTTAAAAGAAGAGAGAGAGAGAGAAAGAGAGAGAGAGAGAGAGAGAGAGAGAGAGAGAGAGAGAGAGAGAGAAAACATGACGATTTGTTTCAGCGTCATAAGTAAGTGACCAAAAGAAAAACTGGGAGGGGGGGGTCATGATTCACTTCTAAATCGTTGACATCATGATAACATTACTTACTCCTTTTTTGTTTCCATAGTAACGGGATGATGGAGGTGAGTAGGTGTACAGAACATGGCAGACGACATGTTTCATCGTGAGGAGTAATTGATTGACAAGTAGAAACAGCAACAGCACATCACTGCAACGCACGGCAAACTTCAAGAAGATGGCAAGAATAATTACAACATCGGTCCTGGTTAAAACGAAAGAAGGGTCACCGAGATGTTGTCTGCAGGCTCCCTCGTTCCATATCACTCCGTTGTTGGGGAGATGACCGATCTCGAGCATGAAAGAGCAGTAAATGTCTGCTATTCCAGAAGAAATCACGCATTAAATTCCGCAAAGTTCAATTCAGTTCATGGTGGTTGTCTCGAGGACAACCTGTCCTATGTGGTTACTTTATTACCACGAACTTTAAGGATAAAAGACTGTCGATCACATTTTTTCATCGAAACTCCCTGGTTCCCAGGGCGAGAGACTTTCACGAGAAACCTTTACAAGAAATTGTAACGAGAGTGAGGACATCCGCCAGTTTTCGATTTGCAGATGGGGAAAAGATCGCATCCTCTGTCCTCCGACCCTTTTCCCTCTCTCGCCCTGTCTCTTCTCCTTGGTAACGGGTCGAGGTGATGCGGGGTTGGATCTGTCCGGCCCGACCTGTCACAGCGGTAGTAGGGTGAATTACTTCGTGGTATGGTGACTAGTCTACAAAAACATACTGATGACTGCTCATATATACACCATATTCTTATTCCAAGTAAATTCAATTATTGATTAATTAAAAGAAGAAAAAAATAGCGGAAATAGTGCCAGGTTGCATATATTACTGTAATACACAAGAATATTGAAAAATATCACATATGCACGTCATAAATTAAAAGAAAAAAACCTTTCAAACAAAAAAGCGCCCCTCCAGGAAAATCATAGAGGCAGATCCTTCTTGTCTTGTATATATATATTTTTCTTTGTTTTTGTTCTTCTTTTCCTAATTTCCTTTGTTGTTATACGCTTTTGTTTTCCTGGAAATGAAACAAAATTTATGAAATGAAATGAAATGAAAATAATGTAAAAATAAAATGAAATAAAATGAACTATAATGAAATAAAGAACACAACATATTCTAACACCTTACTTACTAAGTGTCTACATGCACGCCTAAAGGGGAATGGTGAGTGTCGCCCCACGTTCATCTTTTTTCTGGTAATACGCGAATGAAAGTTTCACAAGTATTGCAATTTGATTCCCAAACACCTGCAGGGGTCTATCTAAGATTTTGTTGGGGGAGTACAAGCTAAAATAACTCTGAGAAGAAGAAGAAAAAAACAACTCATCATCTCTCTCTCTGATGCCTTCTTGATAAAAAAAAAATAGAGCCTCCCCCCCCCCCCTCCTGTTCTACCCGCGAAAAAAAAATCGACCATTGTTAGTCCACCCAGTTACTGGAAGTCATTCCTTTGAAGAAGGCTGAACTTGGAGCCTGGATGCTACTCACTGGACGCGATTTACGAGAAACAGACAAACAGTCACGGGCGCCATGAAAACATTTGACTCTACAATTAGTAGCTAAGTTCCCCTTTCATGGCCTCTGATTTATTTCTGTATAACCTTTCACTGTTAGTTTGGAGAACTGGGTTAACATCAATATCAAATGGGCCTATAGATGCATCACAGTTACCTTTAGTAAGGCCTACAAGGGAGGAGCAGAATATTAAGTAAAAATTTACATTCACTTAAGGCCACTACTGTTTGACATAAAACTGTCATTTCTATGCATGATGCTCTTTCTCCTACATTTCCCCATTCTCCTCCATCTCATCCTCCCCCCCCCCCCCCCCCTCCTCCTGTCCCTCCTCTTCCTCCTCCTCCTGGGCCCCACTGCATGAAATTTACACTTAATGGTAAATACCATGGTAACATTGCTCTGTTATGTTACCACCAACGGTAAGTTTTATGCAACGGGGCCCTGGTCCTCATCATAAATATAACAGTAGTAAAAATAAAGACGATTTTTTTTTTCCGCAGGGGGGGGGGGACCAACAATAAGGCTACTGTTACAAAAACAACAGTAGCAGCATAACTACAGCAACAACCACAACCCACAATAACTACTACTATTACTACAACTACCACTGCTACTACTATACTTCTTCTACTAATTATACCACCACCACCACCAGCATCACCACCACCAACACTACTACTATACTACCACTACTATTACTACTACTACTACTACTACTACTACTACTACTACTACTACTACTACATGTACTACTACTAGTACTACTACTACTACTACTACTACTACTACTACTACTACTACTACTACTTTTACTTCTACTTTTAATCTTAAAAGACATATCATTAGCAATTTAACACGATTAGGGTTACTTCTTCAGGAAGCTTGACAACAGGTAAATGGCCCCAAATTTAAGAAATCACACTTTTCGTAAGTCTCTGAGCCACACAATAACACTATAAAACAAGGTATTTGTTCTATAGCCCCTCTTCATGTCTTATTGCTGATGACACAAAAGGCAACTGCAGATGGGTGGTAGTACACTGATGGATGGTCTTCTTATACCACTCATCGCATGACTTCTGTTCAACTATCTACTGAAGATTATCTAGCGTGAACCCATCCTCCGTAATGTAGCAGTAATTGTTGGTGTCAAAGCAAATTACGAGGGCAATCCTTGAGAATTTGATGAAATAGACCAGGTGTAGAGAAATACTTTCTTTATCAAATCATGTTATATAGTTACCACCACTCAGGGGCGTAACCAGGGTTGTCTTAACGGAAAGAGATGGGATGGTAATTTAAAAACCGAGCAAGTTAGTTACTAGGGAATGTGGGTCGACTTCGCTTGTTTCCACCGTTTTCATGTTAAACGTACTCAAGATGCTCTACTTCTAAACCTCTCTTTAAACTTTTGATCGATATCATTCGCATTTCCCTTTCTATTTCTTCCTCTCTTTCTTCCTTTCTCTCTTTTCCTCCTCCACTGGTATTATTTTTTAAAATCAAGCTCAACCAATATCCTTTATGAATTCATTATTCCATGGTTTGCTTACTTTGAAAAAAAGGACTCCTGCTAAAAGCAATAGCCCCATCTATAAGCATCGGCCTTTTAAGATAATGATCATTCTCTTCTCCTTCCTCCTCCTCCTCCTCCTCCTCCTCCTCCTCCTCTTCTGCTTCTTCTTCTTCTTCTTCTTCTTCTTCTTCTTCTTCTTCATTATCATTACTGTTATTATTATTGTTATTATTATTGTTATTACTTTGAAAGCTTTAATGAGAAAGAAAATTTTCCTGAATAAGTTTCATGTTTTTATCAAACAGTTGGATAGCGAAATAAGACGCAAAAAAATTAGTAGGCAACAAAATAAAACATAAGACAAGACAAGTAAAACGATGTCAGTTTTCCTGAATAAGTTTCATGTTTTTATCAAACAGTTGGATAGCGAAATAAGACGCAAAAAAATTAGTAGGCAACAAAATAAAACATAAGACAAGACATGTAAAACGATGTCAGTCAGTGTTTTTTTTAAGTTTTATTTGGATGACATGACTATTTCATTCCGTGTGTACGGGTAGGCAAAATGATAATGAGTACACAGGAGCACAACATGTTTTGTAGTCAACAGGTAATCATTTTGGTATCCTGGGGGTGTTTCATAAAGCAGTTCGTGACGTTACGCATGACTTTACGAACGACTGGAATATGAAGTGCTAAATGGGATGACCAAAGTTATTCCTGACGTTTTAAAAAAATATGACTGCCTTTCCCATTATCTCAACTAAATCGTGGCAAAAAATATACTTCGCAATAAAAATGTTTGTAAACAATGGTAATATAAATCTACGTCTGCATATTTTACTTTTCACTGATGTGATTTATAATGATTGAGAATCCCATTTCGCTTGGCATAATCCAGTCATTCGTAAAGTCGTTCATAACTTTACAAATAACTTTATAAAACATCCCCCCCCCGCACAATTTCGATTATTTACCAATGTAAATTACCATCGGTAAGTCAAAGCTATTATATAAGATATCATTGCTGATGGTTGTATTGAGGAAATATCCCTGCTACTGATGGGATCTCTCTGTAATACGAAGCTGAATGATATATTTGAAATATAAATATATAATAATATACAATGTATAATATACTTTTTTCTTCTTTTTCAATAAAATCTTGAAACACACATTCAAATGAATATGATACACATTACTGTGAATAGACTTCTTTTTTACTCTAAACCTCAAAGTAACCTTTTATAACCTTGTAAACTTTGAACATTCAGGGAGAAAGGCTTTCTCTTGCTGTAAGACTCATAGTAACATTTCATCGCAAACTCTGTAAAAAAAAATAACCATTCACGGAGAAAGTGACATTCCCTGTATCATACTGCTTGAGCTCAATATGCTACATCCATGAATTTATATAATTTTATTGCTAAATTTAAAGCGACTGTGTGTAGGATAACTGGGGCACCAATCCAGGGGAGTTGGTCTGACGGCAAACGTCCGCGGTCAGCTCTTTTTCTCCGCCTACAACCTGATTCTGATCGGACCGTTTCGTTTTATACATTCATTCCTTTATTCATGCATTCATTTTTCATTCATCGGGGGAACACTCTAACAGCAGAGCTGGTTTTAATAGGGGTCCACGTAAAGTAAAAACATAATTGGAAATGCATTTGAAAATGTAAATGCCTTAAATATTTCAATAAACGTGTGTGTGTGGATGATGTGATCTTGTGGACAAAATATTGTCACTATTTTCAGCATTATAGGATCACATATTGGAACTAATATTGTTCTGAAGAGCCGATCTGATATTTTAGCATGATATTTCTTGGAGAAATTCAATTCCAACCTCTTCACTGGATCACAGATACGATGTTTTGCTGACTATTCGAACGATTACTTCGTGGAACAGAACGCCTCAGTCCCACACGCATTCACACTTACGCACTCTGGTAAACTTTTTATACTCCTTATCAAACTATATTTATGATACATTACGTTTTTTGGCTTTGAATACATCGATGAACTTTCTTATCATGCTCAGTTTTATTATACTCATGGTCATTTTCATTGTCGAACTTCAACTATGATCATCTGACGTGTGTGATAGAGTGCATTTGGTGTATGAGAACAATGATTATCAGATAATCTTGAGGGCATTTTTATCTGCAGAAAACTAAACGCAATGTAATGTATCGTGTATAAACTAAACTGCAATTTGTGAAACGCCTGAAGGTCGCACAATCAACATTCTATATTCATCATAACATTTCTTATAATATTCTCATATTCGGTCTTCATATTTTCATCATGGCGAAGGCCTAAGCGGCGGCTGTTGCTGCAGCCAACGATTATCTCAAAGGTGACGAATTCCTAAGTTCCATTGAGAAATCAGTAGAAAAGGCTGTTGAAAGGGCAATTAACAAAGAAATGACCAAGTTCTTGCATCGACTTGAGCTAATCGAAAAGTCGAACAATGATATTACTGAGCGACTTGACCGCTATGAGGGAAATAGAATGGAATTAGAGATAGACCTTCGAGTTAAGGAGAACGAAATCAAAGCACTGAAAGAATTATCAACCAATCAGAGCAACGCAATTAACAATCTTCAAATTGCCGTCAATGAAGCAGAACAGTACTCGAGACGCAATTGTTTGAAGTTCTTCGGGGTAGCAGAGCATGATAGAGAAGATACAGATGACCTTGTGTGCACCATTGCCAAAGATAAGCTGGGCGTGGAATTATCGAAGCATGATATAGATAGATCACACCGTGTCGCTGTGAGGAACAATGAAAAAGTGGAAGGAAGAAAGAAAAAAGCGCGATCAATAGTGGTCAAATTCACGTCTTACCGAAAACGGAACGAAGTTCTCCGATCCCGCAGAAAACTGAAAGGTTCTGGAATCGGAATTGACGAGTCATTGACCGCTGCTAATCAAGAGCTGCTCTACACTACAAAGAAACATGAAAAAGTTAAAGAGGCTTGGGCCTCTGATGGCCGGATCATTGCACTGCTCGCGACAACGGGAAACAGAACAATGAAAAGACACATACGAACAAAGGATGAACTCATGAAACTTTAAAGACTGTTGAACTTCATGTAATGAAACTTGAAGTGTGATTAAACTATTGTGTACTCCAATTGCACTCTTGTTTATGTAACAATTTTAGTACATTTTTTTTTAACTTGTTTTTCCATTGTATTTTTACCCTTAATCTTTGAGTACCTTATGTTATTTTGTGAATCCCCTTTCCCTTTTAACAACCTTTCCGATATAGAATTTGGCAACCTTTTCAACCATGATATACTAGTACAATATGAGTTAAATGATAGTGAAATTAACATGTGCATCAATAAAGAAGATAACTTATCAAATATTGATCCCGATGTTAACTGCCCTGTACTTGATAATCCAAGTAGATACTGGTTACCCGCCGATTTCAATTCTGAAATGACTTTTGATAATGATGCATTTAGTGTACTCCATTTTAACGCAAGAAGCTTGCATAAAAATTTTGAAAATATACACGATTTTATTACGAAACAAATTAGTCCTAATTTTTTAATATATGGATTCAGTGAAACCTGGATGCACCCATTAACGCCAAAGGAACTATTTCATATGGAAAATTATAATTTGTTTCACTGTGACAGAACAAAAAGTAGAGGTGGTGGAGTAGCCATGTTAATTCATGATTCATTGAATGTGATAGAAAGAGTGGATATAAATCTGGCGCAAAACTTATGCGAATCTCTCTTTCTTGAAATCAATATATGTGATAAAAAAAACATAATCATTGGAATTATTTATCGTGATCCTGGTTCAAATGTAGCTGATTTTAATAACGATGTAAATACATGCCTTAGTAAAATTATAAATGAAAACAAGAATATATATATTATGGGTGACTGGAATATAAATTTGTTGAATAGCTCATCAGTTGCAAATGTAAATGATTTTTTGAATATAATGTATAATAATTCCCTCAGACCCTTGATTAACCGACCTACTAGAATAACACATTGCTCGACAAATTTAATCGACAATATTTTTACGAATGTATGCGAAAAGAATATATCTTCTGGAATATTATATGACGATACAACTGACCATTTGCCAATTTTTTTCAATTACCCGTAACATAAGGTCTTATTCTAAAACAGGCGTCGATATGAATTTTAAGAAAAGAAGCATTAATGATGAAAATATTGATAGCCTCAACAAAATGTTACTCTCTTTTGACTTGAATCATATATTATCATTGGGTGATGCAGATGATGCATATAATAATTTCCTTCAAGTATTCAAATCAGCATTTAATGTCAATTGTAAACTTGAAAAAAAGAAAAAGATCTCGGCTAAAAAGCCTTGGATTAGTCATGGCTTGTTAAAATCTATCACTAAAAAAAATCGACTTCACAAACTTTTTTGCCAAAAACGTACTAAATCAATTGAAATGAAATACAAGAAATATCGTAACATTTTAAATCAGCTTTTAAAATCAGCTCGTAAAAAAATATTATTGTGATTTATTATCCAAGAACAAAAATAATCTTAGAAAGGTTTGGCAAATTATAAACGACCTAATGTGTAAGAAAAATAATCAAAATTTTCCTTTATATTTTATGAAAAATAATGTTAAAGTCTGTAATAATCAAGATATAGTAAATGAATTTAACGACTTCTTTTCCAACATTGCCTCAAATACCCTAAAACAATCTGCTCATAATTTCAAGAATAATTTTAGCCAATACCTAAGTAATCCATGCCAAGCCTCTATGTATTTTTATCCGACCAATGAATTAGAAATAATTAAAATCGTTAAGGAATTAAAATTGACCTATAGTACCGGTTTTGACGATATAAGTTCCTTTGTTATCAAAAAAGTAATTTTTTCTATACTTAAACCATTAGTACATATATTTAATTTATCTTTATGTTCTGGCAAAGTACCTAATAGCTTAAAAATCGGAAAAATCATCCCAGTTTTCAAAAAAGGCGATAAACATTCATTTTCTAATTACCGACCTATTACATTATTATCATGCTTTTCTAAGATCCTGGAAAAAATTGTATACAAAAGATTAATTTCCCACTTAGACAATAACAGAATATTAAACAACTGTCAATACGGATTTAGGGTAGGACATTCATGTGAGCATGCATTAATTGACGTAAATAATACCCTCTTAACTAATATGAATAATAATTACCACTCATTTGGAATATTCCTAGACCTATCAAAAGCATTCGACCTCATAGACCATAACATTCTCTTATATAAATTATCTCATTACGGTATTAGGGGAACAGTGTGGGAATGGTTCCAGAGCTACTTAATTCATCGACAAAACTACACTTCATTTAACAATTATGATTCTCAATATTCTATTCCCAGTATGGAGTCCCCCAAGGCTCCATATTGGGCCCGCTTCTTTTCCTTATTTATATAAATGATTTATGTTCAGCATCTTCATTCTTTAATTATGTTTTATTTGCTGATGATACTACTATTATTTCTACCCATAGCAATTTTATATATTTACTGGAAAAAACAAATGATGAATTATGTAAGATTTGTGATTGGTTCGATGCAAACAAACTTGTTGTCAATTATGACAAAACAAGTGTTATGTATTTTCGAAAACCTCATTTGTCCCACAATGTATCTTCTGACTTCAATGTTAATATTAGAAATGTAACTTTAAAATTAGTAAATTCCGTAAAATTCTTAGGATTTGTACTTGATGACAAATTGTCCTACAATGAACACCGCTTTTTTGTTAGTAATAAGATGTCTAAAAATATAGGTATATTAGCTAAATTACGTAATAATCTTACAGAAAAACATTTGCTTATGCTCTACAATTCTTTATTGCTTCCTTATATCTATTATGGTAATATCACTTGGGCAAGTTGTGGCACTACGAAACTAAACCCCATATACATACTCCAAAAGAAGGCTTTACGTATTTGTTCTAACTCCCACTACCTAGCTCCGTCACGCCCGTTATTTTTTAGATTAAACACCTTGACAGTTTTTGATATTCATAAAATTCAAATTGCAATTCTAATGTACTACGTAAATCACAACTAAGCACCCCTTAA
This sequence comes from Echinometra lucunter, assembly GCA_029962745.1. Taxonomy (NCBI): domain Eukaryota; kingdom Metazoa; phylum Echinodermata; class Echinoidea; order Camarodonta; family Echinometridae; genus Echinometra; species Echinometra lucunter. Next base: position 9,487,155 of record CM057153.1, read on the forward strand.
TATAATTAATCTATTTAAATATAATAAAGACTACCATCAATACAATACCCGTTCCCACTCTAAATTCCATTATCCTGTAGCATTCAATCAGTCAACCCTTTATTCATTTAAATCCACTGGTCCTCGAATATGGAATTCCCTCCCTTGCAATGTAATTTCTAGCACAAATGTTACTGCATTTAAAACAAAACTTAAAAGTTCACTTGTAATTATGTATGCCAACTAATCACAAAATTTTATTTCCACACCCTTTCCCTGCCCCCCCCCCTCCCCTGTAGGTTTACCGTCTTATTTTCCTATGTATTGTTTGTGTTTATTATTGTTACCTTTTCACTTTTATGTACGTTTATATATATATATATGTATTGGGTGTCCCACTCATCAAGCTTTTGCTTTTAGGGGCACCCTAATCATTTAATCTATACTGTACATTCAAGTATGATTTTGTATATATTTTGCTTTGTATATTGATTTTTTAAATGATTGAATAAAATGAATTGAATTGAAATTGAATTGAATAACAAGATAAAGGTGAAAGACAAAGGGATAATGATAAGAGACTGGACACAAATATTTAACATAAATGAGTCAAAAAGAAGGAAAAGGAAAAAAAAAAGGGAAGAATAGAACAAGACCACAAAAACGCCCTGGTTACGGGGTACACACATTAACAAGTTCACATCACTATATCTCGGAAGGTGACGTTAAAGGTTGGTCCTAGACGTAAATGATCACTTCAGTTTGGTTTGGGATCCGCGTAGGCCCTAATATACATACAAACATACATACATACATACATACATACATACATACATATATATATATATATTTAAAATCCTCTATTTTATAAATATACATATAGTCATATTGATAGAATCATTAAATTAACTACCTGCTATTTTATCTCCAACAATGCGTCTTTCGTTCAAGGCGATTCCTAATTCCCCTGACGGATCAGCATGGATGCTCGCTATCTTGTCGCCCAAACTCTCGGGTAGAGGATACCTTAGCTTTGGCTTCTTCTTCTTCTGTAGGATGTCTAATAGTTTAAGAGCTGCTTCGTCAGCTGTCATGTCGGGGGGGGGGGGGGGTCTGTTCTTTAGGCCATCCATCCAATTACGTGCGAAAGACTTGTCGAGCTCGTCCACGGTGTCGTCCGCTTCCAGTTCGTCCAGGATCCCTCTCCGTAGTTGCGTACGAATGGCTCCGGGCTCTACCATGATAATGCTGCAGTAAGGTAAGTTTATGAGGCAACAGCAGTAAAGATGTGAGGATCCAAGATTATGCTTTTTTCCCCTTTTAAATCCTGGATAACTTTATGAAGCACATTAAATATACCGGGAAGTCTCTTTTCGTGTTTAACAACTAAAAAACATAATTCAGTTTCATGTTAGAGATTGCATTAAAGAAAAAGATAAAATACTGTACATTACTGACAAAAAATTCAAATATTTAAGTCACGTTATTCCTTTTTTTTTCTTTTTTCTTTCTTTCTTTTTCATTTTTTTTCTTTCTTTCTTTTTCATTTTTTCTTTCTTTCCTTTTTTTCATTTTCGTGTTTTTACAATAGGCATGAATTCCAAATCATTTATTCGGTCCTTCAGGGAAATGAAGTGTGGTATACTATCATGACTATATGAAAAGCAAACAACTATGAGACAGACGTATTTGAAACTAGATCGAAATTGAAAGGGAAGGAGAGCCGACTAAAAAGCTGACATTGTAGGGTGTACCCCCCCCCCTCCGTTCGAAATAGTTACTATGAATTATCTTTTGAGAAAAAAAAGCAAAAAAAAAAAAAACCCAACAACAACATTAGATTCAGTAATGTTGAAGCCATAATTATTTTTAATCACCAGTTAAACGCCTACATGAAAGCATTGAAAAACAGTGGAGGCTTTAAAGGACTTACTTGATACTGAACTGTCTTGCTACTGGTGCTAGTGATTGCAAGAAACCCTCGGCAGCAAACTTAGTCCGGGACTTAGTCGCGCAATACACTTCAAGAAGAGGAATGCCTAGAGGTATTCAAAACGGAGTGTACAAACAAATTACTTAATTGCAAAACGCGACTGTCACGAGGAACAAACAGCCTCAAGAGGTTTGTTTGTAAAGTAGGAAAAGTATCAATATTGTTTTTTTTTCATTTGTGGTATTGAATAATAGAGATTCACTGGCTTATTGACTGGGGACACCATGCCCCCCCCCCCGAATAAAATTCAAACGTGGTCTATTTCTAATTCGAAACCAGTGATTTACAAATGTTGCTGTCATGGCATGATTTCCTGGATTTTTCCTCACTTTATCCCACCCGGTGGTCATGGTGGTGATGCCCAGATTTTTTTCTGCCCCCAAAGTTTTTGTTCATTACGCCACTGCACAGATTTCAAACACTTTCCCTTTTGCTCCTAATCGGATCGCTAAGACTGTCGGAAGTCAACGGGCAGTGTCAGTAGCCCTATCCATCACCTTCTGAATTAAACGAATATTACGTAATCCAATATGATTTATATGGGATATATAAACGTATCAATATCAGCTGCGTTAGGAGGACGTTCTTTTGTTCTATGTCATCAAAATATCCCGCTAACGCCATCCTGTATTCCCGATAACGAAGTATTGTTTACGCCTGACGGAACAAATGCCATTGTTATAGTCCCGCTAAACGCCATAAAGTTAAAGTATATACCAGAGGAGTGGAATTGCCCTTGAGTCTATTTATTTGAAAGTAGTTGCGATCGTGCTTTCTCTTTTCCGGTTTCCCCTTCACACCGACTGTGATATAATGGAATGGAAACTGGAAATCAGCTCTTTGAGGGATAAGAAATTACTTATTAGGAATCTCTTGTTTTTGGAGTGTAAAGCTACGCCCTCCGAAAAGAGTAATTCACGTAAAAAAAAAAAATTGTGAAATCTACCCTCAAAAGACTAATTCACACCACTTTTTAGTAGCTTCCGCTGTAATTTGAAGCGGGTTCAACTAAAAAAAAATTAAGTAATCCCTTCTATTACTACAACTCTTGAAAGAGGTGATTTCCACCAATCTCCATTATAAGAGTATATGCTAATCTGCCCCCTCCTTTGTGAAGAGAAATCAAATTCCTTCGTATTAATGCGGGGAAGATTCCCCCTTCCTTTCCGATAATCCTGAATCCGTCAATACCCTGCATAACGATAATTCCTTCATGTAGATCATCAAATGTATTATATTATTTCATATTGATTTATAAGTTTGATTTCTTTTCAAAAGTGTTATGAATTGTTCTGATAGAAATGCAAATAAAAACTGCACTGAAAAGCTTTTTGTGTGTGTGTGATCCTGCATGCTGGTTTGTGTTACAGGGGTGATCAAAAAGACTAGAGCATCAGCGTTTTGCGAGCGAATATAAGTTTCTAATGAATGTGGCTATAATAGTTTGTGCTTTTCCACTGGCAGGCTTACCAATATTAACATGAAAGTGATTCCTTTATCTCCAAACAAAGATGACTGCATTTCTTTTTTGGCCAGGGCCCCGTTTCATAAAACTTAATATTAATATAACAAGTTGCAATAACTGTTATAAACTACTGAAATATTTGCATCTGATTGGCTAAGAACAAATGTGTCATAGAAATGTGGCAGTTGTCACTGACAACAAGTTTTATGAAATGGAGCCAACTTGTCGGGAGGGGCAAATTCTTACCTATTCGGCCTCCTTTGCTAGTCACAGTAAGGATCTTTCCCTTCCTTCGTTATTTCATGTGAGGTAGTACAGCTTGGGTAAGTCGGATGACTGATATAGCGTTGATGTTGAAAGCCTGTTCGACCTGGACATTGTGTCCATATAACCACACGTTCCAATGCCAGCGTTATTCACTGTTTGGTGATGGAAAATAATCAAATTTACAGATTTGTTTATATCTGGATTCGAGTCAATCTACAGCTCTTTAAAAGACGATGCAGATCATCCATTAATTTGATTTTGCATTAAAAACTTACGATGTTTCAGAGTAGTTAAGGCAAACAATGCGTTATTATTAAGAAAGATAATTGATTCCTTTAATTCATAAACCGTTAAATGATTAAACTAAAGTAAGCATTTTTTTGATATGTACAAACAGTGTGGGTATAATATACACGTGATTTATTTTGCTTTCTTCAGATAAAGCCTTTCAAACACTGCCATGTAGACTTTTAGATTGTGTTTTAGGTAATACACAAATGCATGCAATAACCAAGCTAGATTGGAATCATATAATTGAGAAAATGGTTAATTCAAGAAAGCTTTGTATTTGAATTCTTTGAATTAAAGTATTGGATCATAATTATGAGCCTTGCCTGCCAAAATTCATGTATTAAGACCTCCCAGCTGGGGGCCCGTTGCATAAAACTTATATAATAGTAACTTTGCTATTATCGTAACTCTTCATCGAATACTGGATTTTGATTGGCTGTTGAGCAACATACCATGCTCAACATCCAATCAAAACCCAGTATTCCATGAACAGTTACTATAATAGCAAAGTAACAATTATAGTAAGTTTTATGCAACGGGCCGCTCAGTTTGACTTTTCTCTATAAAGAGTGCGACAAAGACAAATTCTTATTGCGAATATTCAAGAGTTCGGGGTAAAAACGTCTGAGGTAAATAGGCCTGTAACTAAAAGGGACGGGGGTGCAGGAGATTCGAACGACCCCCACCCCCCCCCCCCCCCCCCGCTGGCGAGCAGAGATCCGCTTGAAAAATAAGATCATTAAGGTGACAGATTCCTCCAAAAATGCATCCAAATGCAAGAGAATAGAAATTCGTTTTAGGTTGACATTCATTTGGTGAAAAATGCAACCCTCCTAGGTTGACCCCCCCCCCCCCTCCTCGGCTCGGTTGGTGATTAATCCCGTACCCCTCTTACACCCCCCCCCCCCACTCGGTCGCTTCGCTCTCTCGGAAAGGTTCCCCATACAACTTCCAGTTACGGGCCTGGTAAAATTCAGAGGTAAAAATGCCATAGTAAAAGTGCCCGATCTTGCATTTTTTTTTACCTCTGACATTTTTACCTCTGTATTGGCCAGGCATCTATTCAAAGGAATGTTTATCTTACATAATACATCGATTCGCCCGAATCGCTCCAAAACTGCCTTTACGACACGATGTATATGCTCATCTTTAGTAACATCCATCTCCATGATGAAAGCAGTCTTCTCTAGATGCGTTCCCAAGGCAACCACCAGGTCATCCTTCTGAGACAGAGAGATGACGGTTGCTATGACGATGTATCTCTGGATGGGGTCTTTGACTAGAAGTGCAGCTGAGATAGACCAAGTCCAGAAACGCAGCCTGTAATTAAGACGACCTCTTGATCCATTACTGATTATCTGTAATTAAGTGGTAAAAATTTCTTGTATTTAGATACGCTTTGAAACAATGCCTGAAGCAGCAAGGCTGCATTTCAGCAAGACCGAACAAACAGAAAGCTGTAATACAAAGTAAACAACAACAACAACCACAACAAACATTCACAATTTGTTTATGAAAAACAAATAACCTCTGGTTTAACTTTCTATAATGAAATGTTTCTTCTTTTCATTCTTTTGAATCGAAATGTGATGTCCTTCATTATATCAATTGAACTTTTGAAGACAACGTCTCAGGAACAAAGGGGTCACTAGAAACCAGAAACTATGATTTAAATGGTCAAACATTCATAAATATCTATTCATTTGCCCAAACTTTACCTGCTTGTTTGCCTGATTTGTCTGTTTTTACCGCATGCGAAAAGTTAGAAAGATGGGGTTGCCCTTAAATACAAAGATCGAATTGAAGTAGGCCTATTTATTTTGATAACTAGACCAGTGATTTAAAGGTCAAAGCTGATTTGTGAATGCGTGAAAAGTACAAGGTTTTCATTTGATCAACTGCTATTCAAAATGTTATTGAATCAGATTAAAATCTTCACAATATTCTTTACGCCTCATTGAAGCGCGCACTTATGGGGTCGTGTCACTACTAGTTGAATACAAGGCTTTCCTTTGATCAACTGCTATTCAAAACTTTCCTGAGTCATAAATCTTCGCAATATTCTTTTTGATTCCTTAGATAATTAATTACCATTTCTGTGATCTTACGAAAAAGCTTCTAGTTGTGAATTTCTACGACTTATACACGAAACAATCAGTGCAATCCAAATCTACTTCATGATACTGGGCTTGACTTGATGCCTGAATATCCTAAACTGACCAGATGGTGTACACAGTATCAGAATTTATTGTCTAGCTTTGAAACAGAGGCTATAGAAGTCATGATCTGATCGCAGAAAAAAAAAGCATTACTTACTTTTAATGAGACTAATTTTTTTTAGTGACTCAGAAACTTTGAATGAACTTTTCACCATAATACAAATAGGAAGCGCCTTGAATTCCTGTTGGGCGGGATCATAAATTAAACAGACATTACCGGGTTTTTTTTGTTGTTGTTGTTTTTTTTTTTTTTTTTTTTTTTTTTGGGGGGGGGGGGGGGTCATTGTTCCTATATGATTTTTTAAGAAATTAAAAGAGGGGGTTCATTCAGTTCAATGACATGTTTTTCCAAGTACGCCCTGTGGGACGACATAACAACACACATTTAAAATACATTATAAGAAATACACCGAGCATGCTTCATGATATCAGTAAAATCCATTATCAATGAAATACACCATGTTTCGTAATATACTACATGGTGTCGTGCCAGTGGAATTGTTTGTTTCCCCATTCTGTTTATACTCATTCCTCTCTTTTCATTCATTCGCATGTCATAAATTGATATAAACAAGAAACATGCAGTGGACTACACAGCCGCGGATCCAGGATTTGATGGGGGGGGGGGGGGGGGGCATGGCCATGGAAATTTTTTTCTGTAATCTAGCGACTAAAAAAGGCCAAGGCCAAGCCAAGGCTCGCTCGCCCCCCCCCCCCCCCCCCCCCCCCCCCCCCCTGAATCCGCGCCTAGGACTACACAAGTTTAGTGTAACGGTCCTAATACAGTGAAGTCATACAGTTACTTCGATATCTGAATCATTCCAACATCTTGTGTCTAAAGATGGTGGGCCACAGAATTTATTGAGTACAATTCTAGTGAAGCTAACATACTTCCCATCCCTGTACGTTAACAATATGTATAGGCCTTAAGACATTTTTAAAGGCCAGACTTTGATAGAAATTGAAAACAATTGAACAGAATCACCATACTGCATTGATGTTTATCTATTAATTTCAAGTAGATGAAGAAGTGATTAAATGAATGAATGAATGAATGAATGAATGAATGAATGAATGAATGAATTAAATTGAATTGAATTGAATTGAATTGAATTGAATTGACTGGTAGATAAACTAAAATGAATAAGTATAAGAATTAATGACTAAAATGACTAAAAAGATGAAATATGTATACACACATATTTTTGTACTTATGTATTCGTATACGATTAAAGACGAAAAAAGAAATTACGAATGGAAGAGCATGTGATAAAAGTTTTGAGTTGGACTTCCCAGTCAATGATATCGTAAGACGACATGACTTGACAGCGGGAGAATTTTTGAAGCGGAGCAGGAACATCCTTATTCTAAACGGAATATTGTGCGGACAATTAATGACAAGATACTAATCTGCTAATAGAAGCTAGATTTAAGCACATGATCTTTCGTATATCAATCGCTTGTGATATAGATGTAAAAAGTATCCTCTTTATGGTTGTAAAGTCAATACAGTTGTAAATGTTATATTTAAAAAAAAAAAATCAAGAAATACTTTTCCTAATACGATTATACTTACATTTGATGACGAGATGATTTAGGCAACTTAAGAAGGTGTACTTTCATGAACCGATCAAAGGTGCTCGATGAAGTAAAAATTATTTTAATATGTCAACGATGGTTGCACTGCACGAAACGAAGTCAGGGACATGGTAGGTTTATTATGAAGAACTGAAAATCACTGGATCGTCACATCTATAAAAGAACGGTGAGGTTCGGTTTTGTTGAAATCCATTGTATTGGTTTACTTTTGCCATACTTTGGTGAACTAAAGGTCACGGACGTCATGGACGTTGACTTGATATACACACCAGGGGTGTATAACACAGGGGATCAACCCAACTTAATCTTTTATGACATAGAAATTCCGGAGGAGGGAAGGAAAGAGGATTGTTGATATTTACTCCAATTATTGGTAAAGGGGAAGGAGGGGGCTGTCTTTAGTTTACTTCTTCTTTTTTTTCATTCTTAAGGGGTTAGGGAACTATTTCTCAGTTATTTTTGTATTCAATAAAAACCTTAACTAAAAACAAACAGTCAATCAAACAAACCAACCAACAAACAAACAAACAAACAAAAAATACAAGAGGGTAAGCATGATACAAAGTATTAGTCCATGAAACAGGCCATTTTGCGGTATCATCTCGGTGGGCAAAGTGTGGTGGTGATTTTCTACTAGCATGATGTCTCTTCATGGTTTGGCATGATAGCCAAGCTGAATTGGCGGCTAAATGGTTATCATCATGCATTACGTATTTGAGGACCCTCCAAAATCGTTTATCTCAGAAAGTGGCCTAATTCTGAGAGCATATTTCTAAACATGCTGAAGTAACCATGGTAACAGCATGTTAATGTTTTTTTTTCTTTCAAATTTTTATTCAGAACAATCATGTGGGCCTAATACATCTGATTACTCTGAAACACACGGACACACCAACGCATGCACAGAAATGCACCCACAGTCGCAACCCACAGACATGCAACCCACAGCAGATAGTGTTGGTCTTGTCCAAGGTTGATCCCGATCACTACGATTAGATGCGATCTGTCGCGCATTGTTACGACCTAATGCGGTTATCACGATTGACAATTAATCGTATTGATCTTAGCAAATTTTTGAACCGTCCAATTTTTTTCTGCCATCAACACAATTGCCACGAATGACTTCAAGATCTGATAGGATCTGATAGGATCACCACGATTATCGAAATTCCGTGCTATTGCGAGGCCCCCCCCCCCCCCCCCCCCGTAGAAATAAAAGCGAACTCAATTCCTAATCGTAGTGACGTCATAGCAATCTTTCGATCGGCTACGATAATAAAAAATATATATACATGTATACATTTTTAAAGCATATTTTGCCTTTACTCCTACCACAAGGTTTGCAATCAACCAAAATTTCGATTTTAGTATTCCTATTATTATTCCGAACTTTGAATAATTTACTTGTTTAAACTTTCATATTTAATGCAAAATGCCATTTGTTCGAAAATCGGGTCGCAGGCGGATCGTAAAGCTGTTGTGGACTTAAGACCACGATTTCAATCTTGGCCCGAATCGTCATGATCGTGATAGTGGGAACTTAACATTACCTGTAACTTGTTCTTATACTGTTTTCACACTGCCGAAACGGAATATCCATGCCGTTATATTTCACGACGCTTCACTTTCAAAACGCTTCCAAAACGCTTCTGGTTTCTGTTCACACTGAACCAATGAAGTCCGTTTTGAGCGAAAGCGTAATATTACGGTGTGAGAGAGTGCGGAAATACGTCATTACCCACCATGCATTTTGCTATCTCTAGCTGTATAATTTTTTTGTTTTATTTGATATATGTAACAAAACAAATCAGTTATTCAGAATAAAATGTATATTTATTACTTAACTTATTGCAATTTGTTTAAATTTACTGCATAATTATTTTTTTTATTTGTATGTATAGTTTAATTTTTAAACTCATGTACGAATGCTAACGCGTTTGTTTTGCTTCATACATGATTCGCGCCCATGCAGCTAGTAGCGTCGAACGTACGCTGCACTGCCATGCCGATCCATGCAGCTCGCTAGCGCTGCGATCGAAGATACCCGCGCTTTCACTCGTTTCCCGCATTTTCCAGGTTTTTGGTGGGAACCTGGTTGACCTTTGACATTTCATTCCGCTTTATTTCCTTTTTCTGTACATACCAAAAAATAAAGCGTCATATTTGGAATATTCCGTTTTCAAAACACCTCAAAACCTAGTGATAGACCTCACACGTAGATTGCGGAATATTTGATTCCGTTTTCAAATATGACGCTTTGCCGAGTGTTCATACCAAAGCGTTTTTTCAAAAACGCTTTTATTCCGTTATATTTGTTTGGTGTGAAAGTGGTATTAGTTATTTGGTACGATGTGACATAATGCAGTGTAGCAACAAGGCTGTGTTTCAGCGAGACAGAACAGACTGAAAGCTGCAGTACAACAAAGGAGCAACAACAAATATTGCCATGCCATGACACCGGGGAGTATTTACACTAAAAATTTTGGAAATGGAGAAGAAACCAACCTTATGTAAAAGAGATCGTTGCTAGCATGATAAATTACAAGATACTAAACACAAGTTAGTTTAAAGCACATAAGAGTAAAAGATTATCATCTTTATGGTTGTAAAATCATCATATAGTTGTAAAAAATTATCATCGTCTAAACGAAATGGATAGGCTAATTATTTTTCCCTATACATTTAAACTTACGTTTAATGACGAGATGATTTATACAGCTTAAGAAGGTGCACCGATCAAAGGCGCTTCGTGAGATAAAAATTATGTTAATATGAAAACGATGGTTACACAAATGAAAATCACTGGATCGTCGCATATGTCATTGTTTGTATACAGCGTAGGTTTGCTTAATATTTGAAATCTATTGTATTGGTCTGAATACTTTGTGTTCTTCTCTGAGGTGCATGGACGCTGACGTCATTATATAGGTCACGGGTGTGGAGGCCATAGGCATATACTAGATGGAAATTTTCTGAAAAGCATGAATTACCTTGAAATACAGTTGAACTTTGGTACACCGATTTAAGATAAATCAGTTATATTTTCTGTTTGACAAAATAAAAGGCCGCCAATTGTCAGGGACATGTGATGCTATGGCATCCTCTCCTAATCACCTCGACCTATTGGATTTCCGCCCTTGGTTGGGAGAGGTAAGATAGTAGCCTAATTCTGGACGTATTTATTTACATGCATTTACACATCTTTTTTTTTTCTTTCTGTGAAACCATTGTGCACTCTTCATAGATGGCCCCAACCCAATCGATCAAAAAATAAATTGATGTTCCTTAATAGATTGTCTGTATACGGATTCAGCAATCTCCCCTACCCCCATCCACTCTCGCCCTCTTTCTGGTCTCTCAGCCTCTCCTCCCATAAAATCGCAGTAGTCAATGCCTCAAAATATTTTGCAACACTCCATGACAACCATTAATGATGTTGCAGATTTTCGATTCGGCTCCGAATTTTGTTTTGGGTATCTTCTGTTCAGTCCGGCTTATTGCGTCAAGCAATATTTTCGTTTAAGAAGAATCCTAGACAACTTTGATAGACGGTAAACATGGTAAACGCGCCGATATAATTGACCTCGTAATATAAATGTTTGAAAACAATGGTATTTGTTCATCAAGTTTTTATTGATCACAATAATAGAATCACAGAAGCATAGATCATGATTAAAAACAATAAAAAAAAACAACAATAATCAACACATTTTAGCACAGAATCAAATCAAACAGCATGAAATAAATCAGCAGAACTAGTGTATTCCTAATAAATATTTAGGGAAAGAGCCTCTAAAAAGAAGACATATACATCACAAATCAATCCTCCATTGACGAAAATGAAATGAAAGTTTTCCTTTCCCTTTCAACTATACGATACTCAATTTCTTTACGACACCTCAAATAAATTTTAAAACCTCGAAATGAGGGTAAAACTATCCTTGAATTTACACAAATAGATATAATATTTGTAGACAAGGAAAATATAAACAATGGTTATGTTAATCTACGTCTCCTTATTTCACTTTTAGCTGAGGCGATAATGACTGAGAATCCCATTCGGCTCGTCATATTCAAGTCGTTCGTAAAGTCATTCGTAACTTTACGTACAGCGTCTTTAAACACACCCTTGTAAATCTTAGTTATTAATGTTTTCATATTTTACATAATGTGCTCTTCTTCTATAGGCCAAATTTTATTCATAGACACTCATCCTGGTGAGAGATATTGTGTAAGACATGACGATATTCCAGTGACGTCAGTACAAATGACAGACACATTTTGCTCTTTTACAGAAAATGTCACGTTTGTCACTTGCTTCCTTTTGCCAAAGCAGGGCAGTATAATGTATTAATTTTTTTGACATTTCATATAGGCTTTGAGAAGCATCTTCGATAGAGTGTATTGTGTTTCAGAAATGTTTAAATGTTTTCATACATCATATCACTCAGAGTGGCCCGGTACTCATTCTACTTTTAGCAAAATAAATCTCATTTCCGGATTCCTGTAACTACTTTTGGTGCATCTTCCAACGAGTGAACTATGACAGGATGATATACAAAATACCGAAATTGTCATTATCATTTTTTGTCTCATCTTTAGCCCTATACTCTTTTGAATAGAAATGAAATTTCCACAATCGCAGCCTAACGGCGGAATTGACGGTGATCACCATTAAAAAAGAAATTGACAAACTGACAGGAGTACAAAAGCGTAATTATCACCCCCCCCCCAAAAAAGAAAGATTTAATCATCATGACATATGTAGGGAAATTTTTTTAAATGTTATAAGTATTAATAATAATAATAATAATAATAATAATAATAATAATAATAATAATAACAACAACAATAATAATAATAATAATAATAATAATAATAATAATAATAATAACAACAACAACAACAATAATAATAATAATAATAATAATAATAATAATAATAATAATAATAATGATAATAATAATTGGATTATATATTGTTATAATTGTATTATATCATTGTATATTATTATGTTAACCTGCCGACTAACCCAATGGGTTGTCGGGCCTGGTTTTATATGTATTCACTATGATCTTTAATAAAGAAGTGATATACTGCCGTGATTTTGTTTTAACTATTCCAATCCTAAAATTTCCTTATTTTTGACCAAAATAATTGTCAAATTTGGTTCATGGAAAGCGTTAATTCTAGGTTAGATTTTCCAAGGAGGTTATGTTGCCCTCCCAAGGGGTATTCTAAATTCACATATTTGCAATGAATATTAGAACCTCAGAAATAGTTCAACAGCTTTATATAAGTAAAGAAATAATTATAATAATTAGTAAAAATATTAAATGTTGATCGCAGCACTTCCGAAAGTATTAGAATGAAAGTAAATATAAAGATTTTTAAAGTTACAGATTCTGTAACTTAAAAAGCATTTTAAACACAAACAAGCAATGAATATTAGAACCTCAGAAATAGTTCAACAGCTTTATATAAGTAACGAAATAATTATAATAATTAGTAAAAAATATTAAATGTTGATCGCAGCACTTCCGAAAGTATTAGAATGAAAGTAAATATAAAGATTTTTAAAGTTACAGATTCTGTAACTTAAAAAGCATTTTAAACACAGACAAGCAGCATAATAGCCCTATATGTCCATTTTAAACGTAAATAAACTCATCTCTAGGTCATTTTGCCCCCTGTCATAATACCCTGGCGTAGCCCCCTGCTTATCAAATTAATCAATGACAGGACGAGGTCTTATGACTAGTGTAAAGTTATAATTTTATTGATTTGTAAGTATTTGTTTAATGCACATTTAGCATCCCACCGCTGCCACCAGTTATAAGACTCTTTAAAAAACTAGTCCAACATGTTTTAAGGCTTGAGCTGTACTGACTTACATATTTAGTACATCTTCAGAGATGGCTGCCAAGATGGATGACACGCAATAGCAGGCCTGCAAGGTTGAATGGTTAAGAAAAGAATGAATAGAGACACAACAATAGAAGTCAAGAGCTGTAGAAAAGGATATGAATGTAGGTCACAAGCGACTTTAAGCATGACAGGTTGGAAAGTTATATGTGCATTAAACAAACACTTATAAATCAGTAAAAATTACACTTACACTAATGCTTGCATTAAATCTGAACATCTCTGAAAGTTGAACATTCATTTTTTAAAATCAGAAACCCGTGACGGCGAAACCTAGTGATCACCAGGCCAGCATGAGACCAGCCTAATTCAAATGGGTAACTGCCGGTTGCTGGGATCTTCTATCTGGACATGGTCCCGATGGTTTTATCTCCAACTATGCGTCCCTCGTTCAAGGCGATTCCTGCTTCTCCCGACGGATCAGAGAGGATGCTCGCAATCTCCTCGCCCAAACTCTCCGGTAGAGGATACCTTAGCTTTGGCTTCTCCTTCTGTAGAATCTCTAGAAGTTCAGCAGCTGCTTGGTCAGGTGTCATCGCATTGGGGTTGTTCTTTACGCCGTCGATCCATTTACGCACGAAAGACTTGTCGAGCTCGTTCACGGCATCGTCTCCAATTACTGCTTCCAGTTCGTCGAAGATTCCTCTTTGGAGTTGTGTACGCATGGCTCCGGGTTCTACCATGATAACACTGCAATAAGATAAGTTTATAAGGCAACATGAAAAACAGAGCTGCAGATCCAAACATAATCAGGTGAAGCTATAAGCCATCTTAAAGACTTGAAAATCTCTCTACGCTCTTAAAGGAGAATGCAACCCAAGCATCAGTGTGCTCTCAGTGAATAAAGATGACCAAGAGGAGTAAACAGTGAAAGTTTGAGCAAAATCGGACAATCGGTTCAAGAGTTATGAATTTTTAAAGTTTCAGTAAATCCCTATTATGAGGATCCTTGAGTTGGCAACTTTGCCAGCATCTGTGATGTCATCGTGGACAACTCTCAATTCATTTTGTACATAATTTTTCAAAAAAATTGATTTATATGAAATTTCAGGTTAGGAATCAATATAATTCTTCCCAATATGCTTGCAGAATTGATATAGCTATGTCATACTCAAACAATAAATCAAAAGAATTTTTATTTCTCTTGAAAATAAAGAAAATGTTGAATTCTGTGTACAAAGCTGCCCAGCTCCGCCGCCCCAGACGTCACCATCCGAAGACGGTAGAAATACACAAACGTGGTTCCGGAAAAACAATGACGCGTTTAGGAGAGCATTTCCGAGTTTTCATTTATGGTATGAAAACAACAACAACAATAGTTTGCACGCAGTTCCATCCCTGTACACGAAAAAAAAAAGAAAGAAAGAAAGAAAGAAAAGTTGAAGCTCAAAAAGGACTTACTCAATGTTGAACTGTCTCGCTACTGGCACTAGTGATTCAAAGAAACCCTCGGCAGCAAACTTAGAAGCGCAATACACTTCAAGAAGAGGAATACCTAGGTATTCAAAACGGAAAGTACAAACAAATTAATAAATAAATTATTGAAAAAGCGTGACTGTCAGAAGGGATAAACAGCTTCAACAGCCGCCACCCCCCCCCCCCTTATTTCTAAGGGTTTGGGATACGATCTGGTATGTCCCTCCAACATTTAAGACGAGAACCTTTTTAAGTGTGTTTGTGTGTATATAAATTTTATTTAGAGTGTTCCCTAAAATATAAAACGGATTAACGCTCATGTAGAGAGCTTACCTGTTCTGCCCCCTCTGCTAGTCACAGTAAGGATCTTTCCCCTCTTTCGTTGTTTCATGTGAGGTAGTACAGCTTGGGTAAGTCTGATGACTGATATAGCGTTGATGTTGAAAGCCTGTTCGATCTTAGACCTTGACATTTTGTCCACGTAACCACACGTTCCAATGCCAGCGATATTTACTGTTTGGTGATGGAAAATAAGTCATTTGAAGATTTATTTATCTATCAGATTCGAATTAATCACAGCTCTTTATAAAAAAAAAAATGTGGCACATGTTCCATTAATTTGATTTTTCATACAAAAAATTTATGATATTTTAGCGACGTTATATAGGACAAACGATGTTATCATTGAGAACATAATTAAAACTTTTGATTCATTAACCGGTAGAATTTTCAAACTAAAGTTAGCATCTTTTGAGGTTAAAATGGGAATATACGTGTAATTAATTTTATCTTCTTTAGGCCAATGCCTTTCAAACTTTGCAGTATCGACTGTCATGGAATTGTAATTTTGATGATACAAAAATTTGGAAAGTTTTTGATTAATTTATCATACTGGGTCAAATAAACCAGCTTAAAACCAAATATACATGGACATATTGTGTTTGAGCCAATGCATCCACGTGGGTACATTGGCGGCTAGATAGTTCCGTGCAAAATAGTGGGTATTTGTTCCTAGTTTGCTTCATAATTGCATTCTTGGAATTAACGAACTGGATCATAATTACACTCTAAAATTCGATGAGAAATTACTCTAAATCTATTGTAATTAGGAACACCTCCAAAATCAGATTAACAAATTATAATAAATAAGATTGATTTCTAAATCTAATCGATGTACAATTTAAATCGAATTTTAGAGTTGTCCCTGATTAAAATCTAAGAAATTTAGAGTGTATGAGCCTTGCCTGCCAAAATACAAATTTATGAAGGCCTCCCTAAAATGATATATTAGACTTTTCTATCATGAGATAAAGACAAATTTTCAATGTGAATATTTTCAAGGTTATTTATCTTACAAAGTGTATCAATTCTCCCGAATCGATTCAAAACTGCCTTTACGACGCGATGTATATGCTCATCTTTAGTAACATCCATTTCCATAATGAAAGCAGTCTTCTCTAGATGCGTTCCCAGGGCAACCACCAGGTCATCCTTCTGAGACAGCGAGATGACGGTTGCTATGACGATGTATCTCTGGGTGGGGTCTTTGGCTAGAAGCGCAGCTGTAGACAGACCAAGTCCAGAAACGCAGCCTGTAACTAGGACGACCTCTTGATCCATTACTGGTTATGTTTTTTTTTTTTGTACGGTGTGAAGTTACGCCTGTAGCAGCAAGGCTGTGTTTCAGCAAGACGAAATAAACTGAAAGCTGTAGTGCAACAAAGGAGCAACAAAAAATATTTACCTATTATTTTGAATTACGAAATTTGACACGGGGGTGGGGGGGGGGGGGTGGGTATGTACACCAAAATTTGGAAATGGAGAAGAAACCAACATTATATAAAACAAATCATGGCTAGCATGATAAATTGCAAGATAATAATAATAATAATAATAATAATAATAATAATAATAATAATAACAATATTAATAATAATAATAATAATAATAATAATAATATTCTGGATTCATATAGCGCCTAATAATCTCCAAGGGAGTCTCTAAGCGCTTTACAGAAATATTATTACCCCGGTCATCGGATTCAGGCTTGCCCGCATACAATGTATGCACCTTCTCCACTCCCTAGGGAGCATTCCAGCCAGGCGCCTTTTGCAGGCGCTCACAATGCTATAAAACAAACCACAATGACTTTCGCATCCCACCGGGTACCCACTTAACACCTGGGTGGAGAGTGGCAAGTGTAGATGCATATCTTGCCAAAGGACATTAGTGCCGCGCCGGGATTTGAACTCGGACCACGAGATCTACAGTCCGGTGGCATATCCACTAGACCACGACACCTCTACTAAGATACTAACACAATTTATAGTTTATGATGTAGTTGCAAAAGATGATCATCTTTATGGTTGCAAAATCATCATAAAGTTGCAATAATTATCATCGTCTAATTAAAATAGCTTATTAATTTTCCCTATACATTTAAACTTACGTTTAATGACGAGATGATTTAGGCAGCTTAGGCAGGTGCTCTTTCTAAGTCATGAACCGATCAAAGGCACTTCATGAAGTAAAAATGATGTTGATATGACAACGATGGTTGCGCGAATTGAAAATCAATGGATCGTCAAATCTGAATACAGTGTAGGTTTGTTGTGTAGGTTTTGTAGTGCATGACGAACAGTATGATGTATCAAACTTAATTTCTACAAGTCAGCTAGCAAACTCATTTTCCCCAGATGCAATATCTCGCTGGAACAACCTCCCAAGCGAACCAGTCAACTTCCAAAAGCACTGATCAGAGGTAATACTACCACTCTCGTCAACCCTGAGTAACCCTTCCTGGTAGAGGACTTCAGTGACAGTGACTCTATGGTACAAGGTACAAAGTACAAGGTTCGGTTTAGTTGCAATCTATTGTAGGCCTGTCCACCTGAATATTTTCTGTTCATGCTCTGAGGGTCAAGGGCGCTGACGTCATAAGACACGTCAGGAGTGCGAAGGCCATAGACATACTAAATTGAAATTCTCTGACAAGCATAAACAAGATGACCATTAAATACATTTGAACTTTGGTAGACCGATTTCAGATTAATAAGTTTTATGTTCTTTTTTGGCATAATAGAAGGTCACAAATTGCGGGGGACATGTGATGCTGCGGCATCCTCTCCAAATCGCCTTCGACCTTCTGGATTTCCGCCCTTGGTTGGGGGAGGTAAGAGAGCAGCCACATTCTGGACGTATTTATTTACATGTATAATCGTCTATTTGCCATTCCGCATCGGAAAAACAGTCACCTTAATTCACATTTATAGTAAAAAACAGTCACTTTGATAGCCCTGAATAGCCAAATCTTTGAATTAAAAAAAAGCTGAAACAATAAAGAATTCCACAATCTCAGTCTGTGTTGGTATAATGCATGTTTGATTTTAAAAGACATGTTTGAAGATTAAAATTGGCGTTTTTTTTTCTGGTAATTCCGTTGCCGAGGTGTTATACCACAATATCATTAATGTAAGAATAAAATTGTTGGAATGAAAGAGCTCACATGAAAGAATGGGCTTATTTACAGAGTATTAAATGGTGAAGATGGAGGCAGAGTACAAAAGAGGCACAGAAAGTCTAAAAATGTTGGTAACGGAATGACATCCTTGTCGTGGAATTGCCCATTTGTGTTTTCTGTAAAACCACTGTCATTTACCCCGCGTAGAAGGCGCAAACGAAGTTTATGAGAATTATTTGATTTTCCTTGAATTCAGCAAATTTCTGTCGAGAACAATGAATCAACTCTGATAATGGGTCAACGCGCCAACTCCTTTATGTAAAAACAGACGAACAAACGAATACACACCCTCCTACACCCACACACACACCCAACACACACACCCACACACCCATACCCTCACAATAAAAACCCCAGTAAGAGTAAATCAAACGATGAACAGCTCTGAGGTGGTCAAGAACACAAACACAGCAATTATAACTAGTTTACATGAATTTGTTTTATTTTGTTTCGACATTCATATAGATTTTAAGACGCAACCTCGATACTGTGTTTCACATGTATGTTTTAATATTTTCATTATTTCTTAATACTTATAGTGATGCAATATCTATATACTTCTAGCACATTGATTCACGCTGTATATTAATATAGTCGCTATATTGTGATTAATTATTATGCACTAAGAAAAAAAGTTCAATTTTGCACCCTTAATGCAACACTGGCAACATCTTTTTGGGTGCAATCTTGCACCCTACATGAAAAAGGTGCAAAGATGCGCCCTTGTGTGATTGTTTGCACCCGGAAATGCCCGTCTGCACCCCTAAAGGTGCAGCTTTGCACTTTTAAGGGTGCAAAAAATTTTGCATTCAAAAGGGTGCAGATTTGCACCTTCCCTAAAGGGTACAACTCTGCACCTTTAAGGGTGCAAAATGTAGCTCACTGCACCTTTAAAGGGACAAAATGATTCTTCGGGTGCAAAGTTGTACCAATAAAGGAGCTCCCAGTGTTGCATTTGAAGGGTGCAAAATTGAACCTTTTTTTTTTTCTTAGTGTGTATCAACTTATGTGATAGAGATCATAAACATTAATTAAGACATTCTAATAAAAATCTGTCATCTGAAAACCTATACAATGAAATGGATTGGAAACTCCACAATCCTAGTTTTTAGACTGAACTGACATGCATTACAATAAAAATTGATATTCACATTCATTTCCACTCTGAAACAATAACAATGTGCTAATAATGCACATAAATGCAGTAATATATAACAAAGAATGAGGTGAACATCGGAAAATGAAGCTTGTGTTTGGGACGAAGACATGATGACAATCATAAAAAGCATTTTGAGATAAGGGCATCGTCATAAACATTATTTAGCATTATCAGACGACCAAATTGGGATGAGATAGATTGCAAAGAAAGATAAAGTGTGGCACTTGCATCAATAAATTTAAATGTTTAAGAGTAACATGAAAACAGAATTACCGTAATTTCGTTAAAAAAGTAAAGCAGGATGAAGACTTGGGATGAGATAGATTGCAAAGGAAGATAAAGTGTGGCACTTGCATCACTGAATTTAAGTGTTTAAGAGTAACATAATAATAAAATTACCGTAACTTCGCTAAAAAAAAAGTAAAGCAGGATGAAGACTTGGTTGGACTTAAAAAACCCTACTATGTACTTAGCAAATAATTACCTACTCGGCAGCGTATCAATTTCTGTCCCAGTATTTTAAGAGAGAATGGGCTAGTACTTAGCTAAAATATTTACGCATAGTTAAAACTCGAATATATAACTGAACATGTCAATGAAATTCATCATGAATGATTAAGTAACATATACTTTTAAAAAATGGTGCTGATTAGAACCTTTCCTTGTCCCACATATGGAACCTTTAAAGATTCTTCATAGAACCATTAAAGGTTTTCTAAAGTTCTAAATGGGTCCTTAAAACCGTTATTGGTTGTAAAAGGAACCTTTAGGGGTTCTTGGAAATATAAAGAACCCTCTATAGAACCCCTTTTCTGTAGGGTTTTAATTACCGAACTGGCACATTTTTCTAAGAGTGTACAGTCAGAATACTGGAATAAAATATTTTGCTCTAAAGTATAATACGGTACACCAGAATAACAAATATGAATCTGTGCACAGGTAGGCATGATGGCTCGGTGGTAAAGCGGCGGTTTTATGGGCGACAATCGGTCAGGCAATTTGTGTGTGTGTATGCACCCTCCCCCGATTTTATGCTGACGACGTTTTTTGTTTGCTGTCTGGAAATTTTTGGTGTATGCCTCTCAAACTTCATGTCTCCCCGAAAATGTTAAGGTTATGACCTTTTTTTCTTTTGCTTGTCAGCATTTTTTTTTTGTTGTCAGTGCCCCCCCCCCCCCAATATGAAAGGGGTTGACGCTCCTGAATGGTTTCGTAACAAAGTCGATATTTACCTGGGCTCGAAACCACGTCGATGAGCCAGCCCCATAAAGTCAATCCAATACCCCAAGACACGAATCCTCATTACCAACTCCCTCGGATACATTTTAACGGGGTGTTTTTTTCCAGCACTCACTTCAAATTTAGCATAAAAATAAAAATTTTCCTCTCTAAGAATGAATGAATTGTCACTTTTTACAAGATGGATATTAGATTTCCATATCTAGCATAGCACTGGTAACGACTATCAAAAAGTCTTGACCAAACATAGAATAGTTGATCTACTCGTTTATGGTGATGGAAAGGTAAGCCACTTTCTCATGTTACACGTTCTGTTTTAATATCTAGTCTCCGACTAAAGTGATGGGAGGAAAATTGATTTTTATATTTAAAAAAAAAATGTAAAATCATCAAGAAATGCATTTCAAAGTTACTAATTATTGAACTATCCACTCGCCAAGTGAGCAAAGTTGTTCGACAACTTGGCTGAAGTGGTGCAGCAGAAGTTACTTAGCGTTGGTCTGCACACGCCAGTGTCGGTATACTATGTGGGACGCTTTGCAGATTCGATTCCTACAAGAATGGACAGTAGTAGGTTTGGTGGTGTAGGGCTTGGGCAGAGGAATGAGATAAAATGGCTTCATTGAGGATCACGTCAAAGCTTCCAGATCTGGATACTGCCGCATCATACTAGAGCTAAACACTATGTTGATAGACAATAGTAGGGAACCCTGTTACGGCTGGCATTCAGCTGAGTTTGACCTTTTATTTTGTTGGTGTTTTGGTGGACGGAAGTTGACGTACTTCTATCTTTTGTCCGGCAGAATGTGATGCAGGTTTGTAAATAACTAGTTGACCCGAAATCCGTTATGGTGAAACCTGGTTAATCACATTGCAAGCATGAGATCAGGCGCATGGACTTCTGAAGGGTAACGTAATTGCAATCTCCCCAATTACATGCCAAAGTACGCAGTGAGCTATATCGGTGCAATACGAAAGCACGTGACTTAGTCACTGACAGGACGCGATCTTATCCTGATGCCTTCCATTAAATCAGAACATCCCGAAAAGTTGATTCAGTTTTTCATTTTGATCCGAAGCCCGTTACAGCACCATCAGGCAAGCAAGAGATCAGGGGTGTGGGCTTCTGATGTGTAGCACCAGGTCGCTGGAATCTTCTTTCTGGACATCGTCCCGATGGTGGACGAATCGTTGGTGTGCTGACACACCGATTCAACTCGGCTGGAAGATCATAGTCAATCATCGGCAAGTACCCCAGATCCTCTGTCGCTGATACATGACGTCCTTGAAAGATGAAACAACCAGTTGGATCAGATCCCTTCAGGGTGCACTTGTTTAAGTCGGCAGTATTCCAGTTCTTGCTGACAGCAAGTCTGCTGTCACTGCTGTACTTGAAATAATTGTCCCAGTGTCTTTCTTTTTGGGAATATCCGGGGCATACATTCTTCTTGTCGCAGTGAAGGACATTACTGTATTTGCTGCTCACGGTTTTGACGTTGCTTAGCTGGTTCCGTATGGGTAGGTTCAAAACGGATTTCTGTTGATCAGATGACCGGCTCAATGTCACGCTTGGAATCATGGAAGAATTTGGCCCTTCATGACATTGATTTGCGAATTCTTGAACAGGTAATTTTGAAGAACCCCACGCATATTTCATGTGTGATTTCGGGACGAATTGCTTTATATATGGAGTACTATCAGGATGTGAACGAACGTTAGAAGTTTTTTTGATATCAATTTGTGGAAGAACGAGAGGCTCGTTGCTAGCGGTCAATAGTGATGCTCTCGGTGACCCTGTTTCTCGTGGATTTTTCGGGTGGAGGTACAGCTCGGATTCTGAAGAGAAGCGCCTCCGAAAATTCTCTGCAGATTGACTTGGCGACAGCTGATCGTCTTTGGGCGGAAGATGGCAGGAAGCACGAGAGGGCCAAGAAACTGCACTGGATGATATCCTGTTTGGTGTCATTTGGAAGCTTTTCGCTACAACACGACACCATGGAGCTTACATTCGTGAGTAAGTCGTTGATGGGGATGTTGTCCGGTGTCTCCTCATTTGATGCTTCACTTTCGGATTCCGATGAAATGAACTCTTCGGTCACTGTCTGAGATATTCCCAGACTGGTGTAGTAGCATTCTTGGAGCCATGTACAGTCGGACACATATGATGGAGCGTCGTTTCCAGCATGTTAAATATTAATGGTGTGACATTGATTGTTGGGCGGGTACTGATTAAAACAGGTATTCTTAAATCCTCCACTCATACCAGAAGTCAGTTCATCATTCATGGGTCCCATGCCTAATCTTAAACCTTTCTTGTCCTTTTGTTGATCACGGGTTGATATGGGAACACGCTTATGATTGTTCCTTCTCTCATGTCCATGCTGAATATATGTGGATGTTGTGTCGAATGTTGTCCATCTTTGTATTCGGAGTTCACTCTATAAGAAACGGATTAATAAAATCATGAAAACGATTATGAAACGTTGACAAGGGTGATATATAGATTTTTCTCTCCTGACATAAAAGTTAAAAATTAAAATGATTACATTCAAAGACTTACGGTGACCTCAAGTTCATTATGACAGTCTTTTGTCGCCAAAGTTATATGATTTAACATTGTACCAAAACAATAAGGATTTCTAAAATATGCCTTGTCTAAAGTCGTTCTATACATATGCAGACGATGAGCTTTGTTTCAAGTAAGAGCTTATAAAGCTGAAGCTAAAGCATCAGTGATACATTTATAAATAGTGTAAACAGGCACTAATGGAAAAAATTTGATTGGTGTGGATGGAGTCTGCTGCTCACTTGACGGAAGGCTCACGAGATCGAAAATTAAAAAAGTACCACGAGACCGAAAGCACGCGAGACCGAAGGCCCATGAGAACGCATGTACAAACCTAACCGAATTTGAATAAGATTCCCCTCCCCTCAGATTTGTTTCCTTTCTCTGCATTCCTCCATGTAAATTTACGCCTGTGCCCCCACCCTTCCCCACTGGAAAACGTTGCGTGAATATTCAAACATTCATTTTTGTTCTAATGAAAAATTAGTAGATGAGCGACCCCTAAAACTCAAACATAAGCAGGTATTAGCAACTCATTTTCTTCTCATGTTTATATCATCGCAAATTACTTACATACCAACCAGAGGAGTGCAAAGGGGATAGTTTCAACGAAAGCTTCGACCCCCACACAAAAGTGATACAGACCGCATCATAAAAAAGGTGAACATTTGAATTCTTTCCCAGAAATTATATAAACAGTATAGGTTGGAAAGCAGGATGAGCCAAGAATAGCAAGTGCGTATACATGGGTTTGAGCATGCAGGTGAAACTTATTCGACTAAACTCTCATTTCAATATTTTGGCCCTTTTCAAATATGACATGACTGTTTGAAACTCAGGGAGATTGGAATCGTTCACTGTCGTGTACTGAATGCACTTGCGAATTTGCGGTGAGCCGTATGAATACGAATAGTGTACAATGATTCAATAAAGAATGATAAGCTTGAACACACATCTATTCATGTCTATTTACAGGGGCGGGCTGGCAATGGGGACTTTAGGGAGTTTACTTCACGGGCGGCGCGTTATTTTGGTTTGTGGGCCGGTCGATTAGTGGTCCTAACCCTTGGGTCACATCATATTTCCTAAACCGATATTCCGTCCTATTACGCCCCTATCTGGTTGATCTACTGAAAATAACATAAAAGCTATAACGACGTTGTTCCCTTACCTGATAATTGATGACCAAACTGGGATAAATATCCTGCTTGGACTTTATAGCACAATGGGCTGCTCGGAACGTCAGTAACTGTTCTTTCTTCGGCGTCATAGATTCATCTGAAGATCAAGTTTTTAGAAAGTGCCAGAAAAATTCAGGAATACCCCTAACAAGCTACGTCAAGAAACTGATATACTGCGTCATGATGATCGAGATACTACAGTCAAAGTAGAAGAAGAGAAACATTAGCCAGCGTGACAGGGAGTGTCCACGAATCCATAGAAAAAAGGTCTGTGTATTAACAACTCGTGGAGCATCGTGATTGTGAGGAGAGACATTATTAGAAAAACAAATTCAGACACTCTTGACCTCTAGGAAGAACAGAGCCATTTGAATAATGGCTCGAATAGAGCTTCCAGCCATTATATAAATATGTTCATTTTCATTTGTGTATGATACATTGATTTGCATGTATTTATGTTTGTATTGCTCTTTATATGGAAAATAAACCAACCAACCACCAATTGAATAAAGTAACGAAATGATTGTGAATTCAATTTTTGATTCCTTTTGACAAAATAAAAATGCTTTGAGAATGGAGATCAGAACAATGTCATTCAACATCACTTTATGAATCAAACATGCACAGCAAAGGAGACATTATTATATTATCATTATTATTATTTGGTTTGGCGTCACCTGTGCCTGGGAGGCGAAAAGCGAATTGAATCACTGTAACCTCGGGTCTCTCCTCCCGATATCACTGATTTTTTCGAGGGGGGGGGGATGGCGTATACAAATATTCCCCCTCGTTTTAAGGAAAAATGATATTGTAATTAATCAGTTGGTGAAATTTTTCATTAAATGTCATAAACGACGGTCATACAGTGGAATTTTCATCTGAAATGCTCTTAACAACCAAAAAAGTGGTTATTTTTCGCTCGCTCGCAAAATCGCAAGAAATTTTGGCAAAAAAGTCGATCATCCCCCCACTCCTCAAAACGGATTTACGCCGGTGTCTACGGTCTTCGAGCTTCGTTTTCCAAGGAACCTTTGAGATCAAACTGCCATTTGAATATTTCATTTATTAACAGAGTATTATTGTTCTTCAAAGTCTGCTCTCAGTTGAGCTCTTTCTAACATTTTATATAAAGCGAATATTCAAAAGGGGGGTAACGCCAAAAGTAAAATGATAATACACGTACTACCCAAGGAAAATGTTACTGTGAGCTAGATTATCGCTGTAGACATTTTAATAAGCCTTTTAGCAATGTCAAGTAAAGAAAACAGTGGCGGGCGATTTCATGAAACGGAGTTGGCGGGGGGGGGGGCGGAAACACCGAAGATCACCGCCAAAATCTGTTCGAGAAGTGGATGGGGGATTGATCGTTATTATGCAAGGGAGCGAAGCGAGCGAGTTAAAAAAATAACAAAAAATTATAATAATTATAATGAAAGAAGCCTAATTTTTCCATCAAAATACACTGTAGGCCTACAAAATATTTAAATTTGGTCACCTGACTCAAACTAGAAAAAAATATTGAGCTTTAAAAATCGGGGGGGGGGGGGATGATCCTCCAGAAAAAAATCGAGGGGGGGGGGGGAGCAAACGTCACCCCGCCCCCCATCACCGCCTATGAAAGAAAGTAATATAGGTCTGCTGATGAATAGACTTGGAAAGGCTTCATCTTCGACTCGATGCTGTACATGTATTCTTAAAAATGATTGAAAACGCGTGCTGGCAATGAACTAAATTTCAAATGTTCATCAATATCTACTTCTTACTATCCCAAATTTCTAGTTTAAAAAGTATCAAAATATACCAAACTAACGTGTTCTGTGTATAAAGTGTTTCTGTGCTAAAAGAGACATGCTTTCTGATCATGTGATGAAATGTATAAAAGTATAGAAATTAAGCATCCAAAGTGAGAAGAATGGAGTGACCCCCCCCCCCAAAAAAAAAAGTGCCCTAGAGGTGAGATAAATGCATTACTAAAGGGCACTAGCACATCGACTTGGTTTCGAACCCGGGTCACCGGATTTGAGACGAGTGCTCTACCAGTATTGAGCTATATCACGCCTCCTCAAACGCTGTCTTACTTTTACTTCCAGTAGGGCCTAGGTAATCTTCAGGTTATGTCTTTTGAGGGCTGATGAACCCTGTTCAATAACATATTTGCAGTATAATAACACGAGAATCCCAATATTACTGTCAGCAGATATCGGGTTTTGTTTATTTTTTCTTCCTTTAGAAATAAGTTCAGATACTAGTAGCTATAACTGTGTTTATACAGAAGGGGTGGTAATCTATAAACCAGTAATCATATCTCATGCTCTACCAGTATTGATCTATATCACGCCCTCCTAAACGCGGTCTTACTTTTACTTCGCTAGGGCCTACGTAATCTTCAGGTTATGTCTTTTTGAGGGTGAAACATGTATCAATGAAGTAGAGCCACCACCAAATTAGTTACAAAATCATACAACACACATGAAGGCGTTTGTCTATATTGTATGACATCGTAATTGGAAACGTTGAAAAAAAAATTGTGTTATGATCTGATGTGACCATCTTCTTCTTCTTCTTCTTCTTCTTCTTCTTCTTCTTCTTCTTCTTCTTCTTCTTCTCTTTTTCTTCTTCTTATTCTTCTTCATCTTCTTCCTCATCCTTTTTTTCGTTACACTAAACTCCAAATCCTTTTTCTTCCAATTTTTCCTCTCTTCCTTCTTTTATTTTGTTTTGTACATCGTATTGTGCCCACCACAAGCATTCGCTTCAGGGACCTTGCCCTTTTCCATGCATTGTTATGTAGTATTGTATCACTTTTTTGTCAAACTTCAATAAAGAAACAAAGTATAAAACATGATAAGAGTTGCACATTCAAAAAAATATAGCGGTAAGAGTAGTCCAGTACAGTATATAGTCCAGGGGGGTGTTTCACAAAGAGTTAAGTTTGACTTCGAGTCGTGCTTAAGCGCCACTGGGCTTTTGGTATTTAACGCGTAATCTCATTGATAGACTTCCAATAGTGCGCGTCCTCTGAGCATGATCTGACCAATGGGGTGATGCGTAATATAAAGCACGCAAGTAGGAATTTAAGTGCGACTTTAGTCAAACTTAAATCTTTGTGAAACACCCCCAGGTCCTAGCGCATTACTGCCAAGGCAGGACATTATGATATAAAGACATAGAAAAGAAAACAAATCCTGATTATGATGTCATAGATCATGATTCGCGAGACAGATCTTACAGTAATTATCTACATTGTGATGCATTTTACATTTTTGTTTAGATAACCTATATAATGTCAACAAATATTATTATCATTATTAATCATCATTATCATCATCATCATTATTATAATTATTATTATTATTTTTATTATTTTTATTATTATTATTATTATTATTATTATTATTATTATTATTATTATTATCATTATCAATATCTTTATCATGATTATTCACTTATTCATTTATTAAAAGTGGGGTGATGCGTAATATAAAGCACGCAAGTACGAATTTAAGTGTGACTTTAGTCAAACTTAAATCTTTGTGAAACACCCCCAGGTACGAGGTCCTTTACGAAAATTATTAACTTGTCTCTCTCAAATGGCCTTTTCCCTTCCGAATGGAAGGTTGCCTGGTGAAGCCACTTCTAAGAAGCATGGTATGGAGCCGGTTTTGATAATCTTAGACCAGTTAGTAATTTACAGTATATATCAAAACTTGTCGAAGGAGCTGCCTACTCAGCAAATTCTAAAACATATTTCTCATAATGCATTGTTTCCATGTATGCAGTCAGCATCACAGACAGTTTCCTAGTACTGAAACCGCCTTAGTCAAAAAAAATGATCTTATTGGCAATGGACAATCAGAAGGGTAACACTTTTGTATTGTTGGATTGAGTGCCGCTTTCGACACTATTGATATAGGATTTGTTTGAACATACTACATACATCTTTTGGTTTGAGCGACTGTGTCCTCACATGGATCGAATCTTACCTTTCTAACAGACAACAAAAACTAATAGCTAGATGATGTTATATCTGAGACTTTTGATGTTCCATACGGAGTGCCTCAAGGGTCACGCCTCGGCCCCCTTCTTTTTACTCTTTATACAAGTAACTTGATTACTATCATTCAAAGGCGCTTCCCTAATGTCTCTTGTCATTGCTATGCTGACGATACACAGTTATACATTTCTTTTAGCCCTGATAAGGAAAACCATAATGACAATATTTCAAACTTGGAATCATGTATAAGTTATATTCGTTTTTGGATGTCCCAACATAAGCTAATGCTTAATGATGGAAAAACAGAGTTTCTCATAGTCGGGACAGGCAGGCAAGTAGCAAAACTGAGTGTTAGCAACATAACAGTTGGAGACTCAGAAGTAAAACCATCAAACTTTGTGAAAAATCTGGGTGTATGGCTTGATTCTCGTTTAAACATGGAGAAACACATATCCAACATTAGTAGATCATCTTTTTATATGTTATACAACTTACGCCATATTCGTAGATACTTGGACCAGAAAAGCGCAGAAACTCTTATCCATGCATTTATTAGCAGTAGGCTTGATTATTGTAATGGATTATTGTTTGGTTTACCAGACTCACAAATCAACAAGCTGCAGCATGTTCAGAATGCATGTGCAAGACTTGTATCCAGTTCCTCAAAGTTTTCCCATATTACACCTGTTCTGATTCAATTACATTGGTTGCCAATAAGGCAGAGAATTGCATTTAAGATACTTTTGCTTGTTTACAAAGCACTGAATGGTCAAGCTCCTAATTACTTGTCTGAATTAATATCATTTAGGTCACATTCATATGCACATAACTTACGAAGTACACAGGATAAGCTGCTTCTAAAGTTACCTCACTTGAGAACAAAAGTAACTCTTGGGGATCGTGCTTTCAGTTGCGCTGCTCCAAAGCTTTGGAACAAATTACCACTGGAAATACGAAAAGCACCAACTGTTACCATCTTCAAACATTTATTGAAGACCCATCTTTTTTCAGAAGTTTTTGGTTAATTGTATTATATGCATAATTGTTTAATTTGTTTGAGCAGTAGCATTGTTGGGAGCTCTGTTACACTACAGCGCAGTAGAGTATATTTACATAGTGACTGCGCTATATAAATGGTCTAATTATTATTATTAAGTTATTACAGTCTTGCCATGAAGAGGTTCGTCCTTTGCTATTGTAAGATAGGCCTATTAATGTAACTATATAATCATAAATTGTACAATTTGAAAATGATACTCAAAATCAGCCGGTATGGTTGAAGAAAATAAATGGTTATCAAGGTTCGCTTTATTTTCATATTCACATTTGACATTTCATTTTTTTGTAAATGTTGTCAGTAAAGTTTACAGGAAATAATAATAAGAATAAATACAGGGTATTTTCAATAAACATAAGTACATACGAGAAATATATTACTTTTGTTTGCTTGTCGTTACCTGTAAAATAATGACTAAGAAAATGGAAATGAGGATGAAGGAGCCTGTTGGATGTAGGCTCCTGAGGGTAATACAATATAAGTCTTACAAAGTTGTGAGAATGAATGAATGAATGAATGAATGAATGAATGAATGAATGATGAACTGGCGGCACTGGCCTTAAATTCGACCGGCCCTCGAACCAGCATTTCTTGCGGCCCGTGATGAGGTAAATCGCTTGAAACTCTCTCAGTCCGCCCTGCTTTCAAGGTTTTCAACAGTTAAGCAATACTGCTATCCGAAAAAATAAGGAAAAACGGAAAATACAGGGTGGGACATGTTATTGCATGATCTAGAATTCTGGATATATGAAGTCTTTAATACACATGTATATCAAGTGATTTTTTTCCCCTCTAAACGAGTAAACAAAAGTATGATTTTGGTTACATCCCAGTCCATTTTCCTGACAGCGGTGTCTAATGTACATTCAGCTGAAAGGTGTTTGTCTCACAGCTTTAAAAAAATAACAACTTTGATAATGAAGACTATTGGGATGCAGTACAATAACAAGAGAATCCCAGTATTACTGTCAGCAGATATCGGGGTTTTATTTTTTTTTTCTTTCTTTAGAAAATAAGTTCAGATACTAGTAGCTTAACTGTGTTTATAAATAAACCAGTAGTCATATCTGATTGATACAAGTTTGTAAAAAACAATTTACACACACATACACACTATAAACCGGTGACCCGACATAATATTCCGGTGACAATCATGACAATAGTGATTCCAGCTTGACTACACCACAGATTCACGGTTAGGGTCTGGGTTTCAAGGTGGTTTCAGGTTCCCAGATAGCAAAATATCTGGGGCCCATCTGTGTTTACCTTGGGCTAATCGGGGCCCCATTTCCCCCATGTATAAACGATATGGGACCCAGATGGGCTTCCCCACATAGAGCCCATCAAGGCCGGCGGCGAATTTTTTTTTTTTCCTGAACCTTTGGGGCTAAATGATATGATTATTCAGGAGTTGCGGCTTGGGAATAAGACTGCACATGCGCAGCTAGCTCCTTCTCGATCTCATATGTGTAGGCTTTGTATATATAGCCGACCAAACGCCGTGTCGCTTCGCGACAGCGCTGTGTATAGTTAGGCTACTTGAGGCTTGAGGAACTTCAGGTTTGTTTGTTTTGTTTGTTTGTTTGTTTGTTTGTTTATTTTTTGTTTTACTTTTAGCTTTTCATGGGTCCAACAATAAAACCCAATTAACTGTACTGTACCTCGGCCTTAGCGCAGGCTTACTGAGCTCAGTCTCGGAGAGCTATAGAACCTAGTCGAATGGCAGTTAAGTCAAATACTTCTAAGCTTGATAATGCATGTTACACATCAGAAGAAAATTTCTCCTTATAAATACCATCTTGGTGGTACTATCCTAGATGTTGTCAACCACCATCCTTACCGAGGTGTTGGATTATCAAATAATCTTTCTTGGGCTCATCGCCAAGGGTTAGTTAAACACCACTTGGTGAGTAACTTAAAGGAAATATACCGGACGACTT
>CM057153.1:9519464-9545877 GCA_029962745.1 Echinometra lucunter
TCTCTCTTTCTTCTCTCTCTCTCTCTCTCTCTCTCTCTCTCTCTCTCTCTTCGTATTAAGCTGGCCTTCCGTTGTCTCGCTACCCATTTACACGCCCTTATCATGAGATGTGTGACATTAAAATCTTGACTGTGTCAATAATATTCGGTACTTGAAGTGGTCACATTTCTTGCCAGAGTAAAGGTACCCATTTTCATATACTGAATACGAAGTTAACCACCCTGATTTTTAATAGGAATGAAATACAAAAATGCTTTGGGTTAACACGTTTCAAAGTTTTCCAACTAAATTTGATATTTTCTAGTTTCTCCTGTAGGCCTACATGCACATACAACCTGCTTATCACTATGAAAAGGGCTGTTATGCAGGCCTATGTTCCGTGGGACAATGTGACACATGACATCCTAATACGGAGTCATTAATTAATCCCTGTGGCGGTGTTTTCGGCTTGCACGCATTATGTGTCGTTAATGTGTTTATTGGTAAACAAAAACGGTGCATCCTGGGTTGATGGAAAAAAGGAAATGCGTACAAACATCGCGTGACCAAGAACTTGGACTTGTTTGTGTCAGCGCTCATTAATTTGTCTGAATTCCTGTGTTTCTTAATCCGTATAGATTAGAGGTAGAAATGTGAGGGTAGGTATATAGCAGTTGAATGAGGATTACAGAATAATACTGCGAAATAATATGTTTGGGCAATAAACATGAGAGTTGCTTGTGTAACTCGTTAACTCGTACAAATCGAAGTATTCATTCTCTTTTCTCCATCTGTTTGTTTATATCACATTTCTAAAATCCCGTCTTTGCTCCCGAATGAAATAATGGATCCCTGGATATTTTCATAGTATTGATACTTCAGTGTAAATCTCACTGATGTGATAAGATTAAATAATAATACATCTTTCACTATTTTTTCTAGCTCTCTCTCTCTCTCTCTCTCTCACACACACACACATGCACACGCACACACACTTACATAATTATATTTCCGAAACTTACCTGGATTCAAAAGAAATTGTATAAAACATTACTAAATTGAATCATTTTATGATTGTGTCTTTCAGCCGATCCTTTCACGAGTTTTTTTTTTTCATAAATCACTTGCTCTTACTCTTGTTCTCCTAAGAGCACCCTCGATCCAAGCGTTTGCTTTTAGAGGTGTGTCCTCCAATTATTTATGTAATCACAACGAATGTATATCTTTGTTTAAAAGGTACATGTAAATTTCAAGCAACTCGAACTCCCCCAACTACAGTGTCATTTTAATCTTTTCCATTTGGTTCATATTCATGCATGTTTTATGTTGAGCCACCATTATTTTTTTGCCTTTGATATTGGTTTTCCAATGTTTGATATTTCAAAACCAATTCTTCATAATTATGATTGTATTTCTTACATGTATAACCCTGTGAATTGTACATAATTCAGCCTTTTGGCAGCGAAGTGCAATACAAATAAAACCTTTCAATTTCAGTTTCAATTTCATGTACGTTTTCTTGCTGTTTTATTACCTTGTTTGTCATTTGAATTTGAATAATTGGAAATACATGTGTTGAAACATGAACTTGAACTTGAAGACTCCAAGCTTCATTTCCCTAATGTTCTCTCAATTTTCTCGTTTTCCTTTTCAGACGAATGTTTCCACAGCTAGTCTTCAAGTTGAATGGTCTAAATCCTACGTCTCAATACAATGTCTTTGTCGACATGGTGCTATGTGATCCTAATCAGTGGAAGTTTCAGTGTGGTAAATGGATACCGTGCGGACAAGCAGAGAATATCCCAAAAGGTATGTCAAGTAAAATGGAAATAGAAGTGATATGTAATTCTTTCTAGAACAGAGATAACATTACTTTCTTTGAGATTGAAAGTACCTGTATAATTTCCTTTTAAATGAGTTACATTTAGGAACCAGTTTGCTTCTCCAAACCATCTAAGTCTCATTTCTTCGACAACCTAAGAGACCGTGCTAAAGATACACTCATTTCAGTGACATGTCGGCGAACTCAGACTTACGCCGATTTCGAGAAACGGGCCCCAGATTCATATTTGATTGAGGATTTCCAGTATGTCCTTCACAGTTCTTTGAATAAAAGAAATGGGCTATAGCCCACGAGACCGTCTGGGCTCGAATGACCTCCAAAAAAAAGAAGACGGAACAATATCCGTTTTGGGGGCCGTCGGTCTGTCGAATTCTAAAAGAGTTGTCACTTGTCAAAAGTCCCACGAGACCAACATTTAAATCCAATGAACCCTCGAAGATGCTGGAGCGCCGTGCAAACAGGGCCCCTTTTCATAAAACTTGTTATCAATAAGTTGCAGTAACTGTTATAAGCTACTGAAATTCTTGCATCTGATTGGCTTAGAGCAGATTTTGTCATAGAAATGCGGCAATTGTTACTGATAACAAGTTTTATGAAACGGGGCCCTGTTTGCAGACGCTCCGACATCTTCTAGGGTTCAATAGACTTCAATGTTGGTCTCGTGGGACTTCTTTTGTTACTCATAACAAGTTTTATGAAACGGGGCCCAAAAGACGTACGGACATTGTTCTATCTTCTTTCTGTCTTTCTGTTTTGAGGTCATTCGAGCTGTTGGTCTCGTGAACTTTTCGAAACCTTCTACTATCGTTTCTTACACTATTTATTTCGGTCTCATTGGCTGTTGGTGTCTGAGGGTGACCCCCACTATAGGTCAGTCATTTGATTAGCATATATAATTTACCCATTTTATTGCATTTTGTACATGGATGATAAAGGATGGTGAGGATATAGTGGTACTGTGGTAGATGAGAAATTGAGTGACAAAAGTCTGAGACAAGAGCATAATGATCTCATTTTATTGTTGTTTTCTAGTAAGCAACATCTACCTTCATCCTGACTCGCCGAGCAATGGCCTTCACTGGATGCATCAGGACATCGTATTCAGCAAGCTCAAACTAACCAATCATCGAGGAAAAGACAATGGATTTGTGAGTTCCCTTTTCGAGCTCTCTCTCTCTCTCTGCATTTTGTAAAGCTTTTTCTTCAATCGATTTTTGTTTGCGGATGCATTAATGTGAATCTCCTCATACCCCCCCCCCGCCTCTCTCTCTCTTTCTCCGTCTGTATGTGGGGCCTATGTCTCAGCCCCACTCCAACTTTCTACATCAAGCTAATAAATGTATCTTTCCCATAAGATTTTTCTCATTCTGTCCAAGTTTCTAACCACCGACATAGCACAAAGCTTGTTTTCCCCTAGCTCTTCTATTTTCTGTTCATTTTTAGTATTTAAAAAAAAAACTGTCTTGCATATTATAGTTTCATGTTTTTCATTGCACTGCATATTCAATACATTCGTTGTAAATAACAATCCTCTTTGCTTCTTAATACTACTGTAGATATATGCCTTCATGTTGATTCCCCTCTTACAACGTTACATGAACACCATGAAGAATACAGTGATATCAATACTTTCTGTAACCTGAACAGGTGGTCCTAAACTCGATGCACAAGTATCAACCTCGGATCCACGTCCTTGAGTTGAGCGAGAGCCGATCCCTCCAGACACATAGCTTTCCTGAGACTCAATTCTTCGGAGTGACGGCCTACCAGAACACTGATGTAAGTCTAATAAGAGAACTCGAATCATTCTGTTCATATGAATGAATGTGAATTAATTGTTTTTGTTATTTGAGAAAGGGCGGGGGGTTTTATGATTATGTATTTAAAAATAGTTTGAATTCGGGAAACTGCTTCTTATACGTTTTTACTGTCTGTGTCTCGAATAGATTATTGACACTTTGAGACTTAAGAAATAAGAAAATCTCAAGAACTACAGTGTGAGAATGTTGTGCTTAGAATTGAGTGAGCTTAATCATAACTTTGAAACTTAGATTATATATACTTTTAGAATAAACAACTTTAAATTCATTACATACACATCTCTGAAATAGAAAATCGCTCTTATGAAATGATGTAAGCAAAAATGAGACAGAGAAATTAAAGATTATTAATTTGCTATCCCAGTTTAGGATGGATACTACAAGCAAGTGAGCAACTCATATGGCAAAGTGAATCTCTGTGAATCTCATAAATCTATTAATGCAATGTAAAACAAATAATTAAGTACGGTCACTCCGTCTCTCTTTATTTCTCTATAATTCTTAGCAAGGCCATTGGGACAATTATTTCGATTTTCGCTCTCGTTACTCATTTGAAAGTGAAATTTGATATTGTGGGACATGATTTTTTTTAAACATCTATGTTTTTCTCTTCCAATTAAGGTAACACAGCTGAAGATTGACTACAATCCGTTTGCAAAAGGTTTCAGGGATAACTATGACAAGTAAGTTTGTTTACTTTATAGTTAAGTTTAAATGGAAATACTTTCCACTCTCTTGGGCTTACCCTTTTATTCCATAGAAGAAAAATGACAGGAGGGGAGAAGAAGTTAATGTCATGAAATCACTTAAAAGGAACATAAGCTTTGCAGAGATTAAAAGAACGGGAAACCTAACAAAATCATTTCTAACCTTTCCCAGAACTCGAGCTTCTCTGTAAGATATAAAAGATTATGTCCCGTTTTGTAGCCTTGACCTGTTAATAAAACAACAGTGACGTAGCACGGGTCGGGCCATGGATGTCACTGGAGATATCAGATGGATGAAATACCAAACAACAAGGACATGAACATGATTAAGGGATTTTATGAGAGTTGCATCACTTTTCTTTTTACGTTGGCTTTCTTGTCCCTATCTCTCTCTTTCTCTCCCTTTCTCGCTTCCTTTCTCTCCCTCCCTCTCTCTCTTCATTTCTCTCTCTCATTCAAAGGCATGTGCCCTATACCCAACTGGCTGAACAAAATTTCTCCTTTTTCTCCAATGACAGCTTATCACCACGAGATATTAGTATCCTATCGAACGCTCCTCGGTCAAAGAACGTGACGGTTAGTAGGAATTCATGTCCTGCTCCAGTTGTGAATGCAGCAAATATCACCATGGGTCAGTTTCCAGCTGCCAACTCCCACCAGCACTATCAGCATCCATACCACAACGCACAACCACAGTATCGGCCTCATCCACACCACCACCACCAGCATCAATCCCGTCCTCACCTACCGCTCCCAACATTCCATCACCGACCAACGCAGTTGCCTCCATTAGGTAGCATAGGTCAAACTCCGACAGGATGCTCGGGACCGAATGGCGGGAATTTTCGGCTTCCGAATCCGGACGAGACTGCTTTCAAGCTGGTGGGAAATGCCTCGCAGCCAAGTCGCCCCACCTTCGTGCCCATTAGCCCACCGCATTCGTCAGACTCTTCTCCAAAACCTTTTCCGATTCCTGTGCCTACCTCGCTTGCCCCGATCGTTGCACAGAACTCGTCGCTGTGCAGCTCACAACAACAGCAACAGCAGAATGAAGAACAACTGCCATCACCGTCCGATTCCACCACCGTTAACGCCGATAGCAAAACCATCCACTACCGATCTTCTGCGGGAATGGCAGGTGATCAGCCACCTCCTTGTGAGCCATCGCCACAAGTGGACATTCCCCACTTTCCTGGCATGCACACACCTACCGCCTGCCCAGATACTCACAAATTACTCGACAGACCAGACATGGCTTGGCTCAACACACCGCCTTCCTCCGACTGCTCCCCAGATTCCAAGTCCATCTCGAGCGACAGCGGGGGCCAGGCTGCCAAACGCCAAAAGATATATGAGGATCAACACTCCGAAGGTGCCTCCCCCAAACTGACGGATCTTGGTGATCAGCCAAACAGCACGGCCAGTTATGACTTCACCTCTACAGTAGAAAACAGCTATCTCACTCCAGAGGGGGCCAAGCATAATTACCATCAAAGCATGCACGCACAACCTAATGCCCCACACCAAGCGTTTCAGCCCTATGGTAACATGTACTTTCCGCAGAGTTATCCATCCTTTGCCTCGCAACCAGCCGCGATGAATGGCTACAGCATCCCTCAACAACCATACAATTCAATGCTCTGCCATGGCCAATCGTATCCAAACGCATGACTTTCATTTGGATTGGCTGTTTGATTTTAAAGAATAGAATTTAAATCTTGTTCATTAGAACTTCGTCAAGTCAGTTACGAAGACGAAAATTAAGACGTTTACTACCGATACTGCAGATGATAGAGATGATAAGAATGTATTCGTGATTTTTACGTGAGCAATGAGAATAATTTTATGTAATAGTCCTAATATCGGACTGATCCTTTTATTCGCACTCCGGTTACGATCTAACCTCGTAATAAGTTTAGAAAGCTACTACAACACAGTCAATGCTAGTATGAAAATATTAATGTCTTTCATGCTAAGGAAGATATTCTGGCATATATTAACTTGATGTACAAATTGTCTGGAAAACCCGACGTCCAAACACTGGGTTGGCGACATCGTCCAAACATGGGATTGATGAGATACAGGATTTGAATTTAAAAACATCGGGCAGACGAAATATAAATATTGTCAAAATAGTGGTGTTGGAATAAAGGAAAGTTAAAAAAAAAAAAAGTCGAAATATAGGGGTGACGAATTATAGGATGGGGAAAATAGTGGTTTTGGAACTTAGCGATTTCAAAACTGTCAAAATATAGGGACGACAAATTACTAGATCGTCGAAAATAGTGGTGGAATGAAGGGTGTCAAAACATCCAGATAGCGAAGTGTCTACAATAGTTTTGTTTGGATACAGGAATGTCAAACTCTCAAAATAAAGGTTTGACGAAAAATACGTGTGACGAAACGTAAGACTGTGAAAAATAAAAAAAAACATAGGATGACGATAGGATTGCCGAAAAATAGTGTTGTCGGAACATAGGATGTCGAAAGCGTGAAAATAGGTAAGGCGAAAATCGTCAAAGACGGTGGTATTGGAATAAAGAGGTGTCGAAAACGTCCAAACATAGGGCTGACGAGTTCCGGGATTGTCAAAAACAGTTGTGTTTGAATACAGGAGTGTCAAAACTGTCAAAAGGTTGACAACCAATAAGTGTGACGAATGTACATGTAGGATTGTGAAAAATAAGGGTGCTGGAACAACGGGTGACGAAAAAAAAGGATTTGCCGAAAAATAGTGGTGCGGAACATTGGGTGTCGAAAACTTCGAAAACGCGAAGCGGGGGCTGACGAAATAATTTTCAAAAAGAGGTGTTGCATCATAGTGTTGTCCCAGTATAGGATTGTCGAAAAATGCGGGAACACAGCATTGTCGAAACTGTCGAAATGTAGGGATGACGAAATACTGCATTTTGAAAAAAATAGTTTGGTGTTGAAACAGAGGGATGTCGAAACCTCTAAGATATAAGGGTGACGAAAAATTGATTTGTCAAAAACAGTGTTGTTTAACCCTAATCTTATCGAAATTGTCGACACATAGGGCTGACGAAATTATAGTATTTGTCAAAAATAGTAAGTTTTTAAATAGTTTACACAAGGGGTGCCAAACCTTTTGGCTATCCACTCATGGGACATCAAAACACAAGCATAACAACGTCGAAATACATGTATAGTGGTGTCGAAACATAGGTATGTCGACACAAAGTGATGTCAAAACATTAATAATTCCATCGGAGCATTAACAGGCCCATCATCTTTATCATGTTATTTACTTGCAATTTAGATGTATAATTTTTTTTTCTAAATGTTCCTTTTATGGTTCGTCTCTATCAAATTTATCCTTGTCTCGGAGCTAGTTGCAATCTAACGTTTCTTCTTATTCTTGTGAAGTTACATTCCAACGATGTTATCGTTTATAATCAACCTTATGTCGTATTTAAATGTTTTTCTTGTCTTTGATACTGTTCCTCAGACTAATAACTATCTTTCGACCGCAAGCAGCAATGATGTTATTTAGTTGTATTTTTTTTCCTTTTAAAAGGAGCAGAATATTATGTGAACTTGCCAGTCAGAAGGAAATGAAATATACGATGTTCTTGTGTTAGACGTAAGTTATTCATCAAAAGGTTTCAGTGTTTTTAAATAAATGAAAAGAGTAAAATATTTATATCACCTGTTCCTAATTTCATGTTTTCAAAGCAGTGTCATCGATTTGCAAAGTTATGGGCTTAAATAACCATTATCATTTTTTTCAAAATATACCTTTTCTATTTCTTTGTGATTCGTTTTAAATAAGAGCAGGAGCTGTGGCTCAGTGGGATAGCAGTGGTCTCGTAACCGGGAGTATCCGGGTTGCTTTTTTTTTCGTCAGTACTTGCGCACCCGACACGAGAGGGCCGTACTTTTGAGGCGACTTTCACGTGAGGGGAAAAATACTCATGTATGAGAAGTTAAGACTAGAAATGAATCCGGGTATAAAGGAATAAAGTGCACCAACTGCCTCTTCAACTGCTCGTGGCGCAGTGGTTAAAGCCACTGTCAGAGCTCGATATATTACTAGTCATGCTAGTCAAGGGTTCGAATCCCTGTGACGCTGCTAATTTTTTGTCATTATGAAATTGATGACAATGGCGTTTATTCCGTTGACAAAGTCGCTGATAGACGATCTTCATTGTCACCCTCACTTCAGAGTCGTCTCAAAAGTACTGCCCTCTCGCGTCGGGTGCACTAGTACTGACGAAAAATAAATCGCACCCGGGTTCGAAACCAAGTTGATGCGCTAATGCCCTTTGGTAAGGTATTAATCCTCATTACCAAGTCCTTCGGAGGGGACTTAAAGCCGTCGGTCCCCTGGTTGCTTACTGACAAGCATACACATGCTTTCCTAGCAGCCAGGTAAAATGAAATAACCAACTAACCAAATAAATCCAGGAGTGCAAAAACAAAACAACAACCTAAAATTACCTAAAGCCATTTTCTGTGAAAAATAGAAAGGATCTCAACTTAAATCGTACTGGAAGGTTGTTGATCTTTTTTTTAATTTCCAAGGTGCAGCCGTTCCTGAAATGCTGCAACAATACCAAAGTACAGTGTAAATACAATATGACAACAGAGAATTACACAAGTGATAATTGTTCTGTCAATGGTGATAATGGAAGAATGGAAATGCATACAAATTGACGTGATGGATGATGGAAAACATTGTTGGGTAGAATATAAATATAAATTGGAGAAATGGAGAGAGGGGAAGACAGGGATTCAAAAGAAATACATTCACGTATTTGAAGGGAAAATTAGCATTGTCAATATTAGGCCTGATTTGTCTAGGGAAAGAAAAGTATCTCTTATACATGCACACCCAGCAGTTTTATTTTTTTCTAAAGAAACTTCAAGCATTTATTTTCTGTTTAACCTGATGAGAAGTTCGCATCAATGATTAGTTGTAGGGTTTGAACATATTTGGGAAATAATCCACTCCATGTTTTTGGATAGAGTTGAAGCTTAATTCTAAGAGAAAATGATGTGCGAATAGGTGTGCTGGTGTAAAAGTTGAGAATACAACGAAAAAGGTAAATAAGAAAACCGGTAGACCTAATGATTTCATAGAACGTATTTTAACGATAACATACAATGAGTTTAGAACACCTAGTAAAAATGGCTAGTAAACATACTTGCCTAACGAAGAAAACGATTATTTTCTTTTCCCTGAAACATGAATATTGATTATCACCTAAGATACGAAATAAGAAATTTTATTAAATATACAACGATATCCAAAACTGTCATGGAAAAGAGTTCTTATGCCAAGAAGTAAAAAAAAGAAGAAGAAAAAAAAAACATAGTTTCACAAATACCGCCACATTGCACAATAATTCTAACAATAGTTGTAAGTTTTGGTTTCCTTTTTAAATGGTATATAGAATTTGCAAAATACACTATTCTGTTCTCATCTACAACAAACAATAAACAAATGAAACGTGAAGTGATAAATACGAATTAAATTATTGAGGGATTGGCATATCCAGAGTTTTATAGCCAGCGGAGGGGAATGGAAATGTCCTCGAAGTGATAACGTAGAAATCCACCGCAATTCCACTCTAGCCTTCATAGACAACTAGCGAATGCCGGTCTCATCCTGGCCCTATTTAATACGCCACTGTACAATGTCGAACCTAATGTGGGGGTATTGTGGAAGTTGGTAAAAGCATGCGTTCTTTATCAAAGGGACGTGAGTTCGATTCCCACTAATGCTTGGCTCCTTACGTCCTTCAGCAAGACCTTAAATCCGCCTTTGCTGCACTCTGCCCGGGTGTATAGATGGGTGCCTGGCACTGCTGGGGTAACAATGATGTTAATAATAATACATTGTAAGCGCCTTGAGCACCCTTTCGGATGGATATGCTGCGCAGTATGAATATCTTCATCATAATCATTATTATCATCATCATTCTCATCATCATCATCATCATCATTATAACTTTTATTATCATTATTATTACATTAACGA
This sequence comes from Echinometra lucunter, assembly GCA_029962745.1. Lineage (NCBI taxonomy): Eukaryota > Metazoa > Echinodermata > Echinoidea > Camarodonta > Echinometridae > Echinometra > Echinometra lucunter. The sequence continues at coordinate 9,529,818 of CM057153.1, forward strand.
TCAAGTTGGCCGAACACAAGTTCATTCAAGCACTGGTCGTTTCAAGGCACGTTTGGGTTTCAGGCAAATCTCGGTTATCTTTGCTTGATTCACTGCCCGAAGCCGGTTCGTAAAATCGAAGTGCAAGCGAGTAGAAGAGCACGGTTAGAAGATTACACACGAGGGAGAGGATTGCTAGTTTCCAGGACAGGCTTGAGTTGTTGTAAAGCCAGCAGGCACCCCGTGTTCCACAAGTTTCTTGCCATTGTAAGCACGTGCTGTCGATGATGACACCGAAGAGAATGGGGCCTGGAATCGAACCTAAAGAGAAAGGTCCATTTCCAGATTACAACCTTCTTTCCTCTGAATATTTTCATTCAGTATATATTATGAACTTATTATATCTGTCCAAGTAGCGTGGAACACCAGGAAAAGAAGTGGAAATAAACTTGTAAATTAATTGAAATGGAATTTGTAGGGAACTTCGATAGGCAAAACTCATTCCAGAAACGACAGGAGAAATGAAACATCCATATTAAAGTGTCTAATACGCAAAACTCTGGATTTGAGCATGCACAGTTCAGTAGTTTTTCATAAAGCGTCCATACCTTTATTTCGCCTTTTTGTTTTTCCTTTATAGACGGTTGTTTTAGGCCTTTATTATTTCAGGCACTTACCCAGAGTTCTGGCCACTATTGAATTCATACCGAGGGCTACGGGCCGTTCATCTTCAGCAACACACCTGAATGAAGGAGAAAATTTTAGAAACATCTCATACTTTATCTTCAACACAGTTCAAGGAAATTGATTCATCGGTATCAACATTCCCTATATTATATTCAATCTCTACTCTTCAATCGAGTAAATTAGAGTAAATTACCGGGTAAAACAGTTCGCTTTCACAGATTATAATTCCATGTGCAATGCAGTAGTTGCGTTAATTTCAACAGAGGTACATTTTAACAATATCGACATTAACTATACCAACAGTGACAACAATTACATTATGACAAGTTTCCCTCCAATGGGTTTGGAATAAGATGGTCTAAGTTAATTCTCGCCAAGGAAAATCTCACCTGAGAACTATATTCATCAGAGGCACTTTACCCATGAAAATGGCAACCAGTACAACATTCATCATCAGTATGAACACGGGTAAAAGACTGCACTGTGTAGAGCATTTTCCATCTCGAACAGTATATGGCGATCCAACACTCGTCATAGGACCACAAGAACATATTCCGTACGTCTGTGAATGAAAAAATAACGAATGCCTGTCGACTGAATTCTACACCTAGCAACTTCCGGAAAGATGCATGAACAACGTGACAATAGCCGGAATCTGATGAGACATTTCTAGTGAAGCCTAGATTAGGTGTTCCACCAATTGGATCCCCCAGTCTATTATTTCGGAACAGGGTGGGTCTTGATTAGAGGCATAGATAAAATCTTAGAAGTGATTAAAACAATGTATTCTACCGAAACGAGACATCAAAATATACATCAAAACGGTAAATGACTGTCTGCCCTTAAAGTACAAAATAACTTGTATAACCAGGTACTCTGATTTTTACAAGAAACTAGAACAATAACACTTTGATTCTTTTACTTTCAAAATTCTAAATCTTAACACTTATTGCTATTTTTCAATTTCAATGATGGTAAATTTGAAAGGCTGAACAACATGGACTAAACAATTACATATAGCGATATCTAGGCCTGACACTGTAGCACTTGTAATGCAAATAATGGTATAAATTCTTGTCAGAGTTCTTACACCGTTTCCAAAGGTTTCACTGCATCCCGCATGGCAGGGACTGAAGAATGTAATACCGGACTCCTCCAAACACACTGGTTTAAACTTGTCATTAGAACAGGCACAAGCCCGGTTGCATGATGACGTCAGGTTTAGAAGAGTGGATCTGTTTTACAGTGGTAGGAGAAGAGTAATAGAGAGAGAGAGAGAGAGAGAGAGAGAGAGAGAAAGTGTATTTTTAAATTCAACATCGGATTTATTCATTTCCAACAGAAAAACAAAACATTGGCATACGTTGGACTGGTAGTCATGATACACAGCGGAGGTGAAGGTAATATGATACTGTTTTGAGCATTTTTCCTTTGCAAGTAAATACACATAAAGGGATCTTCGAAAGAAGATCCATGTATGAAGGAGTACAAAAGACAGAGAGAAGGGTCAACTATTCAAAATGATAATGTAAATGGTGAATGTTTTAATTTCTTCTTCTTCAGAAGATTCAGGACGATTTAGAAGATTCAAATAATGGGACGGAGAACAAACGCATATGGAATAAGATCTTTTGACTCTAAATGGGCAATCATGGCCGCTCGGCGTCTGCTTAATGAGACGGCCTATCTTTAATAAACGCCGGCCGCCCAAGATTTTAATACTATTCTTGTGATAATCAACGCTGTTAATATTTTTCGGGAAAACTTTATTTTTCCCCCAGTTTACGCACTAAGAAAAAATTGCACCCTAAATGAAACACTGACTGCACTTTTTTGGGTGCAATCTTGCACCCCGGACGAAAAAGGTGCAAAAATGCACCCTTTTGTTCTTGTCTGCACCCTGAAATGCCCGTTTGCACCCTAAAAGGTGCAACTTTGCACCTTTTAGGGTGCAGATATTTTTGCGTACAAAAAGGTGCAAATGTGCACCTTCTCTAAAAGGGTGCAACTCTGCACCTTTTAGGGTGCAAAATGCCGCTAATTGCACCTTTAAAGGTGCCAAAGCTTGTAAAAGGTGCAAATTTGCACCCTAAAAGGTGCTCCCAGTGTTGCATTTGAAGGGTGCAAGATTGCACTTTTTTTTCTTAGTGTGTACCAACTGAAGAAAGGGTGCATCGAAAAGAATCTTCTTGTAGAATGAGCAAAGTGATGCATTGTTGCAAATGATAACGTCATTGATGGCAATGCCACTCACCCTTGGACGCCATCGTATGGCGTGGTCACCCCGGCTATCTGAGTCTGTGGACAGTGCATGAAGACGGCAAGGAAGGCGATGGTTTCAATGGTGCTTCCTACGATGGCTAACTTGAGAAGCCCAGGAACCTTGAGTTTCCATCGTCTCATCACCCAGCCTCCCAGGAAGATCCCGAAGACTGAGCCTGGAATTACAGCAATCCCTGAGTGTTTGAGAGAGAGAGAGAGAGAGAGAGAGAGAGAGAGAGAGAGGGGGGGGGGGGGGGGAGGGAGGGAGAGAAAAAAAAGTGTTGGTCATTCTCGAAACAGTTTTAACATTTCACATGTAATTCTGGTCTTCCTTACGGTCATACTCTTTACAAAGTCATAAATTTAAACGAATGAAACGAATAATTGTTTTGTAATGTTTTGTAATATCTATTACTGAAGTACCTCATGATATAAAGCTGAACACTAACGGATTTCCGTTTTGAAAGCTATCTAGAAAGTGAACTACACGTCCTTTAGGCCAGCTCTTCCTCAAAAACCTCCCAAAAGGCAATAAAAATAGCTGTTCATCTATTTTTAATCATGTCGACTAAAAAACAAGAACATGGCAGGTTTTTCTTAGCAGAGAAAAGTTTTCATTTCCTAATTTGTGCTCACTACAAGTGTTGGCAAGATTATGAATCTACATTTGCCACTCTCCACCCAGGTTTTAAGTGGATACACCCGATAGGAAGCGAATACCATTGTGGTTTGTTATTCACTGTGAGCGTCTGCAAGAGGCGCCTGGCTGGAATGCTCCCCAGGGAGTGGAGAAGTGCACACATTGTGTGTGGCCAAGCCTGAATCCGATCACTGGGATATTTCTGTGAATCGCTTAGAGACATTGTATATGTATTAGACCCTACAAAAATCCAGAATATCACTGTTATTATTATTATTATTATCATCATTATTATCATTATTATTATTATTATTATTATTATTATTATTATTATTATTATTATTACTATTATTATTATCACCATCATTATTATTATTACTACTACTGCTGCTGCTGCTGCTGCTATTACTACTACCTCTTCCGCTTCTCGTTTTCAGTTATGGGTACAGGGGAGCGTTTCATGAAGTGTTTTGTCGGTGAAAATCACCAACAAATGTTATAAGCTATTGAAAATCCTCGCATCTGATTGGCTGAAAGCAAATTAGTCAGTGAAAAAATCACCGACAAAACTCTTCATGAAACGCTCCCCAGGGCTTTAAATATAACTTTCTGAATAGAATAGAAATTGCTCACAAAAAATTGGCCTGTTGCAAAGAGCCATTGTCTGATTAACACTGGCAGATATTATTTCGAGAGGATTAAAATGCTGCGGTGTTCCGGTTCATTGTAGATCACATCACCTACAACTATCGGTTTCAAACGAAAGCAATGGCATGGAATTGGTATCCACTGATATGCAAAAGTCTATCCAGGTATTACCCGGGACTAAAATGTCTCACTATCGTGTTCTCATTGTCTCCACTCTATGCACGAATGGTTTATCCTATCCTGATGGTTTCGATAAGAACACGGCGAATGAACACGTGTCCTTGATACCCTGACACGTTTCTCCTGTTCCGTTTCAACCAAAGAAATTCCTATCAATAAAGTGAGCCGACTCGATCAGCCAAGCGTAATTACAAGGTTGCGTTGATCTATTTCGGATTCATTTAATAATAATACTTATGCAAAGTCTGTATAGTAACTTTAGACTAACAGGTAGTTTTAACATGTTTAATCTTCAAAACTCTAAACCACATGCTGCCCGAATATTTGAACTTTGAAAATCATCAGAAGAGCTACACCCCTCCCCTTGCCCCTTCCCTCGTACACTTGTATCAACATAAGGACTTAAAGAAACAAGGAATAATTTTCATACATGACACCCTGTATACTAGATGTAATTATGTCAACCTCACCTGTGATTATAGTGGCAGTGCTTGACGTCACCATAAACTGATTTTCGAGGAGCTTGGGCAAAAAGGCAGCAAAGGAGTTGATGAGAAGTATATCAGGCACGGTGGAACATACAGTGAAGACGTAGGTCGGGTTAATGGCTAGGTGTTTGAGAATCTTGGCTACTCCTCGTATGTCTTGGATTAGACGGGGTGGTTCAGACTCCAGTGAACGCGACTGAACGTCCCTACCGAGACCGGCGTTCTTGTGAGATTCCAACGGCTTCTCTGCACGGATTTTGGCCGTTTCTGCTTGTTGCCATGAGGACAGAGAGAGAGAGGGGAAGAACAACCAGAGAGCAATGGGATGGGTTAGGGTATAACAGAGAGAGAGAGATGAAAAAGAATGACAATTCATTTCATTCCACAAATCTTTTTCTTCAGTGACAATTGAAAGAATTTGTTTACGTTTTAATTTTTTCATTTCCTTATTGAGAAAAAAGGCTGATATTACTTGTTAATCATTCAACTTCACTGTTTTCTTTATTTACAATGTAATCAGTTTCCGAAAAAGTAAATACAAGACAGACATATACTTACAACTTCTGACTGCATAGATTCCTTTTTATGTTTTCTGGTAATAATAAAAATACGTTATCTTGTGTAAAAGTATTTTCATGATTATATTCCAACTCACTCGGTAACTCTCTAGGAAACAGTCCAATAGGAATAGAGATTGTGGTGATTAGGAACCCTGCGATGACAAAACCTAGCCACCACGCTCCTACCCAGCCAGGATCAGATGGGGTAGCTGTCACTCTGACGAAGGGAGAAAAAGTTAAGAACATCATCACCAAGCCATGAGTGTGGTAACACAGTGGTAACACAGTGGTAACAGCTCAGTAACATTAATTTTAGCAACATCGTAGTAGCAATTAGTAATATTGTAATATTAAACAGGTAAGTAAAATCGTATTGACATCGTATAAACATCGTAGTAATATTGTAATAATATAGCAACTGAAAAGAAATATATTTTGGTCAGCCGGAAGCAGAATGAATGAATAGATGGACTTATTACCAAAACAATCATGATAATTAATATTGTATAGAATAAACCATTTTAAGCTATAAACGGAAGCAATGCACTTGACATCTCATAGCTGTAGCATCAATAGTTTTCGCTTTCATCTAATGAAAATATTACAGAATTTATTACCAACTGGTAGATATTAAGGTATAATACTGATCTAGGCTGCACTCATTATGATCGAATATTTTGAAAAAAACATGATAAAGGGTTTCAATATTTGACCTCTAAAATATTAGCAATGTTGCATTTGGGGGAGGAGGGGGGGGGGGGGTTATCACACTAAACATAGTTTGACACTGGATGATTATTTTAATTGTTTTATTGGTAATTATATTGCGCAGTAACGGTATACTCTAAATTCATTAGATTGATTGATTGATTGATTGATTGATTGATTGATTGATTGATTGATTGATTGATTTTCCATATCAACAAAATTTAGAATGTAAAGTGAATACAAAATTCAGAAATGAAAAATGGAACCCACTTGGAACCAAAGCTTGTTTTTGTGGGTTCCCTGGAATAAATATAAAATCAATGTAATAATTTTCATTAATGGAATCTAAATCGTAAGTGAATTATGATACATAAAATAACAAAACTAATAATGTCTCTTTCACGTATACAAACTCTGTATTATACTTATACAAACAGGTACAGGATATGGATGTGTTTATGAATATGTATATATATGATTTCCCTTATACATATGCAAACTCGAGTAAACAGAAGTACACAATGAAGAAAAGTTGGACAGGACAAGACAAAGACAGAACAAGATAAGACAAAACAAAGTAAAGTGAGACAAGACAAGACAAAGCTGCCTGGACAATTAGGCAATGGAAGGAGAGAGAGAGAGAGAGAGAGAGGAGAGGAGAGAAAAAGAGAAAGAGAGAAAAAAGGAAGGCTTGAACAGAGGAGATGTTAGAGGTCATCCTAAATCCTAGCAGTTTGAGATTTGTATTTTTGGATAAGAATTTTTTTGACCCTCTGCTAAAAATAAAATGTGTGGGTTTATTTCGAATTGAATCTGAAAGAGAGTTCCAAAGTTTTGAACCAGTAAAAATAAATGTTTTGTTCGAAAGGATTGTTCTTGCTCTTGGCAGATGAAAAACCCGGCAGACCTAGTAGGGTAATGATGAATATTGACATTCTTTATGAACATTGTATAAAAAAAAAACATTTGGCTGTTCATTTTTATTTAAATTATACGTAAGTGTTCCGAGATTGTAACTATAAGTCACCTATCTTGAGGATATTTTGTTTATAAAAAAGTACATCGGTGTGCGAACGAAAATCCGAATGACAAATGATGCGCAAAGCTTTTTTTCTGAAGTAGCAAAATTCTGTTCAGGTGACAGTCGGCACAATTCCCCCATGCTATTATACCGTAGTTTAAATGTGGCAGGATCAAAGTTAAATACAGATTAAATAGTATATGAGTCGGGAAGTAAAATTTTACCTTATTTATAATACCAATATTTCTTGAAATGACTTTACAAATATTATCTGTATATTATCCTTCCAAGAAAGATTTTGTCAATAGTTACCCCCAGAAATTTAGTGCTAACAACTCTTTGAACATTTTCAAAAACAATATTTCCTGGAAGTTCATTTATAATATTACTAAAGAGCATTTAGTTTGTTTTCTCGAGTTGAGTGATAATTTATTGGCTTTTATCCACTCTGAAACCAGTTTCAGTTCATAGTCAATGGTGGCAAGCAAAAGGCAAGTTTAGAAATTAATCTAATAGATTGTGGTTAGCGACAAATCCAAAATTACATTAAGCAATTATAAATCAACAAGATTGATTTCTAAATCTATTAGATTAAGATTTTTACTCGAATTGTGGATCAAGTCTAAAGAAATTTAGAGTGTAGACTATGAAAAGATTATAAGAACGAAATATACCCTAGTGGCATGTCAATGTCTGTGTAAATGTTGAGGAAGAATCCCGCCAGGAGGTAGCCGATTGCACTCCCAAAGGTAGCCATTGTAAAGCATGTACCTGCAAATAAAAATACAATGATAAAATCGTCATGGTGATTTATCATTTCAACTGGGGCCCAAACAGGAAAATATTTCAGGTATCTTAAATTTGCACTGTAACAGTGTACATTAGGTCATTCCTGGGTGCCGTTGTATAAAAACTTGCTAGTAACTTTGCCATCAATGGTAACTACCATTGTAACGTTGCTCAACAGTCAATCAAAATCCAGTATTCCATGAAAGTTACCATTGATAGCAAAGTTACTATAAAAGCAAGTTTTATGCAACGGCACCCAGAATTGATTTGAAAAGACGGTTTCCTCATCAATTAAGTTCCAGTACCTGGTGTTGGTACTCCAGTATCGCTCTTTATGTAAATTGTATTTCATGATACTTTGCACATGCAGTAATTGCAAGTGCTGTCACTGCTGCTACACCCTCAGGACTGCCGACGTGGGAACCTAACTTTCTAGGATATTCCGACAAGTGAATGCATCCTTTTTTATATTTCTAATAAAGGTATCCTTTTTGAATTGTTCTATGAGCCCTGCTTCTCACTGCACGCGTTTATTCTGCATCTGAAGTCATCATTAATGATAATCAGTAGTTGTATCACTGACTGTTCCAAAATTGTCATTTGAAATTTTCATGTATTTTGATTGAATCATTTAATCTCCACTCATAGCTGGTTTTCAAAGGGGAAACCTTGGTATAGCTTAATTGATAACTGTCCCACTTATGTAAAAATCTAAATAAAACCTCTCCCATAGTCATCTAAACATAAAGCCCCTCCCCATTGACATCATTTTGAACTTACTAAGGTATATCCCATTCTGCTCCGTGGTGATGCTTTCGTCGAGGTAGACTACCCCAAGACTTCCCGGTGGAGTTGCCCCGATTCCCGCTATAACCTTTGCTGCTCCAAAGAGAATGATATATTTTGATAATGACGAAAGACTGTTGTCATTCCGCTTACAGCTATCTACGGCTGATGTGGAACTACTGGCGTTGTGCAGTCTACATATGGATTGATCTGTTTCTTCCCCGCTAAAGTAGGCGTATCTCTCAGTCGTAAAATGGGGAAGAGCAAAAAGGAGGGAAGCCACGCCTACCAAAAAGCACCCTATCGAAATCCAGCGTGGCTTGTTACCACGCCCACCGAGGTACGTCACAGGTAGCATGGAGATGATTACGGTGAATTCGTAGATGCTCAGAATGGTGCCAATGTCTTGACTGCGCAGCTGGAATCGTCTTTCTATCGATGTGATCGAGCTGTTCGTGAAACCATCTTCGATCATGAGCTGGAAATGAAATGAAAACTTTTAAGATAGCTGATTCCTCTCCATGGTCCATACAAATAGCTTGATTTTCACTAAAGAGAGAAGGTTATTATAGACCTGCAATAATTATTTAGTACTTTCCTGATACTAAATAACATGAAACCAAGCTTCTGGTTCTTGTTTTGAGAGAGTAAGAGCGGAGAGGGGGTGACAGAGAGGAAAAGGAGAGGGAATGAAGAAGAAGAAGAAGAAGAAGAAGAAGAAGAAGAAGAAGAAGAAGAAGAAGAAGAAGAAGAAGAAGAAGGAAGAGAGAAGAAGAAGAGGAGAAGAGGGAGGAGGAGGAGGAGGAGGAGGAGAAGAAAACACAAAAGCGATGAGAGCGCCACACGTAGGAAAGAGGTGCTGTAATAATAGTAAGCAGGTATAACGAGAAGGCTCCAACATGATTATTCAAGAAAATGTTGCATTATGTCACAGTCGTTTGCGTCATATAAAAGCAACTTTACAAAACATAAACTTTCACATTATATCACAGTACTTGATGAGGCCAAGTGACATTTCCAATTAGTTTTTCCTCACAACACCATAACAATTTTTTCTTGCATCTACAAAAGAGTGGATGGAATGTTGCCGAAAGCTCCCCCCCCCCCTCTCATTGTTTCATCAGTGCTTTTCTGACATGGCGACAATGAAATATGTAGTGGGGCTTTCATTCTTTGATATCATGTTATCTTACACTAGTCTTCAATTGAATTAAATAGTTGCATTGGTAAGGTGATCAAGAACATGCTACCAGCGGCGGATTTAGTAAGGGACAAGGTGGCCCTTGCCGTCCTCCCTTTTAAAAACCACTTTGACCCCTTAATGTCACTTTCTTCGGAAAGGTTCTCCACCACTTTAAAAAAAATCCTATATTAGGTCTCTGAGTTTACCGTCATACAAGCAGCACTGCTCATGGCAGCAAGAAGCCAACGTTGGGAGTTGAACCTCTGCAGCCATCGAGGGCGCCAGTCACACCATCCGCATGACGTCACAATTTCTTTAGGATCCGGTGTCGTCTGCCTGCAAGCTGTACTTCTTTCATGTCCTGTGTTCAGTGCTGGTCCTTCCATCTGTATTAACAGCAGCAAAACAACAAAAACACTAACCACAACAATGATGATAATGATAACAATAGCGATAATAATAATCATATACACTGTAAAAACGCTGTTTAAATCGGCGATGTTTAAAATTGTGATGTTTAGAATTTGAGCAATATTGTTTAAAAGATATACCCTGTATTGTAAACATAAGTTGTTAAAAGCATCAAGCGAATTTCCAATGATATTGTTTAAACAGTTTTAAACAATATCGTTGGAAATTCGCTATAAAATATTAAACAACAAACTCTTTAAAGTTTAAACAACATTAGTTGTATAATAGTTTAAACAATAGTTGTTAGAGTGACTCCTTAAACAGCGTTGCCTAAGATTTTTCAACAGTTGTTTAAAATATTTTTACTGTGTATATTTGAGCAAAAATTTTGGAAATGGTCGGAGATGTTAGAAAGGATGATACCAGCTAGCTTTGGGGATGGTTAGTGTATTGCTAAAAAAAATGTTATCAGTAATTGCGGCTGAGTGGTTTGTTACTCTCATGGGTTTAGTGATAAGATGTAAATAAGAATATGAAGTATAGAAAGAGATATACTCGTATGTGAAATTCCGTTCGCTTCTATTTTCAGTCCTATAACTAGAAATAAACAATATTTGATTTTCAAATCCTTCCCTCGTGCTTAAGATGAGTAATCATTTGTTTATTCATATATCTGTTTGTTTTTTATCGACGTTTCTACCATTCATATATTTATTCATTCATTTACTTATTTATTTATTTATTTATTTATTTATTTATTCATTTATTTATTTATTTACTTATTTATTCATTCATTCATTTTTTTATTAGTAAAGAGAGATCGAAACTATCTAGAATATAGAATGAAGATGTACTTACAATTGCTGCTGGTTCTTCGAAAGATGAGATACGGACGAGAATATCCCATGAAAATGGAGAAAGAATATTCTAGTAGTAAACTGTACGGGATACTGTAAACCGGCAGCACATTACATTGTCTCTGTGCTGCAATCAGACGGATTTTGGCGTGACTGAAAATGACTGAATAATCAAGGGTGTATTGAGACAAAATTAAATTGGCTATCGGTTTGTTGTGCTGTACAATAGTCACTGTCACTCATGGCCCACTCATGAAGATGTACACAAGCGATTCACCACGGAAACAAGCTCATTCTCTGTATTTGGATTATACCGGGTGTCCCAGAAAAAAGAGGAAGGCGGATTTTCAGTACTTTATCTTCAAAAAAGTATGTAATTTTTCTACATCTTTGGGTACACCATCCTCTATCGAGAATGATACCGATATCATCGAATTTGGTGAAGTACTTTTGATTCTATACCCATGTCTTAAAATACAGTCATTTTCAAATTTTGGGCTAGAGATTAGAGCAAAGTAATACTACGTTTGAGGGAAGCCCATTGACGCATGTAAATAACAAAACATGCCATAATGTAAGGCCCTTCCCGGCACAATTCTGCTCTCATCTGTCGCAAAAAAACAAAAAACAAAAAACCATGCGAAATTTGAAAATTACTGTATTTTAAAAAACGGGCATAGAATCAAAATTACCTCACTAAATTCAATGATCTTGGCATAATTTTCATTGGTAGAAGATGCTTTAGCCATTGGCGTAAACAAAATACATTTTGAGCGTAAAGTACTGAAAATCTGCTGTTCCGCTTTCTGGGACACCCGGTATACCTTGCTGCTGACTTTCACTGTACGGGTTCTGTGCTCTTATGTCTGTACTTAAGCATCGCAGCCGTATGGTCATTGGAAATTAGAAACCGTACAAAATATTCAGCTCTTTTGTTTGGAGGATTGGGGGCAGAAAGAATGAAATGATCCAAATAAAGGCCTTTCATTTTCCTTGATTGGTACGACAATAAGTTAGTCTTGTGAGATGAGAAGAATTTTAACATTTCTAGCTGATCTACATTCTGCAAATACATAATATCCCAAAATATCTACATATATATATACCTACTCAAATATACTATCATTTGTAGGAGCTTGTTAAATAATCGCACTTACCAAATGCCTTTTTTGCACAGATCACTGAAGTCAAACTGTTGCGATAAAACAAGAATTTTTTGTCGATTCAGCGTGGATACAATTATTGCAGCTTCAGTTTTCAGTGTTTAGAGCATCTATTTCATTTCCGACCAGTGAGGTCCTCCTCATACAGATATTAGCCTACATTTAGGCTTACATGTAGGTATGGTACATCTATGACTGTAATTTACTCCACTTCGTCTTTGAAACCAAATTGGTTGGGGTGTATATAAAGAATGAACTGATCCCTTGTAAAACAGAATACAATGATGGTTCTATTATCAATCTCTTCATCATATTTTGTTATGGTGATGGACTGCATAGCTCGTTGAACAACCAAGAGCACGGTTCAGTGATTTTTTTCGTCTACAAACTTCCTTGCTGTCACCATAGCCGCTGATGTAATGCGTGCTAAAACCAACACGTACAAAAACATTAACATTGCTGTAGTATGTGTTGATTTCCTGAGTTATTGTGCAAAGACATTTTTAAAAGCCATGTACCGGTAGTATCATTCTTTGCACAATAACGCAGTAATGGTATGAATGATATGAAATAAATGTTTCGCACAATTTGGGTGAAACTGCACCGATACTGCATTTCCAAGGAACATCTATCTATGGCATCAATCGTATGATTTTATACAGTGCTCTTTCAATGATAACTATCCGACAAAGGCGATCATATTCAATTCGACTTCCTTCTGAGTTGTTTCATTGTTTCAGTCGGGCGCCATTTTATAAGTGTGTACGCGCTTTCTCAAGCTGCAAGAACGCGTTCACATCGTACCTCATATCCATCTAAAGATTCTAAACACCTTAATATAAAAAAAGAACACCTTACTTAAGGTCAGTTTGTAATCCCGAGGTTCGAACCCACAATATTCTAACCTCCAGTCAACGTCTCAAGCCACTCGACTTCTCAAAGATCTCTATTAATATCTCCATCACTAAGATTTTATAGATCACTAGTCAAACATCTCCGGAAGATTTTCCTAATGGTATCATGGTTTATGACCATGACGGGGGACCTAAAGCTACATGCACTTCGTTTCCAGCAGCTAAAAAAAGTCACAGAAATCATTGGTTTGTGCAAATTTCTTTTAAATATCTTGGTTCTGTACATATCCTAAAGTTAATTTGGAGTGAAAATTACGACGTGTGTGTTATTTGTATACTATGCTGTTGGCTTCATCATCATACCGAAATTATGGAATCTGTTGGTCGTAGATGGGGTAGTAGCAGTCACATAGTTCGAGCGACTGGACATTGTTTGCATAAAGCATTAATTTTGTAGGTCTTACTCTTTCCCAATATTTCAAAATGAATGCGCCTCCAAAAATTTGAAGGAGACTTCTGCCTCTTCTTTTCGCTTGGTTTCCTCCAGTTTGGAAAACTTCGTTTGTAAGTTGCCACTTTATGATAACAAAGAAATGCTGGGTTAACACACGTGTAAATTTAACATGCCGGGTTACAAAGACGGAATGACAGTGTACAGCCAGTTGAAGAATGACCTGGGCAGCCACACCCTCTTATTTCTGCCTAGTCAAATTTGACTCAGAATGGAGTCAGCTGGAAGTCAACTCTATTCGGAGTTAAAGTGACTCGGATTTCCGAATTAATTTGACTCGGAATGGAGTTACTTTAGTTGACGCCACACCATTCCGAGTCAAATTAATTCGGAAATCTGAGTCCCTTTAACTCGGAATAGTGGTGACTCTCAGCTAACGCCATTCCGAGTCAAATTTGACTCCGCAGAAATTAGAGCGTACTTAAAGGGTATATTTTACTAATATTTCCTAACTTATTGATGAACTTTAACCCTGGACTAAACACTATATACCAAACCCTAAGCCTAACCCTATAAGTACAACCCAATAGCAGAATATATGGGGTTTATGTGAGTTAGGTCTGGTCACAATTAGGCTGGCATATGGGTACCATCAGAGTTATATTATGGATATTATGGAGCCCTCTTTCCCCACGTAAGACCCATAACCGTTGCACCGCGGACCCCATCTTGCTCCAGATTTTTTTTTTTTTTTTTTTTTTTTGACTCCATAGTCAAAGTATGTTAGGTAAAAAGCAATTCTTTCTGAACAGACATTGATTATGGGGTTAGAAAATGTGGTAACTTCCAAAAAAAATTGAGAAAATGTGAAATTTCATGCACAAGTGAATGGAGAGCTGGTCGCATATGATGTCATCAGTGTTGCCAATTTGCAGAGTCGAGAGTAATATACTAGAAAATGTAAATGAGTGTAATTTTCTTATTCTGTGGACTGATTTTGCTCATTTCTTTTTTAAAATGCTGTTCAAATTTAACCCCTTTTATTGAAACAGTGAAACTTCTGGGTTGGACTTTCCCTTTAATTTACTAACCAAGTGGTGTTTAACTAACCCTTTGCGTGGTGGCAGCTTATAGGTCTGATACCCGCCTATCGAAGCGTTAACGCATAACGAAATTTTACCCTCAAAAAAAAGGGCTGGGGCGTGCCGTGATAAATCGGTATCAGACCGAGAGGTAGTCCTAGGACCTTGAATTTGTGTAGCCCCATACATACGCACAGAGAGATGTGTGATAAGACACTCGAAGAAACCATGGCTAAGGCCGCGCTGACCGCCGCGGCAGTCGAGGCGCCTATGCCGAAGTGCCGGCGTCCGGCTAGCAGGTCGTCGTAATCAATTTGGCGTCATTCTTCTGCAAGCAGCAATTATGAGTAAGCCTTGTTTCTTGCCAGTACATTTGCGGGCATGAATGTTTCTGTGGAAGTGAGGAGTGGATCACAGATTAATCTAATCACAGAATCTGCAGCTGATTATTTTGGGTTTGATGTTATTGTTGATAATTTCGGGGTCAGTGATTATTTTCTTGATGGTCAGGTCCTCCTGCCTAGTCTTGTCAATCAGACTCAATTGTTGGTTTAACCACCTTCACATTGGTGGTTGAAGGGTGTAAGTTGTGGTTTGATGGTGTGGTGGTCACGGTGATTACTTGGTGGTTACTTGTGGTGATGTAGTGCCGGAGCTCCATTTATGGAGCAGAATGACAATATCGTCAGCCCCTCCAAGCAGTTGATAATGATTAGAGATTATGTCACTTTACCTTATGGTTCATCATCCCTCATCCCTCCAGTTTTTGACTCATCTCTCGCATGTTTGCATTCTCAGAGAGGAGGGATGTGAGATAAAGGCCCCAGAGAATACATTGATCCCGGTGATGTAGGATCTGAGAAGGTGAGTGATACTATTATTGATCTCAGGATGAGGATGTAAGAAGGTCAGTGATACCAACATTGTCTAGAGATGAGGATGTGAGAAGATCAGTTATACTAACATTGATCTCAGAAATGAAGGATGTGAGAAGGTCAGTGATGATCTCAGAGATGAAGGATGTGAAATGAAGGTGACTGGGCATAACAAAGATCGAAATGAAGGAGTGTGATGAAGGTGACTGGTAGTAAACATCTCAGAGATGAGGGATGTGAGATGAAGGTGATTAAGCATGACAAAGGTCTCAGAGATGAAAGAAGTGAGATGAAGGTGACTGAGAATAATGAACATCTTAGAGATGAGGGATGTGAGATGAAGGTGATCGGTAGTAACAAAGATCTAAGAGATGGATGTGAGATAAAGATGTCTAGTGATGAAGATCAGAGAGAGGAAAGATGGCGAGACAAGTTA
>CM057153.1:9546377-9759781 GCA_029962745.1 Echinometra lucunter
CTTGATGTTTTGTACACACAAAATAAGTAGAGGATAATGGACATGAAACCAATCTTATATAGAATTTGTCAGTTCTGCATTATGGAATAAGTGCAATGGCAAAGCAAGATGATAGTACTTGTAGACACTTTGTCATGCCTGGAATTCTGGGCAGCACAATGTATTTTTAACAAAAGGGAGTGGGGGAGGGGGGATGCTGTTCTGCTTTTATCATGTTTGTCCATGACTTCAACTGACTCTAATGTGTAACTATTAGCAGGAATGTTTAAATGATTCATGAATAGTAATACTGTTGAAATCATGTATAGAAGTAGAAAAGTAGAATTAGAAGTAGAATGAAACAGACACTGGATGCAAAAAAGGAGAAATAACTACTAGTAATGAATCTCTCACAAGTCAGTGTTCAGTACGGCAATAATCAGCAGTTGACAGAAATCCCCATTGTCAGAGGGTTGAGTTTACATTAGGCTGAAGTTTCATTCATTCAGAATTATTTCCTACAGAGTGACTATGTAAGAAGAAATATGTTCAATCTTCTCACCTGCGTGTAGTGGGATTGTTGCCATGATAAGTCTTGTTCCGCTGATACCCCTGTTTAATCTTTAATCTAAAAATCTGTCAGCTGTGTGTTTTGTGCTGGATTCTCTATTACACTGAATACATGTAGCTGTCCTCAAAATTTCCATTTATGAGAGTTTGATGACTTAATTGTTCGGTCCCAACACCAGTCATCAAACCCTAACATTCATTGCAATCATATTAGTTTTTAAAAAAAAGTTTTATTAGGTTTCATGATTTTCTGATAACAAATCATAGATAAATCAAAACAGCCAATTTAAAAAAAAAAAAAAAGTAGATAAAATAAAGCAGCATTACACATTATTAGTAAACATTTGAAACAATACAGCATATCTACAAGTAATCAAGGCAGTCACTTTGTCTCTTCTACATATTCATCCCCTATAATATAGTAAAGGCAAGTGTGTAGTAGCAGAGGGATAAAAAGGGCAATTTAGCTTACTAAGTATGTACAACGCGATCATATTGTTGTATTTCAGCCTTGGGCCATTAGTATCCAAGGTGAAAGAGTACCAAGTGGAGACCATCGTTGACACTCTGTGTAACAACATGCTGTCAGACAAGGAACAGCTGAGGGATATCTCAAGTATTGGTAAGCTACCTGTAACTTCAGTGGTGTCTCGCTCTCTTGGGTATGGCTCTAGAGTCTAGGCACTAAATATTTGATAGTCGTGATGTGGAATGTAGCCACAACTCAAACTCCCATCAGCAAGATTTGCATTATTTGCTTCTCTTAGCCCATTAGGCAATAAAACTTTGTAATGCAGGAAATCTTAAGCTTTGTGTTATTACATACATTGAAGTACTCTGTACAGAAAAGGGGAATTTTTACTTTTCAAAATAATACTTCTTGTGCTTCGAACAGTCCAGGCGACAAATGTGTCCTGCAATTTGGAAATAAAAGCCTTTTAAATAATCATTTTATTAGAAATTGGCTTGGAAAAAAATGGTTACCTTAAAAATTCACGATTTGAATTCTTTATTAACTGTTTTTGTTGCTGATAATTTGAAGCTGCTTTCGGTATCCTTTGAGCACTTGTGTGATGTCGCTGTCGAACATGGGTACTGACCATGACTTTTATTCACTCAGATCTTGAATTTGATTTGATACATGGGTGTGAACTCTTACACTTGAGTTGGGTGATTGACAAGTCATGCAGTCCTCCCATTAACGATAGTTCACTGCCACAAAATGTACATGGTACATTTGCCTTTGGTATTGAGAGGGTTAAGCATTGACAGCTATGTCAGCCATGCAACTCCATGTATCTATTACCTTGTTTATGGGAGGCAGTGTAATTGAGCTTTCTTGCAGACTCTGTTTGATGTAGGTGGGGAAATCTGAGAGGATGGGATAGGGATCAGTCTACAGGTTTGCATGTAACAATCTGTTGCCGGTAGGCAGTAATGCATGTTTATCATTGTCTTGTCATGGTAAGACATTGTATAAGTTGTGACACTGTTTTACCATTTGAATTGATAACAATGCATTTCTAGAGTTTGAAGTTGTATTTATAGTGCGAGGGCAGTTCTTTCCAATATCTCACATGTAATTATATATTGTATTAGAACGTTGCAGTGCTATTACCATTTGATGTGTTATCTACAGTATCTTTTACTACTTTAAAACTCTGAAGGAACAAATAGAATATCACAATAAGTTCAAGTATGCTTAATTTATCTCTTCCATGCTCCTGATTTTGTTGTAAAATTATTGTTTTTACCTTCACAGAATCTACATGATGTAGAACATGAATTCCTAAGATCAAGTTAATTACTGTTTTAAGAATGTTATCATACGCGTATCATACGTGTATGCATTACTGCCTGGGATTAGTCTCCAGCAGCTGATATTGAGTTATAGGAGTGTTGGGGAAAAGTTAGAATTTTGAAATTCGTTTGTATATTTTGTGATGTACATCTAGGTCTGAAGACTGTCATCAATGAGTTGCCCCCAGCCTCTAGCCCTCTTGCTGCTAACATCTGTAAGAGCATCACAGGCAGGCTAACAAATGCCATAGCTATGGTAAGTGTGTTCTGGGGAGCATTTCATCAACATTTGTTGTCTGAAAAGTTGTCAGATCTGACATCATTCCTTGATTTTGATTGGTTGAGAAGCATCGTTAGTATGGCAACTGTTGGATAAAACATCCGATAAGTCGTTTCATGAAACTCCCAGGAGATCATTAACCCATTGGCTACTGGAACCGGGTAGCCCTCCAGGGGGATATGTCTCATTGAGGCCTGTACATTATCCGCGTAAATCACTTTCTGAAAAAGCACCCTAAACAGGGATTAAAGAAGGACGGAAATAATGTATATTACATCTCCGATTTTTATACCCTTAACGGGGATTTTATGCAAGGATTGCATAACTCTCTCCTAATCAAGTAACATTTTCCTGGATTTTCCAATTTTGAAACCCTTTTTTTCTGATTTTACCTGTTTTTGATACCCTTAACCGACCGGTTCCCCGGGTTCCCCTCCCGGTGCTGAAAAACGACCCTTTTTTTCTTTGTTTTTGTTTACGCGGATGATGTACAGGCTTCAATGAGACATATCCCCCCTGGGGTAGCCCCTGTATAAAGCCTACACGAATGAAAAAAATTTGTAGTAGGTTGGTTAATGAGTTTTTAGAAGTTTCTTCATGACAAAGTTTGTTCAAATTCATATTGTATGAAACATGCTCTTGTCACAATTCCTCTTCAACCATTTCACAAAAAAATACTTGTCAAATTTATAACTTCACCTTTGAACCCACTGTACCTTACATGCACATTATCTGTAGGTCAAACCTAATAATGCAATCACATCCCTAAACTCAATGCTGAATCATGGACAAAATAAAGCAGAGAGAAAATATTGTCAGGGGAGGGGCGGAGAAAAGTTGCCACTTATGAAAGCTGACCTTTTTAGGAAAACAGCCATTGTATTAGACAGATTTTACTGTATAGTCTTAGACTAGCAAGTGTGGTACAGGACTTCATTGCTTGAAGTCCTGTGGAAGATTTGATATTGACCTGTGCTCCAGCTCTTGAAGTGAGAGAAATGTTTAATCACCAGTTACAGCCAACAAACGATGCATGCCACTTGTCACGTTGATTTTCTTAGAATATTTATTGAAATGTTCTTTTGTTTTTGCAGCAAGAAGATGTGTCTGTGAAGTTGGAGGCGCTTGATATCTTGGGTGATCTTCTCAGCAGATTTGGAGGTATAAGCGGTGTTGGAAAGATTTGTCTTTTACTCCGTCATATTGTATCAAGATGTGTTTTAAAAAAAGATAAAAGCTAAACAAAACAACAAAAATGGAGAAAGTACATGGTACATTTTATTTGTCAAAATGTCAGTCAAACTTATCTTGAGTAGTATCTGAACATCCTTACTATTTAAAGAAGCGTGCGCCGCCGATGTTTTTAGTCAGCTGCTTTGGGCTGTTGGGCTTCCTTCAGAGTCAATTGCTCCCCAAGCTCTGGGGGAGTTATCTTGCAGAAACTGCCTCATTGGGCTGCTGATTTCAAGATTTTTCACTCGTGGTAATAGTTTATTTTTTTTCAGCTTTTAGGGCATTGTAGGGTTGATATTTGATTAAATAATTACTTTTAACATATTTTTGTGAAGATATGTGATATCTAGAAAAAAAAATTAGAACCCCAAAAGATGAAACTTTAATTCTGTGAAGTTCTGCATTTTAAAAGTACTTTGTTTTGGGTTAGGATATAGGAAGTAATGTAAATTTACTTAGGCCTACTTGCACTGAGTGTGTACTCAAACATGTAAACCATTTCTTTGCTTGGTTTACATGAGATGCTAATACTATTTTCTGGACATTCATTTGCTTAAGATTATGTAATGACATTAACAACAATCCAATAAATAATAGAATGGGACATTTTCTCTTCTGTGCTGCCTCTGAGCCTGAGGCCATGTTTGTTATTAGTTTTGCTTTCTTGCATTCACTCCACAAAGCACCACACACCTTCACCAGCTTATCCTGTAACAGTCACAAATTTTTCTTGAGAAAGGAAGGGGAGAAGGGATGAGAAGTAAAGAATGAACACCCCAATTATGGAATTACTTGA
Source organism: Echinometra lucunter (assembly GCA_029962745.1). Taxonomy (NCBI): domain Eukaryota; kingdom Metazoa; phylum Echinodermata; class Echinoidea; order Camarodonta; family Echinometridae; genus Echinometra; species Echinometra lucunter. Next base: position 9,551,036 of record CM057153.1, read on the forward strand.
TTCATCCATATAGCCAGAGGGCTGTCTCACCACAAAAAAGGCAAAAAGAAAGAGCAGGGGTATGAGAGTTCTGCTTTAAAGCTGATTTCAGCTTTTTAAAAATTTGATTTTCAAATTAATGTCAACTTTTTGTGCACTTCCTCTATACAAAAGTAAAGGAGCTTTGAAGATTTCAGCTCTGTTATTTGTGGTCACTCACACCCCTGAAAGAAAGAAAAAGCATTAGAGGGAAGAAAAAAGGGTAAGAGAATGTAGAAAGAGCAGGAGCAGACAAGGAATGAAAAAGAAACGTCAGAGCTTCCGCGCTTCATGCGAGAGGGGGGAAACTCCCCCCTCCCTGCACCCTTCCCCCTAGGAGTACACTTTGTATGCTCAATATTCAATTTGCACACCTTGCATGCTCACTACTACTACTACTTGAATTTGTGAATATATTTTATATTATAATTATATTTTTTTTTCTCTCATTTGTCATGTAACCATGAACTGCTCATGAATGTTTATTTTTTTTTTTTTTTACTCTTTAAGGTCTGTTGGTCAGTTTCCATCCATCCATCCAGTCCTCTCTTCTCCCTCAGCTGGCCAGCCCAAGGATGGCTGTCAGGAAGAGAACCATCATTGCTATAGGTAAGGGTTATTATTTTACACCATCCATGGGTAGTTAGGTTCTGGTTAGTCTCTGATCCTTTTGTTGATTTTTTTTTTTTTTTACAGAGAGCAAGATAATAAGGGTATTAAAGTACATTAAGTACTACTTATGGGGATATGCAGCACCCTTTATTATGATGATGATTATCAGTACTGTGTGACACAATTATTCCAAAGTAAAATTTCAATCTTCTTTTGCTATCAGTTCTATACAAGGACTTTTAGAGATATATTTTTGTTTCTTTGTCCTTTTAAAATTTTTTTGTTATTTTCATTTTGTATTATTTTTCATTTTTCTTAACCTAGGGTTGCCTAGTAAGTGATTGGTAAAACCATTTTTATATCCTTTAGAGCCCTCCACACAACTATCTCCTTGGTTGTTGCTCTTTGACATTTGGTTCACTTGAGAAATAGGAATTGAACAATTGAGGGTTTCTTTCAAGGTACAATTGCACTATTGCTACTCCAAACCTTTTCTACATTATGTGTTTGTAACTATCCAGGTCACCTCATTATGAGTAACGGTATCAAACTGTTCTCATATTGCGAAATTCGTTTGAATTTACTTTGCCAGAAAAAGTATGGACTGAGTCTTTCTGTAAGGCTATGAACCTCAGTGACATTGTGCTGCTTGCTACAGTTAGTTTAACAAGTATTCAATTTGCTCTAAGCCTCCAACTACTTCCCTTACTGATGCAGACAATTCTCTTGTGTCCCTCTCTTGTATTATGTCTGTTTCATGATTTCCCTGTCTGTCTTGAGGTTCTTATCCTCAGACTTCAAAGTGCATTACTATCTACAGTAGAAAAATACTAAGTTTGTGTCACGCATTTGATTGCACCACCAAGCCATTGAGTAACTTTTAAAAGTCTGAGCTGTATGACCCTACATGTTATCAGTGTATTTAATATTGTGTAAATATGAAGCTCTGAAAAATGCACTTCAAAGCATCATCATTTGCTTCACAAAAAGTGAAAATATACAAGTGACTGGAAATGACAGACCTTTTTGTTAGACAGACAAAAGCATACCCAGGTTAGCTTTGCAGATGGCGAAATTCAGTGATATCTTGATAATAACATCTTATATTTCAAAACCTTTATATTCCTGCCTGTTTATTTATCCTTCTGAACATCTTTATACAACACAGACATAAAAATTCAACAGTTTATTAAATCAAGCCTCCAAAATGTTACTGGATCCCTTTTAAACCTTCTCCGTTGTTATACGTTTGTAATTCTGCAGGTCACCTTGTTATGAGTAGCAGTATCAAGCTATTCTCAGATCTTATGGATTACTTGCTGAGTGAACTGAGTGCTAACAAGAGCTCCTCTACAACCAGAACCTACATACAGTGCATTGGAGCAATCAGGTGGGATATCTTACATCGATTTACTGTGTAGCCATACATTTTGCTGCAAGGTTTTATTTTCGCAAATTTCGAGAGTCAACAGTGGATCGTGAATTAAACAACGTGCTAAAATATTGCCAAATTCAAATACTTAACCTGTTGGTTACTGAATTCTTTCATTTTCATAGAGTTGATACAGGGACCACCCGGTTCCAGTAGCCAATGAGTTAAGTAGTTTTCAGGCACAAACCCTGGGGGGGGGGGGTGTTTCATAAAGCTGTTCGTAAGTTACGAATGACTTTACGAACGACTGGAACATGTTCTTGGGTGGTAATCAGATTCTCACCAGTCGTGTGTAAAGTCATTCGTAATTTACGAACAGCTTTATGAAACACCCCCCTGGTCTGTCGAAAGATGTTATAGAGATTCAAGTAGAAGACTAAAGGAGATCAATGGGGATTGTGTGCTACAGCTGCTCCAGACCTACATGTATATTCACACAGCCAGTAGGCATTCTTTCTAGGCTTCTCCCAAGATGCATTGCATTTAAATAAAGTGTCCCTTAGGGTCTGTGCCTGCAGACTAATACTTAAGTGCTTACAGCATGTACTTACATGTTTATGGAGATCGTTTCATCTGTGTGTGGGAATATGACGTCATCACTGTGCGAAAGCGCACGTAGGGGGATAAAGACTCCCATTCATTCGTGTATTTTTCACAATTTGGCATGCCTATTTCCTACATTGTCTTTTTTGTTGCAGTTTTTCCAGTGTAATGGTATACTTTTCTAGAAAATATAATACCTATTTGTATTTTGAAAATTAATCACAAGTCATACTCATTTTTTCCTTTCTTTTATTCTGTTCTGAATTGGGGCTTCCCCAAAGGAAATTACTCCATTCACGTACGTGTTGAATGGGCAGTACTTGGCTCAGAATATCGTAAATAGGGAGATAAAAATGCTATTATCTACAGAGTATTACACTCATATTGCAAATTACTGGAATATAATAAAAATTCTAGATATTTTCAAACAACTGTGAAGTCGCTCGAGGCCAATGTGACTAAATATTTATCCTATAATCATTATTCATCAGCAAACCGTGGCTCATTCCGGGAAGCGCAACGGCCGAGACAGCACGCCGAGAGTCCCGGCTCTGGTCAAAGCCGACTTCGTGTTGACTCAGCGGCCCATCGTGGCAATGAAATATTGAGAATTTTAGCTTATTATTCTAGATAAGACAATTAAAAAGCTTTTTACATTCGAATGACATAATACAAATATCTCTCATTGTAATGCTGAGATTTACACATCAACTTGATTGGCGGACCTGCAAATGCATGTATTTTAAGCTGAGCTGGTCCCCGCACATCTGAAAAAGCACGGGGAAGTTGCCATCCCCCAGCGAAATGGGGCTGCCTTTTGAGGCCGACTCGTACGGCGTGTACTCTCGTGGCGTTGCGGTGAATAGCCGTTTTAGCTGCTTGCTGTCTTTTATCAAAGTCGTTCTTGTCTGAATAATCTGCAGACAGAGGACTTGTTAATTTAATTAACAATTATGAAATATTATCCACGGGAATATTCCAATTATAATCGACACAAACATGATTCCTAGCACATAATTACCATTTACAAACCTGTCTTCGGATGTGATAGCAAAATAAGGAAAAAATTCACATTTTAGCAATAGATTTTATGCCCGCTGGCTCTGGTAGAAAAAAGTGAGTATTAGAAATGGTTCGTGTCAACCTAATTTACATATGCTGAACAATACTATTTCTTCTGAAAAAAATTCTAAAAAACTGCAGTGTTCAAAATTTGACCAAAATTCCAATATTTTGTATTTTCACTATAAATTACACAATTATTTTAACATTTTAAAGCATATATTTGTCAAAATTTCTGGACGTTATGTGAAATTGTTCTCGAATTATTTTGAAAGAGCCTGACCATACATATTCAGTAGATGAATATCCATGATATTTAAATTACCTATCCCTGTCTGTGAATTTTGATTGGTTTATTTTTCATACCATTTCTTTTTGTTTCCGATATTTTTGATCAGCTGTTTGATAACTGAACGCGCGCATTATGCAAATGAGCAAAATGTCAGCGCCCGCAAGTGAAACGCAGTGTAAGTACGTGACAGTTTCTAATACAATATCTGTATGCATGAGTCTCACACAGTGCATCATGTATACAAAGAAGGATAAGTTGATCCTCTCCTTTGTGAAGTAGGGTACATTCTCCTGTGTTGAGAAGTTTGAATAGAAAGGATTTCCTGTGCATTGTCAAGGTGGGTTTTGTACTGCTTGACTTCAGCCTATGTGGTTTGAAAAAGTAAATTTCCTGTGTTATGGAACTATGCTTAGAAGGTAGTGGTCAGAACATTGACATGTATACATACCATGCACTTGTTATTATGTACGCCTTTTATAAATGACTGAGTATTAGGGCATTGTTTGCAACAAGATGCAGATATTCATTATCAATTACACTTCTCTTGGCCAAAGATATATGTGTACATATGTACGTGGATATATTATTATCCCTGCTCAAAATAATGACATCACACGTATATGCATTCAATGCCCCAACCTGAATAACGACATGAAGTAATTTCTGCAGACTAGGGGCAATATTTTATCCTTCCTCTTCAAAATATTGATTTTAATCCCATCATCTTTTATTTTGATAACACAAAATAAATTTTTAATCATTTTTTGAGGCAGTCTTGTGTGAAAATGTTCCGCCGTACTGCATTTCTTTCAAAATAATTGGACACAAATATTGTTATGTCTTGTTAGTAATGTTGGATTTTCATGCTTTTCCTTATGGGTCATAATGAAATCATCGCTCAGATTGACCTTTGTTGACCTTTATGGACCTTTGTTGACCTGTTCTCTCCTATGTTGATACAGTCGTCAAGCTGGACATCGTGTTGGTGAGCACCTGGAGAGGATCATTCCTCTGATTGTCAAGTTCTGCAAGATTGATGAAGATGATGAGCTGAGGGAGTATTGTATCCAAGTAAGTATTCGTGCTATTCTGCCCTACTTTGGCAAAAGAAAGCAAGTGACAGCAAGTATGAATGCCACAAATGAAGAAAACATGTTTTTATCCGGCCCCTTCAGTGTGGAAATTTTGTTGTCAGAGACAGTGTTTTTATGCCTCCGCCCACCGTAAGTGGTTGCTGGAGGCATTATGTTTTCGGGTCGTCCATCCTCTGTCCCGTTTTCGTTCTCGCGATAACTTAAGAACCGTTTGACGGATCAACATCAAACTTGGCTCGTGTATGCATATGGAGGGACAATGATCTGATTAGTTTTTTAGGTCTCGCATTGATTGTGCATCATTGCGCAAGGTCAAAGGTCATAGAGGTCATTATGTACGTAGAAATGGTTCTTTCTCACGATAACTTAACAACCATTTGACGGATCAACTTCAGACTTGGTCCATGTATGCATATGGAAGGGACCATAGACATATAATAAATTTACTAGACGAAAAGCAGCACGCGCTTATATCATTACGTGAATGGCATTAGGCCCCGCCTCTTTCGGATCATTTGAAGATTGACCTAAGCACCCTTTTTGTTGCATTATTCATATCTACTGCGCGTATGGCACGTATCACTATTATTATGTACTTTGATTTAATGCGCATTTGTTGCGCATTGATTGTGCATCATTGCGCATGTTTTTAGCTGATGGGCGTAATTAAAACATGCACAAACGCATGCTTGCTCCTCAGAAGCATCTTACAAAATGTTTTATTCATTTCTGCTCATAACTTCATAACTTCATTTCTGCTCAACTTCAAACTTGGCTGATGTATGCATATGGAAGGGCCAATGATCTGATTAGATTTTGGGGTCTCACGGTCAAAGGTCAAAGGTCATAGAGGTCATTATATACTTGAAAATTGCTTGTTCTTGCAATAACTTAACTCTGTGACGGTTCAACTTCAAACTTGGCTCATGTATGCATATGGAAGGTCTCATAATGGTCACATTAGATTTGGGGTTACAAGGTCAAAGGTCAAGGTCATAGATATCATTGTATACATGAAAATAAAAAATCAGAATGAATGTGCCATATATTTCCGATCTGGCAGTGGCGGAGGCATAAATTTCGACCTAGTTTCTAGTTTCTTGTAACTTGCTTCCTTTACCAAAGTTTTCCAGGCAACTCTGTGCACTTGCTTCCCTTTGCCACTGATGTGTGGTGAAGCATGCCTCAAATATGCCAAATCGACCAAAAATAGTCATTTTGGAAACGTCACTAGCTTCCTTTTAATTTCACTTGCATTTTCAAACAAATTCCAAGTTGATCGCAGACTAGCTGGATTGAACCTTTCTCTAAAGATGTCAACATTTAATTTATTTTGCTCTAAGCCTCCAACTGCTTGCCATACTTGCAGATCTTTCTCCTTGTCTGTCTCTCTCTGTCTCTGTTTCTGTATTTCTCTTTTTATCTTGCTATCCTTATGCTCTTATATGCATTGCTGTCTACAGTAAATAAATACTCATTTTTGTGTCACACATTTGATGAAGCCATTATAAAGAAATCTTTGTAGTTCACATAACACCATTATTTATCATTAGGCTATTTTACTTTTGAGATATTTTTGAAGTGCAATCACAAAAATGTTTCTCCTGATTATTTTGCAGGCTTTTGAATCCTTTGTGAGACGATGCCCGAAAGAAGTTTCACCTCATGTTCATTCTGTAAGTAGATGATCTGATGCTAGCTCACAAATATATTTGTATTAACAGCTAGTTCTATTTCAGTCCCTGCTGCAATTAAACTATTAATAAACAAATTCTTGTGCAAGCTTTCTGAAATCATGTATAGTGCTTGTGATGTGATTTAAATGTTCATAGTTAGTAGATCTTTGTCGAAATTTGGTAAAAGTAAAATCTGTTTTGATCTAAACTACAACCATGTCTTTAGAAATTCAGTGCTAGGTGGTAGAACCTTGCCAGCAGTTCATCTATATGATGCCTCTATGATTATAGTGCAATGAAAAAATCATGGAAGTGTCTGTAATTGATGAACTGTGCCTGTTTATTTTTCTCAAAGTGTTTCTGATAATCAGCTCATTGAATTTTTTCTCCTCTCTAGATTGTAGAACTGTGCCTGCAGTATATCTGTTATGATCCTAACTACAACTATGAAGATGATGATGAAGAAGAGGATGCCATGGATACAGAAGGAGAGGAAGAGGGGTAAGAGGAGCTGACCTGGACATATAAAGAAAAGTCATAATTAGATTGATCAGATGAGTATGAATGAATCTTAATTTGTCTGCGCTTAGGATACACACTCATATGGATGGTGATCTAGAGTTCTGGCAGCGACGAAAAGTCAAGTTATCAGAAGACGGATTAAATTATAAACAGATTGAACTAGTACTTATTGTCTTAATGTTTTGATCTCATAAATAACAATCTTGCAAACAGTTTCAATAAAAGATGCAGTATAACAGAGAATATAGCATACATATAATAAAAGATGTCATAATTGATGTGACAACCATACAAATGAATTTTCCCATATCACAAGGATGTCAGTGTTTGGTCCATTGTATTAGTCTATTGTGGTTTTTCAGTTAGAAAATCAATACAGCAGTTGATGTTGCTTTCTCCTTTACTATGTTGAAGATAGTCTTGCCATTAAATGATTAAAAGTAGGAAAGCAGAAAAAAGTGGCAATTGCAACATGCTAGACGAATTTTCATTCTGTAGCCATTGTGATGTACTCCATCCCCTTACTCCTGTTTGTTTTGCAATATATTTTTGCTGCTCCCTGACAGTGAGAGTGATGATGAGTACAGTGATGATGATGACATGAGCTGGAAAGTGAGGAGAGCGTCAGCGAAATGTCTGGATGCTGTGATCGGTTCGAGGCATGAGATGTTGACAGAGTTCTACAGCACTGTCTCACCGGCACTTGTGGCTAGATTCAAAGGTATGTATGGTTTGGTTTCCTAAAGTTAGGTGGGTTCAAAAGGTACGGACCCTACAAATACACACGAATGCGCCAAACTTCCAGTGTGACCGATCAACAAGAATATCATCAAGGTTTGCAAAAAAGAAGCGGTAATACTCCTTTATTTCTTCTTTTATCATCATTAGTTGGCAATCAAGGTAAAAGTCACAACATTCAATTTCAAAATGCAAGACTTGCATTCATTTACTAACTGTGCATAGCTTTAGGACTCCTTTATTTTGCCATATGCCATATCATGCTGGCATTGATATTGACTTGAAAATATGCGTCATTGACATTTGTCCGTTGTAATTTTCACAACAAATTAACTTTAGTATATGTAGAACCAAGATAGATTTAAAAAAAAATTGCATAGACTAATGAATTGTGTAACTTATTAGCTACTGAAAACAGAGTGTATAGCATTAGGTACTCCATCATACGCCGTGTAGGGTTTACATGATTAAAACTCTTTTAATGCTCTATTTATTTCAATGTGTAGATTGGATTCAAATATAAGTGTGTAGATAACGTGATTTGGGACCCTCCACCACAAAACAACCAATAAGTCAGAAATTTAACAATATTTTACATTTTAACATCATTTGAAAGCTTAGACTTTAAAGTAATTACACAATGGTCAATTTTTTTTTGGATATATGATCAAGTCTAGAATTCTAAGAAGAATAATATTAAAAATTTGATGATTTTCAATCGAAATCAATGCATTTTGGCTAATTTTCTCATAAAAAGTCAAGAGTTGACCAAACAATTTGAGTATGAGGTATGACGTAAAAGTGGGTACCCAGCTTCGCGCATTGCAGTTGTGCTGCGCGCTAGACTGTACAATTTGTATTATACCTTGCGCGCATTTTGCTAGAAGTGCGCGACAAGGTACCCACTTTGACGTCATTTTGACGTCAAAGTGGGTACCCAGTTGAAACTGGGTCACAGCTGAGGGGTCAAAAATATCCTGAAATCTTACCACATTTGAGGGTTTCCTTGGCAACATGACTTTTAAAAAAAATTTAGGCAGATGATTTTCTGCTAATAAAATCATGCTCTATTAAATGAACTAACATTGTTTCAGCATTGGGTACCCCCTTTAAGCTTGGGAATGATATATAGCTTGCCTTGCAGGACCATGCAAACCCTTTTGAAATTACAGTGATAATGAGAGGTTGTCAGACACGCTAATCATCAGAATAATAGAGAAAACAGGATGTAAAGATGAGCAACCATTTAGGAGTGCCATACTGGTGTCCTGTTGTCTGTCGCACTAAAAGGTTGAATGAAGTTTCCCTAGTATTGACAATGAAGGGATTATAAGATTACGTCTAAACTTGGAATAGTTTCAAAGGAGATATACTTCTCTCCTTGTTTAGATTTTCAAAGTCACAGAGTGAATAACTTCTGAGTTATGTACATGTTGTGTTGATGTGAAGGTTTTACCCAGCATGCGAGCATATTTTTTGTCTCGCCCACCGGAGGTGAAGGCGAGACTAAGGGATCCAAATGTCGTCCGTCCGTCCGTCGTCCGTCCGTCCGTCCGTCACAAACGTTATGAAAGATAACTTGGCAACCGTGACTCACTTTTCAACCAAACTTGGGTTGTAGATGCACTAAGGGGACCTGCATGTTATGGTCCAGTCAGAGGTCACATGGTAAGGTCAAAGGTCATTTCAGGTCAAACGTTAAAGTTTACGTGCAAGACTCTCTTATGACACAAAACTCTGCAACCATGACTCACTTTTCAACCAAACTTGGGTTGTAGATGCCCTAAGCGGACCTGCATGTTATGCTCTAGTCAGAGGTCACATGGTAAGGTCAAAGGTCATTTTAGGTCAAACGTTAAAATTTACGTGCAAGACTCTCTTATGACACAAAACTCTGCAACTGTGTGACACTGTTCAATCAAACTTGGGTTGTAGATGCACTAAGGGGACCTGCATCTTATTGTCCAGTCAGAGGTCACATGGTAAGGTCAAAGGTCATTTCAGGTCAAATGTTAAAGTTGACGTGCAAGACTCTCTTATCACACATAACTTTGCAACCGTGACTCACTTTTCAACCAAACTTGGGTTGTAGATGCACTGAGGGGACCTGCATGTTATGGTCCAGTCAGAGGTCACATGGTAAGGTCAAAGGTCATTTCAGGTCAAACGTTGAAGTTTACGTGCAAGACTCTCTTATGACTCAAAACTCTGCAACCGTGTGACACTTATCTATCAAACTTGGGTTGTCGATGCACTAAGGGGACCTGCATGTTATGGTCCAGTCATAGGTCACATGGTAAGGTCAAAGGTCATTTCAGGTCAAACATTAAAGTTTACGTGCAAGACTCTCTTATGACACAAAACTCTGCAACCGTGTGACACTTATCTATCAAACTTGGGTTGTAGATGCACTAAGGGGACCTGCATGTTATGGTCCAGTCAGAGGTCACATGGTCAGGTCAAAGGTCATTACAGGTCAAACGTTGAACGGTTAAAGTTTACGTGCAAGACTCTCTTATGACACAAAACTTTGCAACCGTGTCACACTTTTCAGTCAAACTTGGGTTGCAGATCACTAAGGGGAAGTGCATGTTATCATTCTGTTGGACTTCACATGATAAGGTGAAAGGTCATTGGAGGTCATATGTTACAGATGTTTTCAAATTCTTGAATTTGCTTTTCCTCTGTCATTTCTTGTATTTCAAACGTTAAAGTTTACCTGCAAGACTCTCTTATGACGCATAACTTGGCACATGTTGCTGCAATAGCAACCAAATTTGGGTGATAGATGCACTAGGGGTACATTCATGCTATTGTGCTGTCAGGTCACATGGTAAGGTGAAAGGTCATTTTAGGTCAAACTTTACGACCTGCAAGACTTTCTTGTGACATCAAACTTGGTTAGGGCAAGGGATGTACTTGGGGAAACTTTCGTGTTATTTAGCCACGGGTGGGCGAGACACAATCTTCCTATTGGCTTGTGTTTAAAAATTCTCAAAAAATGGTAATTTCAAATCAAAGAAAAAAAAATACATTTCTACAGATGGCTCCTAAATTTGGTCAGATGGCAGATCAGTAAATGGAATATATGTATCAGAAACTATAACCCCCCCCCCCCTCAAATCAACTGTTTAACCCCAAGCTCTCAATTTTAGCTGTTTCCTTTAAAACTCCCACTGTGATTTATTGGTCATTTTGTGGTGGAGGGTCACATTTGGTCTTGACAGAGTGATAAAGGTTAGTTTTATTGATTACATAGGTGGGATCTAATTGCTTTCAAATCTCATCAAAATGCTTATGTTTTGTTCATTTACGACATGATAAGCCACATTCTTAAAAGTACATTGCTTGTAAATGAGTGGCAGGAGGCAAGTTATTCTCTGTGTTATATGTTGCAGAAATCTGGAGAGCTCTGAGCTTATCTCATTTCATTGGACCATGGAGGTTTCTTTTAAAGCAGTGTTTTGTCATGTTTGAATGAGGTTATATGCAAGTCCTGTAGAATTTGTAAAATATATTCCCTTTTAAAATTTCAGACATGGAGTGGCAACTGAGTTTTGAAGTTGGACATAGGGTAATTTATGTATTTTGTCTAATACCAAGCTATTAATATTAATACTTTATGTTGTAGAGCGTGAGGAGAACGTGAAAGCCGACATCTTCCATGCCTACATCACCCTACTCCGTCAGACGAAGCCAATCAACACAGGCTGCTTTGATCCAGATGCTATGGAGGAGGAGGAAGGGTAAGCTAATGTCCTTTCCCAAGATATTAATCCACATTTGCCACTCACTCTCCATCCAGGTGTAGGAAATGGGTTTGTTGCTCAGTAGCATCATGTAAGATGTAAACAGGCCTCTTAAGCTTATTGAGATGTCCCACTCCATTTGGAGGAAGCCTATCTAGTTTATTCATGTTGTAAAGTTACTCTATCCAGTACAGAAGTGTCTATATCACCATGCAGACACGTTGAATATGGGCGTCAGCATTAAACAAGACTGGAAAATGCAGAGGGGCACCATTTTCTTGATGCATATACAGTGATGCCAACTGTTCCTATTTTGCAAAATTTTGTACTGTTTCTAAAGGAAAATACTACAGGTTTCAAGCAAAATACTGTTTTCCTGAACTTAAAGACATTGGTTAACATTGTTATGATTAAAAAAAATCTTGTTTTGTTACTTGAAAATGGGATAAACATAAGGGTTAAAGTGTAAAAATACCAGTCTGAAAGTTTCAAAGAATAATATCCACAGGAAGTATTTTTAAATATAAAAAATTAGAACCAATGTTTGAAAAATATATGAGGGTCGGTTGCGCAGAATAGACATAAGGAGCGCGCATGCGCGTATGACTCACCTTACTGTACTGTTTGTATTGGCGTATCTTGCGGCGGGAGGCACATAATGGCATTTTCAAATTCAAGCAAAGTGGTCCTCTTAGTGATTGTCTCATGAGACGAAGGATAATAAAATCGCCGTTTGCGTCTAACTTACACTTTTTCATTCCAAATTATGGTTGGTTTCAGGGGTTTTGAGTACAAATACAAGTACTCATACACATGTTTCATCTTACTTTGAGAATTTTTAAAATCAGCTGCTCACAAAGTTAGCCAATGCCTTAAGCGTCTGTGCAATTTTATGGCTGTAAAGTGGGACATCCAGCAGGTGCCAGGACATCCTCATTTTTCCACTCATAATACTTCTTTTCAGACATATAAAAATACTGCAGAACTTGATAAAAGGTTGGCATCTCTGTATGTACGGCATTGTCTCCAATTGAAGCACCAAGGAAAGCCCAAGTGGAGAGCCTTGACATACCTGTTATTCCGGGCATCAGTCATGAAATCAGTTGGCATCTGCTAAATCATTCCCTACAGAAAAAGACATGAAGATAGAACATGGCGTTTGATTGACTTTCATTTCATACCGCCTGCAGGTTGTCGTAAAGGAGTAACACTACCAAGAGAAAAGTATTTTTTAAAACTTCGATTGTACGTTGAATCTCTGTATTCTTAGGAGCATGTAGAGATAGCTGAGCAATTTTTTGTTGATTTGCACAGGCCAGTTGCCATCCTGAGACAGCAGGTGCCAAGCATTGTGAAGGCACTTCATAAACAGATGAAGGAGAAGAGTATCAAGACAAGACAAGGTTGCCTCAATCTCCTGACAGAGCTCATCAACGTTTCACCCGGTGCCCTGACGGCCCATATCCCCTCCCTTGTACCTGGGATTGAGTTCTCACTAACGTAAGTTCATTCCAACGAAATACTCTAATCTCGTTGACTACTTAATTCTCAAACTTCCATAGACTTGATACAGGGACCACCTGGTTCCCATAGGCAACAGGTTAATTAATTCAGTACTTTCTTGGGAGGGCTCCATAGAGAAGGATGATTCCTTTTTACCATTAGAGAAAACTGTATAAAATTCTTCATTTTGAAATGTCTCTGTTTTTTGTTGTATTTTTCTCCAAGTAATAGCATGAAACTTAAACAACAAGATAATAGTATGCCATAGACATCAAAGTTTTGTTTAAGTTAGATGAATGTACATTCATAGAAGTGAAATGTGATCCAATCATGTATCAAGAAATTACCTGTGAATATAACAAGAAAACAAAAAAGGAGAATAGAATAATGTGTGGAAGGAGAAGTATATACAGCAATGACTTATTAAAAATTCATTAAGAAGCGAGTGAACTTGAGGGTTGCAAGAATCTTTTAAAAACCTGAGTAATCCAGTAGTCTTTAGATATTTACCCTTTACCTCCGTATGCTCATGTCTTATCTATCAGTGACAAGAACAGTAGTTCCAACATGAAGATCGATGCCCTGGCGTTTCTCAACTGTCTTCTCAACAACCACAGTCCTGAGGCTTTCCATGCTCACATATCACTCATCGTACCAGTAAGTAGTCCTGCTTTTCCCCTAGCACTCTGCCAAGGGTCTGCACTAGCTATATGCTGTGAATTATCATGTCCTTTGGGCATTGTGTTGACCTCTGGCAAGGAAATCCTTTTTTTTTAACCAAAGTCCAGCAGATTTAGGTAGACAGGCAACAGCAGAATTACTTGTAAGGACATTAGATATGTTACTGGTGATCCTCTTCTTGCAAAGAAAACATGTAACAGAATTTTGTATTTTTTTCTTGAATTCCTAAGTTGGTCGTAAAATTTGCATAATCTTAATGATTTGTACAGTGTAATTCTTATTGTTTCTATTTGTTCTTTTCTTAATGCTAGCCTGTGGTGGCTGCAGCTGGAGATCCTTTCTATAAGATCACATCAGAAGCTCTTCTTGTCACCCAGACTCTAGTGAAAGTTATCAGGCCTCTGGGTATGTCTTAGCCGCTTAGGTTGGCAATATAACATTGTATGTAGTATATATGATAACAGTAGCAATGACACATTATGTTCGTTCCTTTAAATGAACTAATCACTATTGTGTTGTAAATTTTGTATATCTTCATATGATGTTTTCAAAATTTTGTATACATGTATATCTATTACTGTTTTTTATTGTAAATCACACACACTTCAGCCTTTGAGCTGCCATGTGCTGATCATAATAAATGGATTTCCATTCAATTTCAATTCAGTTCAATTCAGTTCCAAAAATGAAGGTGCTCTCCATTTGTTTGGCTGTCTTGAGCATCAGGAATGGCAGATGTGCCAGAAATGAGCACTATACAAGAATCTACCATTATCACCGTGATCTGTACCTCTTGGTTCTGTGAGGCATGAGCTTCACAATGTGGAGTGACTAGTATGTGTCACCATACTAGGGAAAAGAAATTGCTACATTTGGGGTGACTAAGTCAAAGGTCAAAGGCCACATGTCAAATATGAAGTTAGCTTCATGATTTTCTAAGTCATGATGTCAAATTTCTAAGTTTTCCAGAGAATGCATGTGGAAGTGATGAATTAGTACTGTCTCTGTTCTTACTCTTGTGTTTGAAATATCTATTTTGTCTTATTTATTGACAGAGAAAGACAATGGTTTTGACTTCTCCCCGTTTGTCCTTGACCTGTACGGCTGCACTCTGACCCGTCTCAAGGCAGCAGACATTGATCAGGAGGTCAAAGAAGTTTTCCAGAGAATGCATGTGGAAGTGATGAATTAGTGCTGTCTCTGTTTTTACTCTTGTGTTTGAAATATCTATTTTGTCTTATTTATTGACAGAGAAAGACAATGGTTTTGACTTCTCCCCGTTTGTCCTTGACCTGTACGGCTGCACTCTGACCCGTCTCAAGGCAGCAGACATTGACCAGGAGGTCAAAGAAAGGGCAATCTCATGCATGTAAGTGCATTCACCTTTGGAAATATTGGTTAATTCTCTAAAATTTCATTGACCTGCATTGGAAGATTGATATGTATTGATGGAATTTCATCTCATTATTGTAAATTATAACAGGATGTACTAGTATAGTGTAGCCCACTTGAATAGACTTAGAAATTTGTGTAAGCTTTTATTGCCGATTTTCATACATCAGTATATGCATTCGGTGTTCATTGTGTATGGGTCAGTCAGAAAAGAGGAAATGTAGTTACAAAGATACATTATGATGGTATCCTATCGCTCTCTATGTGTACATGTATTTTTTGTATATTTTATTTATCAAACAGCTGACATTGATGGGCAGCTTAGCACCCACACAGGCATGTGTCATTACACATCTATTTTATGCTGTATTTTTGTGTGTGAATTAAAAATGCATCCGATTGTTAGCTGCATCCTCGAATAGTTTTAGTAAACGGGATCAATTCTATTCAACAATTTGGTATCATACAGACTTTTTCCTCCTTTCTCACAATCAGGGGCCAGATCATCTGTAACCTTGGTGATCACCTGAAGTCGGAGCTGGCTACCTGCCTGCCCATCTTCTTGGATCGACTAAGGAACGAGATCACGAGGCTGACCACCGTCAAGGCTCTAACTCTCATTGCTGGCTCACCACTCAAAGTGGATCTCTCTCCCATCCTGGTAAGCTTAACGAAGAAACCATTGCAAGATGGTGTTTCTTATTGGGACTGGATCACTTAAAAGGGGCCTATTGTTGTGTTGTTAAAGTGATTACACAATGGTAAACATTTTTTTGATATATGATTGAGAACAGAATTATAAGAAGAATAACCTTAAAAATATGATGGTTTTCAATCAAAATCAATGCATTTTGGCTAATTTTCTCATAAAAAGTCAAGAGCTGACCAAAAAATTTGAGTATGAGGTATGACATCAAAGTGGGTACCCAGCTTTGTGCTGCGCGCTAGACTGTACAACATGTATTATACCTTGCGCGCATTTCGCTAGAAGTGCGCGACAAGGTACCCACTTTAACGTCATTTTGACGTCAAAGTGGGTATCCAGTTGAAACTGGGTCACAGCTGAGGGGTCAAAAATATCCTGAAATCTTACCACATTTGGGGGTTTCCTTGGCAACACAACTTTTAAAAAAACTTTAGGCAGATGATTTTCTGCTAATAAAATCATGCTCTTTTAAATGAACTAACATTGTTTCAGCATTGGGTACCCCCTTTAAGGCATAACATTTGGACTCTGCTAACACGTTGAGTGCGATTTGATTTCAGTATAACACACATTTTCCAGAGACACCCTAGCTTGAGTTATCTTGGGCTTAGTGTTCAACAGGTTAATCATGTTTTCATCATCCTACCATCAGTTTTTTTACCTTGACAGAGGCATCGCATATTTGATAAACATTTTTGCATTTCTCCTCATAGAACCATTACAGAGATGTAGAAATTTCAGTAGAATTGCAAAAGAAAAAGCATAGGAATCTTTAAGATTTTACCCTGCTTTCTTCTGCAATCAAGGTGAAAAGTACATTGGTACCTTCTGAACAATAAATGTGGATGTTGATCAGTATCTATCTGTTCCATTTATATCAAAGTTTGTGCTTCATATTCATTTAGGGACAAGGTGTACCAATTTTGGCCTCCTTCCTCCGCAAGAACCACAGAGCCCTCAAATTGGCAACGCTCTCTTCTCTCAACATACTCATCAGAAACTATGGTAGGCATGTTGTATCTCTACACATTTAAAAGAAAAATTATCCGTAACTTCATTCACTACTTTGAAATTCATCTCTTTAAAGCGTTAAGTTCAGTGCCTTCAGAAATATGTAAGACTGTAGTGTCAAGTGACTGAATAGTGTAAAACTTACAAATACAGTTTTTCAATACCATAATAAGTTAAGATGATTTGTACTATGCATTGTGAGACCCCAAGTTGAAATTATGCATTTTCTGAGGTAACAGGCGTAGTATTTTTTCTGAAGGGCACAACCACAAAGATAATTGTACAGTTACCTTGGAAAGAGAGCATTGTGTATTTGATTCATGTTCCTCATCAGAAATTTTTTAGAAAGAAGAAGCTGCATATGTAAACTATAAAGAAATCAGTCTGAAAATAATTTCAACTCAACATTTTTGTCCAAAGCACTGCCAAAGTCACTCGATTTAGTCAGCATTTGCTGGGGATATGGCAATATCTATAGCTTCCAAGTGTGATACATGTATTAATCATGGTATAACCAGTTTATGTTGTGATTGTTGTCACCCCTCATCTCTTTTTTTTTTTATGCCAGATATTTTGTGTTTTTTCATAGCTCAAGCTATCCCTGGCCAATTCCTGCACAGAATCTTTTGATTAAGGATTTAGCAAAATGTTAAGATGGATGCACATTGATAACGATTCCATGACATTTGCTCCGACGACAATTGCTCCCATGGAAAAATCTGCATGTTAAGCCAAACGTAAAACCTAACGGCAAACCTAACACTCACCTTAATCCTTATCTCACATTATTCTGAACCAAATCCCCTGTCACAATCCCAGCCTTACCTTATGTCTTTAGAGAAATTAAACTGGAGCGATTGTCGCAGGAGCAAATTTTGTGTCGCCGTTGATAAAACATTCATTCATTTCCCTTCTGTCATCTCTAGGTTCCTCACTGACAAGCACAATGATCGATGGCATCATGACAGAGCTACCACCCCTCATTAACGAGAGTGACCTCCATATCTCACAGTTGACCCTTAACCTCTTGACCTCACTCTGTGAGGTCCACCCCTCCAGTATGGCGAAGATCTTTGATCATATCCTGGTGGAGATTCTGCTCCTGGTCCGATCCCCTCTCCTCCAAGGTAGTGTTATGTTCTACCCGTATATTGCATTTTATTTGAGAACGTCACTCTCATGTAAATGAATATTTTGTTTCATAACACATGGCCATAATGATTATTACAAAATAATATGCAAAAGAAAAACCATGACATGTCACAAAAATTATATACAGATAACCAACAAAATCATTGCAAGGGAAGCGTTGTTTTCGACATTATGAAACAAAAGAAACAAAATGAATGAGGCCTTCAGCATTTACCTCTTATGTTTATGACCATTGTAAGAAACTTTGAGAACTGAACATTGATATTTTTGTCTTCTAATTTCATTAGTTTTACAAATTGTTCTGCCTTGTCTAAATCTTCAAATTCCCCTGATATTTCATACATGTTATCAAAAAGGGCCTTCCTTTCACCTTTATATCTTCCATTATAGTGTGAATTTAGTCAAGATATACATAGTTATGTAAGAATCAAGATGACTATAATTCAAGATTTATGTAGCAACATCAGTAAGCCATATTTCTTAGTACTTTATCTGAGTCTTAGACTTATCATTATTTCACTAAAACCAGCAAGTTATAAAATACCACTTTTGTCTGTGCATTTGAAGTGCAAGGTATATATATTACTCTCTTTTTTTGCTTTGATAAAATGAGTCAAGGTACTGGAAATCTAAACTTGAAATAAGTAGAATCTTGATAAATAATTATCACCTAGAACTGTATGAAAATGTTATCAAGGAAAATGTAATTTATGTACATGTATGCATGTTAGGTATGTAAGGATAATCCCATCTCTGTCCTGAAATGATTTCGATTAATATTTTCCGGTGCAAATGTTCATTTAAACCTGTTCTCCAGTTGTCTATGTGCTTTGTATGGTTTTCTTCTTTCCTAATACAGGTGGTGCTCTGAATGCCATGTTAGACTTCTTCAGAGCGCTGGTTTTGACGAAGACCCCCAAGATGGGATTCCAGGATCTCCTGGGGCTACTGACTGCTCCTGTGTACAGTCCAACAGAGGCTACTCAGCCAACCAGCACACCCTATGCAGTCCACAAACAGGTAAACATACTGACACAGTAAGACATTTGGATAGGACTTTGTATTCCACAAATAGATAAAGGCAAGAATGGGACTGAACATATATTCCACATGCTGGTAAATCTAAATTTATTAGACTGAACGTGCATTTCACTAGCCGGTAGCATAGAGATAACACCAAATATTTATGGAACTAACAGATTTACATATGAATGGGACAAAGAAGAATTTGAACAATGTCCTACTCGAACTTGATCATTAAATTTCTTTTTTATGCTTATTGTTTGATCTAGGAGAAGCACTGTGAAAGCACTCATGCGCGTGTAAGAGTGCTGTATAAATGAATTCTTGCATCGTAAACATGCATTCTACTCACAGCTACGTTCTAAATGTTTCATTGAGACTTTAACCCATTGACCACTGAGCTCGAGATAACACGGGCAAGGGTCTATGGCAAATGCATGTTATATTGAAATCAAATCATGCTCAATGGATTAAATGGGAACACCCCAGA
This sequence comes from Echinometra lucunter, assembly GCA_029962745.1. Classification (NCBI taxonomy): domain Eukaryota; kingdom Metazoa; phylum Echinodermata; class Echinoidea; order Camarodonta; family Echinometridae; genus Echinometra; species Echinometra lucunter. The sequence goes on from CM057153.1 coordinate 9,570,732, forward strand.
GATGTCAAAAATTTAGCGGCACTGCATTTTATTTGACCTCAATTTTTCTTTTGTATTTTTGTGAAATGTTCACTTTTGATCACTTCTGTTTTGCAGGCTTTTCACTCCATCGCAAAGTGTGTTGCTGTGTTAACAATCTCTTGTGCCAACCAAGGATCCACGGTTGTTCTTCAGTTTGTAAATGATATCAAGGTGAGTCTTCATGAATCTTTTCAGTGTGTTAATTCTTTCTATTCCGTCTCTCTGTTGTCTGTTTGTTAATTTTGAATCATTGGATCATCTTTTTTTCGCTTGTCCCCCTCCTTTTGTAGTGATTCTGTTGCTAATATACAAATATTGACTGCTTATGAGGATAGTAGTGGAAATTATCACTCCCTCGGTGCTGTCCATACAAGACCTTCTATCATTTGTTGTCAGACAAGTTGTCAGATCTGACATCTTTCCTTGATTATGATTGGCTGAGAAGCATCGTTACTATGGCAACTGTCGGATAAAACAGACTTTGTCGGATAAAATATCTGACAAGTCCTTTCATGAAATGCTCCCCAGAATTACAGTAGATTCACAAGGTACAGTATATGCATCTAAACGATATCACTGGCAAATTACAGCGTACATTAACAATGCATTGAAATCCAAACAAGGTAATGATAAAGAAATAGAAAAAAAAAATGAGCTGACAGAAGATGCATACCAGAATACAGAAGAGACAGGATAGGTGAACAACGTATAAGATTCAGCAGGTGAAGCCTTTTGTTTTGATCATTAAATCTCTCTCTTTTCTTTTGACAGAACCCCAAATCAACAGATTCTATTAGGTTGTTTGCCTTGCTGGCTCTTGGTGAGATAGGAAAACATGTGTAAGTATACTGATGATTATGATGATGATGATGATGATGATGGTGATGGTGATGATGATAATCAAGTGCTCAAGGCTTAACTTGTGAAAAAGATGAAATCACATAACAAATAGACATAAGTGCAAAAAGAGTAACAGTAGACATCAGTATGATGTGTACAATTTAAATATGCTTTTAACTGATACTGGCAATGGCCTCTGAATGATTTCATGTAGAGGCAAAATCCTGTTTATAAAGGTTTGGTTTTTTTTGCTGTCTTATTACAGCCAACTAATGTTAACGACTGTACAGTATGAGAATATTGTATGATTGGTATTGATATAGTTTCCATTTTCCTTCCATATATTTTGCAGAGATTTAAGTGGTCAAGCTGAGCTGCAGAAAGTTATTGTAGAATCCTTCTCATCTCCATGTGAAGAAGTCAAGTCTGCTGCTTCTTATGCTCTTGGTATGTGATCATGTTCGTTTCAGTACTTTGCATAAAAATCTAACCATTATAGGAAGTTTGGAAGTTGCTAGAAAGGTAAAAAAATAAATAAATAAAAAAGAGAGAGAAAGAAACAGAAAAAAATCAGAGAAACACTGGTGAAAATGGAATGAAATAAGATAACCCCAAAGAGAGTTTTCATCATCTTTTAGTCTATAGACATTCCAAATTGGTTATGTCACAGCAATATACTATTAGACAACTCTCTCATTTGCTACTGCAATCAAAATGACATGCAAGTAATTTCCTGAATTTCATAGCAGAGCAGGATTTCCTGTTTTAATGAAAGGACTTTTGCAGTAACGATATGCAGTCTGTAACATATTTTTAGTCCAACCTGTAGTAAAGACCTGCTTAGAGAGTTAGGGAATTTATGTTGATGTTTTAGTGTACAACAAACAAGAAGTGTTGTCCCCAAATACATAAAAAAATCAAAGGATTTCACCCGTCAAGCTCGATTTGATTTCAGTATAACACACAATATCCATAGACCCTAGCCCAAGTTTTCTTGGGTTTAGTTTTCATTCGGTTAAGAAAATGAATAGGAAAACTAGAGCAAAGCAGTCAGGTAATTATTTGACCACAGAAGCATCATATGGAAATCAATCGTATAGGTCTAGCTCCCTCACTTAGAGAATGCAGGTTTTTTTTTTTGTAAAACCATTCTTGTGATTTTTTTTCTCTATGGATGTGTTATTTATTTCTTTCCCTGCTTCCAGGTAATGTTAGTGTAGGCAACCTTCCCAAGTACCTCCCATTCGTTCTTCAAGAGATAGAGACACAGCAGAAGAGACAGTATCTTTTACTGCACTCTCTCAAAGAGGTAAGGTGATAAGCAGAAAACAGAGAGCTATGTGTATTAACCCATTCATGACAGGAATTATTTAAAGCCTAATTTGATCAGCTTTTATTCTTAAATTGGCAACACCAACATTTTTATTTTATTGCTACATTTTATTTATAAAATGTCATGTATCAGAAATGAATATAAATTGACAGAAATTATGATGATAAGTCAAAAAGTTGCCAATTTGCAAGGGAAAATGGTGATTTTAAAATTTCTTTCACATTGCCAATTTAAGGATTTTAATGCTTATTTTCCTTTTAAAAATTTTCAGCATCAAACAATGAATATTGATGCAACCAAAATGGGCACAGTTTGTGTAGAATTTTTTGCTCTTTCTGCTCATGTATTTGGTATGATTTTTAGGGCTTTGCATTAAAAGATATTAGGCCAAACCACAAAATGTGGACCTCTGTCAGGAATGGGTTAAAGGTCTTTTTGTAATGGTCACTTACCTTCTGTGGAAGGGCAGGTGAGGAAATCTGATTTTAATTAAGAGAATATTTTTGGTTCTTCAAGAGATAGAGGCATGAAAGAAGAGACAGCACATACATGTATTACTTCTTTCTCTTAAAGATGTAAGGTGGTGAGCAGAAAACAGAGAGCTTCATGAAAGGTCTGTTTGTAAAGGTCTGTTATCTCCTGTGGAAGGATGGGTGAGGAAGTCTGATTTTGATTAAGAAAATATATATTTTTTGTTCTTCAAGAGATTGAGACACAGCAGAAGAGACAGTATGTATTACATCACTATCACAAAGAGGGAAGTTGACAATCAGAATAATGATTATAATAATTATAATATTCAGGATTTTCTATAAAGCCTAATACATCTCCGATATCTCTAAGCACTTTTTCAGAAACATTATTACCCTGGTCATTGGAATCAGGCTTGCCCGCACACAGTGTATGCACTGACTTGTAACCATGAATGTCTGATTACATCGAAATTGGCCTCTTCAATGAAGTACTAGTCACCATTGTTATTTTCATTGCATCTGCAAACTGACCGATATTTTGGGTTTCTCGTTAGTACAGACCCAATTCGGTATTAGTTATTTCGATTTCATGAACTTTTTGAACATAATTTCATTACCATGAATGATACAGTAACATGACTTTTCTCCATAGAATTTATGGTTTTCATTTATTTTAGCTTGATCATTTACATGACTATTTCATTTGTAAAATTATTATCATTTGTAATTATTGAATGTATTCTGTGCATATTCGTTGTAAACTGTGAGCAATTCAGCCACTGGTTGCCAATCACAAGTTTTATCAAACCATGAATGAATAAATGAATGAACCAATGAATAAACAAACTAATGAATAAATGAATGAACAAACAAAGAAACGAACGAACGTATGAATAAACGAACACCTTGAATTATCTAAGGAGTAGTATTCAAGGGGTTAACTGTTGTCAGCAAGGTTTTTATTGTGTTTTTCAGATCATCTCTTGTCAGAGTGTATCCCAGGCAGGTGTGGATGGACTGAAGCCATTCGTTGAAACGATCTGGTGAGTTATGTCAACTTGTGACTATCAAATTGTCATTGCTTTTACGAACAGCTGAATCTATGTGCGGTGTGCAGAAATGTTAATTGGAGAAAGACATTATATAGAGTTAGGTGTTCTTAAATAATGGAATATGCATAATTTCATCAATCAATATATGCATTGAAAGAAAGCTCATAACTTTAATTCTAAAATGCCATATATTACCATGTACATTAATAAAGAATAAGGAAGCACTGGCCATTCAAACACCATTCGCTGGCAACAAAATATTACAACAGTCAGAGCTGTTACCGGACTGGTGCAGTTTGCAGTTTGGTAGCTCGATATTTATTTTCTGAACTTTCGCAACTGAAGTGATTCATGAGGAATGTGTGGAGGTTATTCCTGGCTAGGCTCTCTGTCCACACATACATTTTCCTTCACAGGAATTTTATGTCCACATTGGAATTTGGGGGGAAATCATGGTGCTGAATACAGTTTATTTTGTAATGTTTGTGTAGTGAAAAGTGAGCTCTGAAAGAGCTTTGTGCATTGTCTAGTTAATGAATTATGAACAAAGGCAAAAAAGAAGAAGAAGAAGAAAAAGAGGAAGAGGAAGAGGAAGAAGGGGAAGAAGAAGAAGAAGAAAAAGAAAGTGTCAGAAGGGGGAGGAGGAAGAGGAAGAAGGGGAAGAAGAAGAAGAAGAAAAAGAAAGTGTCAGAAGGGGGAGGAGGAGGAGCAGAAGAAGAAGAAGAAGAAGAAGAAGAAGAAGAAGGTTTTAACAAAGTGTGATTGCATTTCTTATAATCTCAATTGAATTTTGGCAAAAAATAAACTGCAATAAAAAGTCTGTAAATGAGAGGAATGTTAATCTGTGTTTGCATTTTTCACCTTAGCTGATGCGATTTATGACTGAGAATCCCATTGGGCTTGCCATGTTTAAGTTGTTCGTAAAGTCCTTCATAACTTTATGAACAGCTTTATGATACACCCTCCTGTTTATATAAAATAAAGGAATCCGTGTTCTAAGTACATGCCTCTTTCTGTTGTAGGATACGCATTGTATGGTAATTGATCATTTGCTGCTATTATGTTATGTTTTTTTTAATTTCCTCTGCTCTGTGATGTATCTATCTACAGGACAATGTTATTCCACCACTGTGAGTGCCCAGAAGAAGGAACAAGAAATGTAGTTTCAGAATGTCTTGGAAAGCTAACCCTTATCAACCCAGAGCAGCTGCTACCAATGCTAAAGGTAAGAAAATGGAAATGGTATTTTGGAATTGAAATTACATATTGGAATTGAAATGATATTTTTGAATTGAAGTGGTATTTTGGAATTGAAATGGTATTTTGGAATTGAAATGATATTTTGGAATTAAAATGGTATTTTGGAATTGAAATGGTATTTTGGAATTGAAATGGTATTTTGGAATTGAAATTGTATTTTGGAATTGAAATGGTATTTTATTGTACTAAAAGCACATTTGCAGCTCTTGGGCTGAATTACATTATAACTCACAATTCAGGGATATGTGTATAAAAGACATCAATGGCAAATTACCTCAAACATCAACAATGCATTGAAATCCATACGAGATAATAATGAATATTACCTGAATGAGGCATTTTGGAGACAAGATATAAGCGCGTATTTTGTCTGTCTAATTAATTCACTCAACACAAAATACGTCACAATGGTTCAGCCAGGGCTCAGCTGTATGACTAGGGTAATAATATTCATACACCCCTCCTCTGCGAAATTTGTCATTTTCCTATTGCGCCTCTGTACTAAATTATCGGTCGATAATATCCATATTCCACCTTTCTTGTATAAGTGCGCATTTAGCAAAGTGCAAATGCGCAGTATTGTGTACGCGATAGAGGTTAAAAACAATGGATACGCGAGGTAACTATTTACGTCACAATCGCTTAGCCAGGATTACATACCTGCCTGAATAAGCTGAAATCAGAGGGACGGACAGGCAATTAGCAGACATGTTTGTTGTTGCTACAAAATGATAGGCTTGAATTATGCATCATCCGATAGCTGTAGGTAATAATAATTATATTGACTGGCTCTACTTTTGGGGAATATCGAAAATGCTGCCTTTAAAAGATCCATATTGCCCTCATCTTCGACTCGGGGAAAATATGATTCATTTTGCAGGCAACATTTTCGATATTCCCCTCAATGCCAGTCAATATAATATAAATATATAGAAAAGAAATGCGCTAACGATTGATAGATACAGAAATATAGACGATGCAGGATAGGTGACCGACATATAAGGTAGAACAGGTGAAACCTTCCCAAAGATAGTAATGAAGATAATCATAAAAATGGTAGCAATAATAAGAAACACGTAATCAGTATTTGCAACCTGTACAAAACCTTTCTTGTCGGATTTGCCAGGCACATGGTAGGTAAATTTCCAAGAGTTTCCTATTGAAGATTTGAGGAGATAGCAAGGAGGTAAAGGCTTGTTCACACATGGCATTGTAAATTATGGTTTCTTGTGTTTGATTTTACATTTTGCTGAATGGCACATGGGGATGAAGAAATATAGCTATGTGCAACAAAGGTTGTACACATACATGTAGGGTAGTAATACTGATGGTCACATTGAAAGTTACTATATAATAATTAGTATAATAATAATTGATTCTTAATAGAGTGCTTTTACAGCAAAGCTGATCAGAGCGCTATAACAACAGAGAAGGAACAGCAATCTAATAAGGAACAGTAATCTATTATCAACATAGCTGTAAATAATTATTCACAATAAATGATATGCAGGCATGATATGCTAGGAAAGGAATTACTGTCATCTCCTCATGCTTAAAAACATGTACCATAGACTTAAGATGGAAAGAGTTGGGTTTTTAGTTTTTAGTTTCTTTTTGAAAGTGTCTTCTGTATTACATGGGCGGAGATGTTGTGGTAGAGTGTTCCAGATGGCTAGTCCAGCATAAGAGAATGAGCATTCGGCTGCCTTGGTGTTGGTGCGTGGGATCAGTAACAGTGTCTGTGAACGTAAATGGTATTTGGAAGCTGGGGGAGTAGTTAGCAACTGAGAGAGATATTGTGGAGCAGTATGCATCATGCACTTGTAAACTAAAAGTGCTAGTTTGAAATCAATTCGTTCTTTGATGGGAAGCCAGTGTAGCTGTTTCAACAGAAGAGCACTAGACTCTCTTTTCTTTGCACCCAACACCAGACGAGCCGCTCGATTTTGGATTTTCTGCAGTCTTTTCAGATCGCCCGCATTCAAATTTGCCAGAAGGGAATTTCCGTAATCAAGTCTGCTCAAAACAAGAGAACGTACTGCATGACTACAAGCTTCACTTGTAAGATACTTTCTCACATGACATATATTTCTCAGATGAAAATTGGCTATCTGGCACACTCTACGAACATGTTCAGACATTGACAGATTCTGGTCAAAATGAACACCTAGGCCGGAATTCACAAAGGTGGTTTAAATTAGTCCACGGTTTAGGCAAATTTTGTGGTGTAAGTGCGCTTGATTTAGCGCGTACACTAAGAAAGGTCCAATGATAAACGCGCGCGTGTGGCAAAGGGCGCCAAATTTACGCTTGTTACCATGGTTTAGACCACGGTTTATGTAAATTAATGCTTGTTGCCATGGTGTAGACCATGGTTTATGTAAATTAATGCTTGTTGCCATGGTGTAGACCATGGTTTATGTAAATTAATCTTAGCATGAATTTACATAAACCATGGTCTAAACCATGGCAACAAGCGTAAATCTAGCACCCTTTGCCACACGCGCGCGTTTATCATTGGACCTATCTTAGTGTACGCGCTAAATCAAGCGCACTTGTACCACAAAATTTGCCTAAACCATGGACTAAATTTAAACCACCTTTGTGAATTCCAGCCGAAGATTTTTTACAGTTGTTGATGGATCAATAGTGGCGTTTCCAATCTGAAGACTCAAATCACCTGAGGGGCGAAGTCTGCTGGATGACAGAAGAATGAGTTCTGTTTTGTTTTCATTAAGTCTTAACATATTGCTCGTCATCCAACGACTCAGCTTGCCTACACATTTTTCCAGTTTATTGCGAGCTTCATCGAGACTGGCATGATTGCGTGGATCGAAACTGCAGTAAATCTGAGTATCGTTTGCATAAAGATGATATTGGAGACCATGCCGTTTAATGATATCTCTGACAGGTCGGATGTACATGGTGTAGAGCTGAGGCCCGAGAACTGAGCCCTGCGGAACACAGTACTTCGTGTAATGAGTTTCAGAGTATTTTCCCTTCACAGAGACATGTGAAGAAGAACCAGTGAGATATGAAGTAAACCACTGTAGGGCTGTGTCCTTTTGTCCTATATACTTTTGTACATAACGTTTTGCTGTTATTGAGTCAATATAGATTGAAAAAATGATTTGGCTGGTGATTTTAATAGAGTCACAAACATTATATAATCGTGGACTATGTTGCATACCTATGCTTGTTTGTGTCTTTTTTCTCACCAGGATAATTTGAAATCTGAGTCGGCCTATACAAGGAGTACAGTAGTAACAGCAGTCAAGTTCACCATCTCAGACCAAGTAAGTTTCCTATGATTTGACATATGACACCTAGGGCCCTGTTTCGTAAAATTTGTTATCAATAACAAGTTGCAATAACTGTTATAAGGTACTGAAATCCTTGCATCTGATTGGCTGAGAGCAAATTGTCGTAGAAATGTGGCAGTTGTTACTGATAACAACTTTTATGAAACGGGGCCCTGGTCAAAGCTTATAGATAATGATTACAAGATTTTTATTAACCTGGGCTACATTTCATGAAACCGTCATATAAGTTCATGGACATCCCATTGAAACATGTGCTAACTCTACAACAAATGTTTCACTGGGATGTCCAAGAAGTTAGACTTATGACGGTTTCATGAAATGCAGCCCTGTTGACTTGCTACATATTTAATTGAATGCAAAAAATTATATATTTCAAAATCAGATTTCTTCCTTATCCTTGTTCTGCTTAGCTTACTCGAAGATTGAAATAAAAATGTAATGTTTCTGATCACCGTTCCTCTTTTAATATTGTACTCCTGTCAACTTTTAAGTAAAAAGTTTAGAATTTGATTGAAAAGGTATTGTACCTACATTACAGTGGAAACTCAGTATAACGAGGTCCTTGAGACCATCAGAATTACCTTGTTATAGCAGGAATCTTGTTTTATCAGCGTTGCAAAACAATAGAATATAAAGAGCTGGGACCGGAATATTACCTTGTTATATCAGGAATATTGTTATATCAGATCTCTTTATACTCTTTGTATTGTGATACTAATGTTTATTTTGTGGCTCCAAACTGTATATCATCATTCTGAATTTTTAATTGAATTTGATTTCCAACAGCCTCAAGCCATAGATCCCCTGCTGAAGGCATGCATTGCTGAGTTCCTACAGACCATGCAAGATCCCGACCTTAACGTCCGACGAGTCTCCCTGGTTACGTTCAACTCAGCAGCACACAACAAACCAACCCTCATTAGAGATCTACTAGATACAATCCTTCCACATCTCTACAATGAAACCAAGGTCAAGGTGAGAGAGGACGTGGTGTAGTCCAGTGGATAAGTCTTTGAACCACAAGGAACAGGGGGTTTGAATCCCTCCCACAGCACTAATGTCCTTTGGCAAGACATTCATCTACATTTGCCAAACTCGACCCGGGTGTAGTAAGTGGGTACCTGGTAGGATTTATTCCATGAATGCAGTGAGCGCTACTTTAGCCGTGCTAAAGCTGTGGTAATAATACATGTATGCTTGCAGGACCCTCTGGGAGAACAGTACATAGAACTGAAGAGGCTCCCCTGGGCAAACAAAACATACTATTATTATTGTTACTATTATTATTATTATTATTATTATTATTATTATTACATGTATTATCATTATTATGGATGAGATGGAAAGTAAGATCCTTGACCAAAAATTTTAGGCACGATTTGGCTATGAAGTGCTATGTCACAAATAGATATGAAGATTTATTGAGGTAAAAATTATAAAAAACAAGAACAAACAATCCAGAGACTGACACTTTTCTTTTGTACAAATACTGTATATCACATAGCATAGATATTGAACAATATGAATAAAGATAAACACTTACAGTAAATGAAGACTAACACTTCTCAGTGCATTGTTGATAAACATACCAAATGATATAAACGTAAATGGACAATAGAGGACTCTCAGGAAGTAAATAAATTCAATATACAACTTGAGAATCCTCTGTTGATAATCAAAACAGTAACTAAAACCAGATATTCTTATCATATGTTTAAAAAGGGTATAAAAATAAACAGCAGTCAGGGCAAGTAAAGGGCAAAGGCTAAAATGATGCCTGTTCATGAAGTCTTTCTGCATATAAAAGGTAAGGACCCAATGAAAATACATCATATAAACATTGGGCTTGATCGGCGGGAGACTGATTTTGATTTGTAATTTTAAGTTTATACCAAGAATATACGTTTTATCAGGCATAGCAGGGGAAAATTTTAATGTTATGGGCACACGCAGCGGATTTGGTGTTAAAACTGCAGTCCTCCGTGATCTCATGATTGTGCTTTTCCTCCACTGTAGATCAATTGCTAAGCAACCCACAAAAATCATTTTCAATATTTGTCAAGCTTGCAGAGTCAGTTAATGTGTTGATTTGTAGTTAGAGCCATTCGACAGTTAATAGGGAGGTTAATCAGTTTACACCCATGAGCTCTTTGACCTATGCTTGAACTATTTCAAATCACTTTAAAAAAAAAATCCTATTGAGTCATAAAAGACTGCTCTTTGCTTTCATGTTTACAGAAAGAGTTGATCCGAGAGGTAGAGATGGGTCCCTTCAAGCATACAGTAGATGATGGTCTTGATACAAGAAAGGTAGGTCATTCCATTCCATCCATATTTTGTTTGAATTTTTAGATGATCTTTTCAAAGCACAAGATGTCATATTTTTTGCTGGTGTGTTGATTATTGCAGTTGTGATTTTTATATCATAAACGATTATATTGACAATAGATAATTTGATTTACCAAAACAGAGTCATTGATTTAATGAAAAATAGAAAATAAAGTGAATAAAAAAATGAAACAAGACTATTTTATGCTCATCATAAGAAGAATATGAATACCTCATACTTCAAATAAATTCTGAGTTTCTGACTTAATGATAGCCCAGGATTTTTTATTTACCGAGGAATTGATTTGTCCAGTATCCCGATCATTTTAAATCAGATATACCGTAGTATTATTAGAGAAGTGATAGGATTAAGGATTAAGGTTAGTGTTTGGTTTGGGGTTTGGTTTTATGTTTGGCTTAACATGCAGATTTTCCATGGGAGCATTTGTTGTCGGAGCAAATGTCATGGAACCTCCAGGACCACAGGGAACTAAAAGTTGAATGTTTGAATGTCTTGCTTTTTACCAGGCTGCATTTGAGTGCATGTACACACTGCTGGAGTCATGTCTGGACAGACTGGATATCTTTGAGTTCCTCAATCACCTAGAGGATGGGCTCAAAGACCACTATGATGTCAAGGTAAGATCTGGGCACCATTTCATGAAAGTTGTCAACACTGAAAAGTTGTCAGTTGACAATTTCAATAAAATCCTTGGTTTTGATCGGCTGAGAAGCACTGGTCACTGACTGTTACTATGGTCATTGTCAGAGAATGATAACTTGTCAGTGCTGACAACTTTCATGAAACTGTGCCCTGGCACTCGACAAAAAGGATACATGGAAACGATTAGGACTACGGTTTCTAGATCAGACAAACTCAGTCAAATGATATATCAACTAGAAAATAATACTTTAACAACACCAAATTTGCAAAGTAGCTCCTGTGAACAAAAGTTTCCTTTTAATGCTGCTGCTGCCACTTCTTGTAGTTGTAAAGTATAGTGATCAAATAGGGTGATGTTATGGTAGGCCACAAACTGCAAAGCTTAAAATATTAATAAATGCATGCTTACAAAATGTGATGATATTAAAGGAGGCCGGAATGTAATGAAATATTAGTAAAATTGTCTTTCTACATCACATTTTAGTGTATCCAGACAGAAATTGTTTTTTTTTTTAGAAAGATGCATTTTGTTATGGTTTCAAAAATTTCTTTCTCAGATATTGCATACCATCAGTAATACTGGAGGGGGCAAAATTTTGAAAGCCCAACCTCTTCTTTATGTCCCGGGGGGGGGGGGGGGGGGGGGGGGGTCACTGCCATTGAAGAGTGGACAGCATCCGCGAGAAAAAAAACGTGGAAAAAGGGTATTTTTTCAGGGAACACTCGGAACACGAAATAGAGTGTCAAAAACGCCCAAAAATGAAAAAAAGCCCCCTAAATCACGATAATCTAAAACGCGAAAAAGGTATGTAATTTGCACCGACTGCAGGACCGACTGTATACAAGACCCGTGAACGGAAAATCTACAACGCCTGTGTAAAACATAATGAGACAGTGAATTATCTCGAGATAAAAACGGCTCCAAACTTTCAATGGACCCCACTATCACTCTCAAGGTATGAAAATGGGAATATACTCGTTTAGGGTAGGAATATCCCAACAATTAATAAAATCCCTGTTTAGGGTGTGCAAATCTGGGACATCTGCACAAAATCCGTGTTTAGGGTGTCCTATAGCGGCCTGCCCTTGAATCCTCGTTTAGGGTGCTTTTTTTAGGACGATTCTCGCGGATGCTGTCCACTCTTCACTGGAAGTGACCCCCCCGGGCTTTATGTTGAATTCAAATTTTCATCGGTCATATAGTGAAAAAGTTATCCAGAAAATCACTAGGTTCCTTTTCCTTGAAAGTTTGTGTTATCACTTAGAGTTATTCAATTGTGCAAATGATAGCAACATGTTACAGAATTGTAACAATATTGTCTCAATGCCAGGATGCATTGTATAAGAAGCACAATGATGAAATGGTTTCTCTTATCATATTATCACACAGATGCTGACATACTTGATGCTTGTTAGGTTGTCTACGCTCAGCCCACATGCAATCTTACAAAGTGAGTAATCGTCACACATGTATGGCCTTTCATGTTAAATCTACATCAAATTTTTTGTCAAAAGATGATGTAAATGCATTTTGATTCTGGAAATTTATGTGATGATAAAACAGGAGTAATACAACTTATCAAGTGTTAGACTGATCCTTTTAATTTTGTTTATACACGTGCTCATGCATTTAAAATGTTTGTTTGGTCAAGGATTTGAAAACCTAAGACACAAAGGATTTCCCCCAAAATTTGACGTTGATTCTTCTTAAGATTTCCAGACATTTACGAAGATGTTATTCAAAGTGTCACTCGGCATCTTGTTGCAATCTCCCACATCCTATCCAGGGTTAGACAGATTGATTGAACCGCTGAGGACAACATGTACCACCAAGGTTAAAGCTAACTCGGTCAAGCAGGAGTTTGAGAAGCAGGATGAACTGAAGCGGTCAGCGATGAGAGTAGTAGCTGCTCTCCAGGCTGTTCCAGACAGTGGTATGTCTGCCATGACCTTCTTACTCTATCGTTGACCTCGTTTCATAACTCTTCATTATTCATAAAACTATATAAGAATTGTATTATACCTACTGAAGTCCTTGGATTTGGTTGGCTGTGAGCAGATTTGTCATAACTTTGTAGTTGTAGTGAAAAGTGAAAAAAAAATCATTTCATGCTGTCTTATTATTCATTTGTGAGAGAAAAAACGGATTGTTCTTCCAAAGCCTTTGTATTTCAGCTTTGACTAGAAGTAGTTTGTAACTCAAGTATTCAAGTACTTTGGATCAATTTTGATGCGTCTTATTTGAGTAATCCCAAGTACTCCTCTCTGCGGGTATTGCTTTTCAGTGAAGTTCATTTTTCAGAGAGGTTGAGCCAGTTTGCTAGCCCTTTTGTTGATTTCAAAACTGTACGACGGACTGTAATACCCAATTATGATTCAGCTGTTCACGACATGAACTTTTTGCAGTAACTTCTCTACCTTTTTTTGTTCTTATCATAGCAAAGTGATAGGGTTTAAAGATAAACAGGAGTTCTGCTGATGCGATCATAATGTGAAAGAAACTTTTCCAAAGCAACTAGGAGAGTTAGGTTAGTTGTATATAAACACAGGTGTCTAGTGTGAGATTTGGAGATTATCAAATTGATAAGAAATCTTGTTATTTTCCACATTAGGTACTGGCACTGCACAAACACATGAGTATATGGGACCATACACAAATCTGGCATGAATGTAGCCTTTAGCCAAGGCACTTGGTGCTGTTATTTCCCTAAAAGCCTAAACGCCCCTGAATACATAGACTAATCGCACGACAACTGTGATCCGTGGCCGGAGGTTCGTCAGCACCAAGGCCTTTACTAACCTGAGTGGTTGTTGTAGTTTATTTCTTTTGTTCTGTATTATATTTCCGCTACCGAATCGGTAGATAATTAGATGCAAAGTAGCTTACCGAGAAAGCTCCCCAAACCGCCCGTTCGAATCCGATACACCAATCAGCGTAGACGATTCGAGAGAACTTATGAATATTTATTATTCACATGTGCCTAACGTTCGACGTCTTGTACAATAACAATCGACCAGCTGATCGCGCGAACCACTATGTGTAGGTTGAAATAAAAAAGGAGAGAGGAAAATTGTACGATAGATCTACTTATTTAGCAAAATAGTAAATACAGCTAGTCATCAAATTATTTACTTTCTTTAATAAATCTATCTGTTTTATTGAAAATTGAACTAAATATTATTCATTGTTTAGTACATTTGAATATCTATCCCCCCCCGTAATTTAATGAACGAATCCATATAACACACCACGGTTAAAACAGTTACGATTGGTCACGATCGTTGGTAGCTGCTGTATATGCAAGACACTCATGCATATGCATGAGCTCTGCAAGTTAGCAAAGGCCTTGCTGCTGGCGCGGCTCGATCCACTGATCACTGCCATAAATTCACACTGTTTAGTCTATTTTTCAAACCCTGCTTGGCAGACAAGCAGTGCGTGAGGCCTTGCCCAAAGGCTAGCATGAATGTTACCCCAAAACTTTTCAGCTTTTTCATATCATATTTCCATTATGAGAGCATTTGAAGAGCAATCTTTTCTAGTGGACATTTTTGCTGTGATATTCTTCGTAACTGATATGGATAGAATGAGAAAGCTCACAAATTACTTTTTACCTTCTCTTTAAATTAATCTCTTGACCTGTTGTTTCCTCTTCAACCCTCCAGACAAGAACCTACTCCTCACCGAATTCCTGATGCAGATCCGTTCTAGCCCCGAGATGGCCACCATGTTTGACAGCATCCAGAAGGATTCAACGCTTAGTACCAGCGACTCTCTCATGGACACCAGTTAGATGTTGTTATTTTTCTTCTATCAATCCTTTAGATTTTGCCTATCGATCCAGGTTTTCTTATTCACTGCTAGACCTGACTACGCTACACTCTTTTTTTTTTTGCCTGTATTTATTTTTGATACTTTACGTGGATACACATTTTTTTCACTGTACTAAAAAAAAAACCCAGAAACTGAAAGGGTGGTTTAACATATGTGTCTTAAGCAGGCTCTTTGTGAAAATTTCATAATGTCTACCTTCTCCCTGAAAACACTTAATTGTAAGAAATGCTACATTTGTTTTTTTAGTGAAAAAGAAACAAGTGTCTACAATAATTACAAAGGAGGCAGTTCTACTGCGCCTTCTTTCCGATTAAGAGTTTAATTTACCCTTTCCCTGTATAAGATGGGTTTTGTGAGACATCACCCAAGGTGAAATAATTAAAAGGTACCGTATACAAAAAGATGGAAATATCCATAGACATAATAATAAATTTACTAAACGAAAAGCAGCAGGCGCTTATATCATTACGCGAATGGCATTAGGCCCCGCCTCTTTCGGATCATTTAAAGGTTGACCTTTGTTGCATTATTCATATCTACTGCGCGTGTGGCGCGTATCACTTTTATTATGATACTTTGATTTAATGCGCATTTGTTGCGCATTTGTTGCGCATTGACTGTGAATCATTGCGCATATTTTAACATGTAGCTGATGGGCGTAATGTTTTAAAACATGCACAAACGCACGCGACTCCTTGGAATCATCTTACAAAATGAATTATTCATTTTTGCTCATAAATATTGATGGGTGCTTAGGTCGGCCTTCTAATGGATCTGGACAAAATGGCGGAGCTTTAGGGGCATGGAAATATCTATTGTGGTACTATGAATTTAATTCCAGAAGCACTTCACTAAAGGCTCATTAACATGTCCAGGGATCAACCCCCAATTTTTCTTTAGCATTCATGAGATGCGAATTGATGCGCCACCTCCAAGTAAAAGAGAGCTTTGCAAGAAGTTGCACAGACAAACTCGTGATGTTATATTTTATGCGCTAATTTCTTAAGAATTTAATCAGCCTGCACCTTTGTGCTGCCAAGCGGCAAAAAATATGCCTCTTGCCTCGGTGTTTTTTTTTCTTTTTGCCACCTCATACCATTCACTTATGCGTAAAAAGAATGCGAGGGTTTACCCCGGGGGGGGGGGGTATTGTAGGCATTTTTTCTCTTCAGGCCTTCGAGCTTTTGCATTCTCATCTTTCATTCAGAAAAAAAAACAGCTGCAATTAATGCTAGTAGTTGTAATTGATTCTGTGAAATCAAAATATCCTGATGAAGCTGTACAAGCTGTTGGAAATATGTCTAGTGTTGTCAAACATGCGTATTGTACTATTATTTGTATTTTTGTTCTTGTAGCTTTTCAAACCAAGCATAAAGCTGTGGATATATGCGAAGTGCATACATGTATAGTCCGACCTCGCTTATTCGGCCTTCATTTATCCGGACTCCTCTATTAACCAGCCACGTCTCCCGGCCAGCTTCCCTTCCAAACGTGGACAATTTTCCGTTTGATTTTATTGTATTTTCATCTCGTACAAACAGAAAGATATTATTGATCATTTACAATCATCCACAACACCAAGGAGATAGGTATTTTACAGCAAATAGACCGCTCTACCCTATAAATTTTAATAGAAAAGGTGTCCCACTACATTACTCTCATATCCAACCATTTCACTTATATGGATGGGCGCTGGTCCCGACACGGCCGGATAAGCGAGGTTGGACAGCACTGAAGACACACAAATGGGAAGGCATGTCATCATTTCAAGTGTATCATCATTTTTCTTCTTTTTTAAACATTGTTAGGAGGGACTTGGCATTGCTGTCATGGCCCTGTTCTATATGAACCCATTTGATATGATTTGATTTTGAAATGACACTCGTTTTTCAGGGGCAGTGCTGTGGGGGGGGGGGGTCACCCCCACCCTATGATTTTTTTTTTCACGTGATCAAACAAGAAGAAGGGAAAAAAGAAAAGTATGAAGAAGAGAAGGCAGGTTTGTGTAACACTATGATAGCTGTATATTCATTTAAGACATAAATAAATTCCCCCTGCAGATCATCTTGTCCCTCCCCCATCAAAATACCCTGGCGCTGCCCCTGGATGGGTTAACAAGGTTTGACAGTTGGAGATCTTCTGTTGTTAAGTCCCACTTTTCTGTGGCTTGCCCCATCTTGAACTAATGGCAAGATTTTTATTATTTTTTTTATATGCAAAGGCTTTTGGGTACTGATCTCTTGATATACACAGGTATCTTCTGAGCATGTTCTGCAAAGAAAGTTATGAAAAATAGGAGGAATGAGTCCTGTATCTTAAGTGTAATGATTAAATTCATATGAATTCTTCATGAATGAGTGGCTTTGAAAGGGTTACATTGTTTAAGATTCTTGGTGTGAAGGCAAGATGGTAATATTCATTTATACTAGTACATATGATGCAGCAGTCTTTGTGGTTAGTTGCTTAATCTTAACCGTTTCTTTTTTCAGAGCTCAGCAACACATATCGAACCAGTTTTCTATAGCAAAGAAACAGTGGATACTTTAATAAGTGGATATTTTTGCAATTCATTTTTCTCCCTTGAGCAGCAAAGTGTGAAATTCTGAAAAAACAAAACCAAACCACAAAAATTAGCATGTTACAGTACTACATGTAGAAAAAAATCCTTCAGATCCATGCCACACCACAGGGAGGAAGAAAGATGTGAAATAGTACAAAAAGAAGAATCTCCATTTTCATGGTTTAAAGGAGTGCTTTCATTTGTAAAAAAGTGTAGGTGCTATTTTTGGTTCAAATACCAAAATGAAACTAATCTTTGCTTGTAGTGCTGAAATTCCCCTTGGAGAAAAGCCTGGCACAAGTTGCTTCTCAATGGTTCATTATTTCAACTGGTTGAGTTGTTGAACTGGGACATTAGTACAACTTCATCAGAAGTTGCTCTAAAATCATCTTTAAAAAAAATTATCTTTTTTTTTTACAAAGATATTTTATCCCCTTGCTAGCTCATTTTCTTGCTCTCTCTTTTCCTCAATTTATGTACACTTTCTGCCAAAGTCATTGGTACATGCTTATATTAGTAGAAAAAAAAAACAAAAATTATGATTCCACAGAAATTTATATGGTTACTAGCAGAAGTCAGATTATCTGTAAGTGTAAGTGCATCACACTGGATGAATAACTAACTTTTGATGGACTTAGAGGTACAGGCTTTGCTTTTAATGTAAGATAAAATTTAGAAAACAACTAGTTTTCCAGGCTGTGAGCTTTACTTTTTGTTATGAATGAGCCATCTATGGTGTACATTTACATGTAACATTATACATGTTTTTGTATTGTAAAAGTACATATTTAGGGATAACTTATAAGTATATGTACACTTCCAGTAAAATATAATACGTCATTGTCAATATAAATCATCTTATTTTCGTTATGCGCACTAGAGAAATATTGTCCAAGCCAGATGTTCCTTTACGATATGATGTTCAATATGGTGTTGAAGTCATGCATGAGGAAATGAGAATGTGAATATTGAATTATATATATTGTTTTTCATGATGGATATCGCATCCACATGTTAAACAGACTGAAAAATAAGGATTTAAAAGATACCAAGTAATGTTTTGATTAATGTGTGTAAGTTTTTGTTTTGAGGAGTGTTTTCCTTCATGAATTGAAGGGATGGGTGGAAAAGAAATTTAATAATATGTCACGAGAGGGAAAATTTAAGGTCTAATTGATTTACACCTTTAATTCGATTTACCCTACTCTGGTTGGTGGTCACATTTTTTTTTTTTTTCTTCTTCTCTGGCCCCATGCATAGGATATCATGTCTTGGAAAGAACATTTAATGTTCAACCAATTTCAGCAAATTTGTCAAACAGAATAGCCTTCTAAGCATTGCATGTGGCATGTCTTGATTGCTGTTCTCTTTGCAAGATAGTTAAAAAATATAGTTTCTCTAGAAGATAGGCTATTAAACATGTGTTGATGAAGGATGACTAATTTGTCTTCAAGCTGGGAAAGAATACCACACACACCAACATGTAAAGCTTGTCATAAAATTAAAGTTTGTAAACATACACGTATGATCCTAAATTTTCATCTGGGTTTGAATAATGTAACTTTCTATGAGGAGGTCCTTAAGTAGTTTTAGTAAGCCATATGATTGCTTTGACAAAATTATGTTTACTGGCTATTCGGCCATGTGTGAACTTTATCAGATGTGCATACTGTACTTATTGCACCATATTGACTTCAAGCTCTTTTGAGAGCCAGGAACTGAATCCACTCTTTCCTCCCATTTTTCCTTCTGGATTTCAAAAATAAAAACGGTTGAAATAGGAAGACATTTAAGATATGTTTCTGTATGATCTTTCACTTGATGCACAAGAGTGCATATATTTCTCAAACTCTTGTCTATATGGAGTTTGATTCTGAGAACACTGCAGTTTGTTGCTTGATATAAAAGTGGTTTTGTAGATCACTTTAAAATGGATATGTTAATAAATTTGGTTGCCATTACAAATTTCATGTTTGTTTCATGAATTTTTTTTGCTGATGTTGTTTTGTGGAAGATAGCTTATGAAGGATCATTTAAAGAAACTTCAATATATTATGTACCTATTTGAAAGTGATGTAATTGTGCAGTGACCTTAACTCTTACAGTGCCGATATCACGTGTGACAAAGCGACTTTGCATTTTTAAACGACAGTTACTCCACTTAAAAGGAAGTATATGGTGATGAGAATATGTCGAAGTTTAGAGGATAAATTCAGTATTTAAAATATCTATCAGCCACTATATACTATCATAGGATATTTTTAAAAAGAAAACTGCAGATTTTGGAAAGGATTCATTGTCACTTTAGCATAAAACAATAGCAAAGAAATGAAACGAAAACGTAAAGGCCAAGAGGGAAGCTCAGTGTTGTTTCACAATAATTTTCATGTATGACACTGAATTAATAGGAATACTTGGTTTCACTTAAACGGTAATGAATTTTCTACAACTTTTGTGTACAACATATTTGTATAGGAGCTACTGTTGAAGATATGCAGGTGTTTGAAAAGTAAGCATTGTTAGTGATTTGGTAGAATCTTGGAACAAGCAAAACCCCTTGGCACCATAAGAGTTAATTAAACTGCTCAGCACACAAGAAGAAAAGTTTAATATTTAGTAAATGTGCTGGTTCATAAAGTACCAATCTGAACGAGGCTATAGTGAACGAATGATGTCAACACAGAAGCTTCAAACAATACACTGTACATGCAGTACAGCAGAACCTCGTTATACCAAACACTACTTAGAGAAGTCCTTGCACAATTCTTCCTGTCCAACTTCTTTTCTTGGCTATTTTCAAGCTCCGATACAACAAGGTTCCACTTCATAACAATATTTCAAAATACAGTGGAAACTCAGTATAAAGAGATCTGATATAACAATATTCCTGATATAACAAGGTAATATTCCAGGCCCAGCTCATATTTTTTTGTTTTTTTGTAACCCTGATATAAGAGATTCCTGCGGTAACAAGGTAATTTTGATGATCCCCAAGGACCTCATTATATGGAGTTTCCACTGTACATGTAACAAGGTAATTTTTTAGTCGAGAAGTTTCTTATAATCAGTTTCCACTATAAAAGATTTATCTTAGTCAAGTTTGTTGACTGGTAAATTTATGTGAGAAGCAGGACAGAAGGAAAGAAAGATAAAGATACAGAAAAAACAGACAAGCAGATCAAAAAGGACATGGGGGAGGGGGGAAGAGAAAAAGAAAAGTTACTCATTATTCACACAAAGTACAATCAAACTCCAGGAATAAAGAGCAGTTATAATTTTATTCATCTTATCACAAGAGCATTGAAATCTTGATGTTTATCCCATATGCTTCCCAAAGCCACAATCACTTTTCGAGTGAAAAAGGACAATGAAATATGCTGCAAAATATAGAACACATTTGAAAACCGAGTAAAATGGTATTTCCAATATTGAGTTCATGGTTGTCGTATCAAGTTAAGAGTATTTCAATGCCAATCAAGGCTGTAGAAAAATCTGAGGTTTATGACTTGGAACAGAAAGCTAAATAGCCTGAAGCCTGTTGCTTACATTACAGACTAGGCTCTGTCATGACATCATGATAATGGTACTGGAATTTAGGAAGCAAAGGACGATTCCTGTCCACAGACACATCCCAGTGTAATTTTCATTCTTGGCAAAAAGGAATGGTGTTCATGCAACTGTTGGCTGGTGGTGACAAGATGAATGGCAATGGACTAATCGAAGAGACCAAATCCCATGTCGTCGTCGGATTCCTCCTCAGATTCCTCCTTCTTGGTTTCTTCTTCCTTCTGCTCGGCTGCTGCTGGAGCTGCTGCTGCCGCTGCTGCCAAGAACGCTGAAGGGTCAGCCAGGAAGGCCTTGGCCTACAGGGTAACAAGAATGAGAGAAGTGCTAGGGAGAGTCCTAGGTATTTTGTCGTATGGAGTCCATATCATAATACATGTATTCCTTTTTTTGTGTGTCTAATCTAAGCTCAAGTAAGGCTTTTAACTTTACACAAATATCAGATATGCAAGCATATCTTGTGTGGTTGGCAACATAAAGAACAATTCAACTGCAACTACTAATCTGTAACTGGACAAATCATAACTTCTAAACACATATACCTGAAAACAGAATGTAAAATACAGCATGAGTTTGAAGAATAAGAAGACTAACAGTATCATCATTTTATAGCTGCAACAAATTATGAATTACATAACCAAAATGGATTATTCTGCTTACCTGTTCAGCCTGCGGGAAGGTAATCTCTGTTGCCACTGCAACGGCCAGGATGTTCTTGAAGCCATTGACGATGGAGTGGGGCACACTGGCTGGGGTTGGGTAGCCGATCTGGAGGCAGACAGCAGCCACGTTAGCCACGCCGTCCATGAACTTGGCGTGAATGTCCTCATCCGTGATGTCCAAGATGCTGGGATGGAATATGGAGCCCTGCTCATACACTGGAAGGGTCAAAGCAAATAAAAACATGGTTAAAGGCCATTTCTTCAAGCTGATGGTAGGTTACTTCAAGTGACTGCTAAGAAAGCATGTATATGCTTGCAGCATCTACAGCCTTAAGTCATATCCAAGGGACTAGGATTATTGCTATACAAAAGGGCACTAGTGCAGCGAATTATTTTCGAACATGGGACCTTCCAGTTGTGAGCCACTGCTCAACCACAAGGCCAATATGCCTCCTCGTAAAGTATTTTAATCTCTCATTCAAAGACTGAAAACTTCATTATTCATTTGATTTTCCCTACAGTTTTTGAATTGTTCTTTTATTCTTGCCGTTTTGGCACTGGGCCCTTTAAAATAAAGATACTGATCTAAATGGTCTTCCACTTTTCACTTGCTAATGAAAACAAAAACAAAAACAAAACGAAAACGAAAACAAAACAAAAAATCACATGGTAGCTCTGAACTTACCTTGGCGAATCTGAAGACCGTAAGAGAAGGGGAAGATCTTCAACATCTGAAGCAGAGTGGCCTCAGAAGCTCCAACCTTCTCGTCCTTCTTGATCAGATGCACTTTGGTCTGCCAGAAAAACAGCATAAACAACCTTTAAAAAATATTTGACTGCACTGAAATTTGAGGTAGATGCCTAACCTGGGGTGGATTGGCTTGCACTGTAACATAGAGATGTACTTTAGCTTGTACAAAAGATAGCATAAACAACCTTAAAAAAAAACTGACTGCATTTGTGGAGTCAAAAAGGTGACCAACTGTTAAACACATGTACATGTATCTGCCATCTGGGTAATTCCAGCCTAAAAGCAAAAAAGTTGCTTAGACTGTTGCTTTCATAGACAGCTGGGAGAAAATGGATGACAATCCATTTAGTCCAATGGTTAGTCACCGTTATCAAACCTTTCTGCCTTTGAAGCATGTTAATACAATCTTTTTTTTTCATGCAAGATAGTAGTATTATTTTTATCAAGCATTTTCCAGAAAACAAGACTCTCCTGCAACAGAGCATAGACCCCAATCATATTTTACTAATCAAACCGCATTGTACGTAAGCATTACAAAAGATTTTCCCTGTGGAACTAAAAAGTTATATCAAGAACAAGTGGTTCAGACGTATTTCACAGGCTTGTTTTTGGTCAACGTGGGATGCTGGCCTTCAGTGGGTTCAGCCATTTCTGGCTCTGATGGCACTATGTACATCGCACTGGCAACATGCCCTTGTGTCATCACTACCAACTATTTCATTTTTAAATCTTCATGAGTAACTACTGCCCCATGTGGCATGCCTGCAATGGCAAGCCAAGCTTGCTGTTTGAAAGATATCCTCCCTGCCCCTCTCCCTTTATATCATCATAGAATTGTGTTATGATAGCATGGAGAATTTTTTCAAAGAAATCAAACAAATCATGTAATCTAAGTTTTAGTTCAAGGCTCCATACACAAGTTTATTATTATTTTTTTTTTTTGGGGGGGGGGGGGCAAGAATTACAGTTTCTTTTTTCTTTTAGCATAAGCTTCACATAAAAAGTTTCAAATTTGGGGGGTCTGGACTTAGATATCAGGTGTCTGTGTATTCCTGGCACCTGTTAGCGTCAAACCTTCCTTGTCTACCGCATGAAAAGTATGATATAGTATTCTCACCAAGATTTCAATGGTTCCCCTGGAGATCTTGGTGGCGATGGAAAGAGCCTGGAAGAAGGAGGTCTTCTCAGGTCCCAAGCCGGTGTTGTGGGAATCGATGAACACATCGATGGGTGCAAGAGCACCAGCCTTGGCTGGGGCAGCAACCTGTACAATATGGAGATCATCAGAGAAAGCTTAGAATTAAAGTATACCAATCGCCTGAAATTATGTGCATACCATTTGTGTGCAATACTTAACTCTGTGCATGTTTTCTCTCTTTCACAGCTTGAACTCCATGAAACATTAAAAAGAAAAGGAAATTCCTCTCATGGTTCAGACGTCTATCGTGGACTGGTTTTTGGTCAATGTGGGATGTTGGCCTTCAGTGGGTTCAGCCATTTCTGGCTCTGATGGCACTATGTACATCGCACTGGCAACATGCCCTCGAGTCATCATATAATGAGCATGATATACAGGAATTTCTTGGCTTGACGGAGAAAAAGACAACAAACCCACAGAGCATGGCCTATGCCTCTTTGTCTTGAATTAAATCCTAAATATTTCTGATATAGTTTTGTGTTCAAGCTCTCAAATTGACAGGCTTCCAGACTTTATTTCATTTGCAACAGAGAATGAAAGATTTTGTGGTACATCAGTGATTACCTTGTTGGAAAGGATCTTCTCTCTGACCTCTAACAAGTCCCCCTTGGTGAACACAAAGCCAACATTGCCTTTCATGTGAGGAAGGAGCCTGCAGGTTTGATGGAGGGATTAAAAAAAAAATGAAGATGAGCAAAATGACAAAGAATGGATGAAATATATTAAGGAATGACAAAATATTCACAAAAAGATATATAACTGAAAATGAAACATTGAATCAATTAATGGCCAAAAATGTATAAAAGATATTTCTTCTAAAAATATCAGAAAGTATTAGATTTCTGCCTTCTGGCACTGCATTTCAAAAAAGTTGGCATGTTACTTTGGGATAAACTGATGCAAAGTAGAAACAGAAAGTAGGCTGTAAGTTAGTACTGGGATATGTCGCGGACTAGGGAGAATGTGCAATTTATTTCCCCCCAAGTGTAACTGCATGACCGGTATCAAAGTTTTAGACATACTTCTCCAGACCAGGATCATTTTCAAGATGACCTCTGATCGCCTTGCGGATCATGGTGTTCTTGCCCATGAGAACAGTGCCATGTCCTCGGAGCGAGGCACGGATAGCCTGCATCTGCTTGGAGCCGACATTGTCAACGCCTACAATGAAGCACTTGGGATACTCATTCAAGTATTCCTGAAATAGAGAGGGTGTATATAAAATTATCAGCATCCTGTCACGGTGGGATTGATTCATATATTAAGAGGTCTCTGTCACCCTCCCCCATCTAACAACAGAAATCAGGCACTGAATGGATCATCTTCAATCGTGTCCCTTTACATGCAGCATACAAATTTGACACCACTAATCCAAACATGAATTCATAATTAAATAAACTCCATTTGCATGCAACATAATGAAATCAATATTGAAGTCAACTTTGCAACAAGAATTATCAGTACAGAATAAAAAAGCAGCATGTCTTCTTTGATATGGTTACTGAAAGTGAAAAGAAACATTTCCATACTGAATTCTTTGTACCCTATGAACTGAGAGAGCCCCTTATCCTATGCACACAACACTCTCTACTGTGAAGCTTAAATATTTCACAATAAATCTTTTAAAAAATCTGGATATGTAGAGATGAAGAGGAATTGTTTTAATTTAAGTACCCTTCTTGAAGATGGAGAATATCTGACATAAAAATGAAATCAATGATCAAAACACAAAAAGCTTACATACAGAAACTAGTCTATTATTAGTCTACAGCTTTAAAAAATGTCATTTTCATTAAAACTAGCTACTTTCACAAAAGTGTCTTTTCTCAAGAAAACAATACATGATGCCCGGAAGCCACCTTCTTAAATCCTACATACATGTACCTTCACACTCCAACCCATTTCCCCTTTTTATATCTACTGCATTGACCAGAGCTTTGCACCCTTGAAAAAAAAGAGGGTTAACTTGCTTACAATGAGTTTGACGAAGTAGTTGGACTTCCATGTGGCCTTGTCTTCCCTGACCATCTTGTGTGACTCAAGGATCGCCGAAGCTGATTTAAAGACAAGACAAACTGGAACCAACCAGTAGGAGACAAGGGGGAGAAATTAGGGATATGAACAGTGAAAAATAAAAAATCACTAAAAATGTTATAGAGAGCTAAAAATATACACAGGTAGGTCTAATCTATTTTTTAAAAAATAAACAATGAAAGAGAATAGAAAAGTTGTAATACTATAGCTGCATAATCCAGTATGATAGCATAAATTGAGGGGGGAGGGGTAAGCTAAAGTAAAAACCACCGACTTAATTCAAGGTGAACAACAAAATTTTGTCGCCCGTCACGGCATGAGGCAGACGGGTGCCAATTCGAGGGCGACATTGACATCAGTGACATTGTACTTTTCCCTAGTGCACACTCAAGTTAAAGTCCTTCCGCCATCCCAGAGGTTGGTGACGCACTTAAGCTAAAACCCTTCAGGGTGCTTCAGCCAGTCGCGTGACAAAAAAAATTAATGATCAATGCATGACAAGCTGTATAACCTGCTGGGCCTACACTAATCCAAGATGCATTCACATATGATTCGACTTTTTGCTGCCTGCTGGCACATTTTTTCGTTAGGTCGTCTGTTGAAAATCTTGCAGCAGCCAACCTCTATCTCTGTTCGCCTCCGCGCTTTTTGCAGGGAGATCAGCGAATTCGCGGCTCCTCGCATTTCAAACGGTCATATTCAAACAATCGACCATGTACGTTTGGGCATAAACGTACGAACGACGATGTTTTTGTCGTTGTTTCGTATTGGTCGATCGTCTGAATATGGTTGAAACGCGAGAGCTAGAGTCCCAAATTCGCTGATCTCCAGCTGCGAAAAGCGCGGAGGCGGACAGAGATAGAGGTTGGCTGCTGCAAGATTTTCAACCGAGAGGACCTAACGTTAGGACCCTGGATTTACCTGAAAATGGAGAGTTAAAAGGGATAAGTCATAAAATCAGTAAGCTATATACTCTATACTAGCGTATAATGATATTTTATATTCATGAAATAAAGGGGAAAAATCAATGATTTGAGGTAGTTTTCTCGTTGTGCTGCCCAGCACAATGAGATTGCATGCACAATGCTCCGGGGCGCTTCTGTCTCTAAAAAGGAGGAGTGCCGACCCTACCATTATAAGAGGCCAACGACGACTGTTAATTAGGGACAGAAAACTTCGGTCTACATATCTAAACGCACCATTACCTAGTAGGCCTATAGGCCCTACAATACAGCGCGCAGCGTACTATACGCTGCGACAACAGCAGTCAATGCAATGGCATAGCCCTGACCTGTCGCTGTCATCTATCTCTGAGTCTGAGTCTGAATAGACCATGGCATGAATCATGTTCTTATTTTCAAACATTAACAATGGTGATTACCCATCATTTTTCAACACCACGATAAGAATTCAATATATTTTGCTTCTTCATTTATTTCAACCTCTACTTATGTAGAAAAGGACACAATGAGTGAATTTTTTAGCAACTAGTTTCCCCATGCTTACATCGAGTAGAAAGATGAACGCGAAAGAGAGAGAATTAGCTGATGACATACACACGTGCTTTACACGTGTACGCTGCACGGCATAAAGCGTGAGTCAATGAGAGGCAGCGAAAACATATTTCACCATAATTTTCAGCGCGCGTACGAGCGCGCACATGAATAGCCGCGGTACGTACGTATAGCGTGCATAGTATGGTCAGCACGCGCAGATTAAAGTGCCCCAGAGAGCTTATTATATGGAGAGGGATTCTCCATACGGGAAACAGTAGTACATCTCCACGCAACAGACGCCAATGTCACGACCCATCGCGTTGGTTAGCATATTGAACAACTGATTGATTAAAATATATTTCTTCTTTGAAAAGTAGGGTGAGGGGGGGGGGGGGGGGGGGGTTTTTTTAACACCACTCCCCTCTCTGAAAAGAGATTTCCCATCCCCCGGGAAGGGCCGGGATTTCGATGAAAGGACAGTGGCGTAACAGCCGGGGGGGGCAGGGGGGGCAGAGTGCCCCCCCCCCTGAAGGATTTCAGCGGGAAAATCCACCAAACCACCGGGAAAAAATGAAAAGGAGGGAAAGGAAGAAAAAGGAAGGGAAAAGGGGAAAGGAAGAAGAAGAAAGGAAAAGAAAGAAGAAGAAAGGAAAAGAAAGGAGAAAGGGAAAGAAAAAGGAGAAAGAGGAGAAAGAAGAGGAGAGAGAGGGGAAAGAGGGAAAGGGGAAAAAGAAGAAAGCAAAGGGAAACAAAAGAAATGAGGGAAAATTTAGTACCAACCGTGGAGTTTCCGGGTGCTCCACTCCCTGGACCCCCGCAGTGGCTTTCCCTGTAGACCCCCATCAGGGGCCCTAAGCCAGAACCCTGGGCCCCACCCGCTAAAGGCTTCCAAAAAGCACCTTGGGCTTATCTCCGCATATTCTATTTCTAGACTTAGTTACCGGGAAATTTTCGGCTCTGCCCCCCCCCCCCCCGATAACAAGCATAGAATGTATGAGACGAGGAACAGACAACGAACAATAAACGTCAGAGCTTCCACGCTTCGCGCGGGAGGGGGAAAATCACCATCCCTGCACCCTCCCCCTAGCATGCCTAGGGAGCGCGCTTTTCACTATCGTTCTCCTAAAAGAAAATCCTAGCTACACCACTGCTTCAAAACTTAATTACCGGGAAATTTTTGGCTATGCGTATGCCCCCTCCCCCCCCCCCCCCCGATAAAAGGCAGAGAGCGTAAGAAGAGCGGGAACTGACAGCGAAAAAACGTCGGAGCTTCCGCGCTTTGCGCGGGAGGGGGGAAACTCCCCCCTCCCTGCACCCTCCCTCCTAGGGAGCACTACCGTCCACCTAAAATGAAATCCTACTTGCGCCGCAGAAGATAGACTTAATTACCGACAACTGACAATGCAAATAAACGTCGGAGCTTCCGCGCTTCGCGCGGGAGGAGGGAAACTCCCCTTTCCCTGCACCCTCCCCTCTTGGCGTAAATTCCGGGGAGTGGGGGATCTATCACCCCCACCTGGGGGAGAGGGAGGATGGTGTGTACAAATTTCCCGCCATGCAGACACACTTTTTAAAGAAGAAAATATATTTTAATTAATCAGTTAGTAAAAATTCTGAATTAAATATCTATGGTAAACAATCATCATATTTTAGAATTTCTATTTGAAAATGCTATTGAAAACAAAGAAGTGGTTATTTTTGGCTCGCTCGCTTCGCTCGCTCGTCAAAATCTTAGGATTTCCATCCAAAAATGCGATTAAAATTGAGAAAAGTTGTTATTTTTGGCTCGTTCGCATCGCTCTTTCGTCATATTTTTGAATTTTTATTCGAAAATGCGATTCAAAAGCGAAAAAGTGATTATTTTCTGCTCGCTCGCTTCGCTCGCTCGCAAAATAGATATCAAAAAGAGTGTGAGAGGGAAAAAAATCGCTAAAAAAGTTTTTCATCCCCTACTCCTCAAATTGGATTTACGCCGGTGGAGCACTACCGTCCTCCTAAATATACGTCACAGATTCTAGACATAGACTAGTTACCGGGAAATTTTGGGCCCTGCCCCCCCTGATAACAGGTACCTGTTACGCCCCTGTGAAAGGATGAATGTATTCTGGATAATACACGGATCATGAGGGCCTATAATAAATCCAACTTTTAAACTTATCAAACTTAAATGCGATGGAAAAGAAAAAAATGGATCGCCCTACCCAATTCAATTCAATTCAATTCAAAACAACATTTATTTCCTTCTGGTTTGATACAAACATGACATGCAACCAAGGCTAAAGGGGGGAAAAAACAATAATAACCCGAATAATAACTGAACAATCATCTAGCGACGGCGCTCATCACGATGGCCGTAGTTCCGGATAGGCAGCCACTGGAAAGCATGCATAGAGCATAGTTCTCAGAATTCGATTCTAACTATTATGAAGTCGATCCTTCTCTTATTATGATTAAATTTTTCGAGGCTTCACACATCGATTTCGGCGAAGAGAAATCGATGGCTTCGCATCGCACATTTTGTGCGCATTGTCAAATCTACGCGTGGAGGGGGCATAGACCATGGCATAGACCAAAGGCATAGACCCTTTAGCTTCCTCGACCTAGCTCTCTCCTAACATAAGCTCTTTAAAAGTTCGACGTGGTATACTACCAGCAGTACCTAGCGCAGCTGGTAACATGACTAGTTCCAACTTTCTAGTGTTTTGAATCTCTCTGTAAATATATTGTTATCAAAGAAAGAATAATGCTCAGGTCAGGCACCCGTTACCCAAATGGAGCAGATGTAACTTTGGATGATGTTCGTGAAAATGATGAAATGACCACGTACGCCACAAACACAGACTTAGCAGACGGCTTCATCACGGGTAACAGGCAAGCTGTTTCTAGCCACGATCGTCCCCGAACTGTCGGCGGAGAGCATCCAGTAGGGGAGATGGAAGGAGAAACGCATCGCGAGAAAACTGAACGGCGGCAACAACAAAACCTGCCTCATCAAGCGAACGTCAATGTCAGCTTAGTGAAATCTGTCATTTTGATAAATACATTTTTGTATGCTGTCTGTTACTGGATTCAAACGGGAGCTTTACCGGTAGGCCTATCGCATGTATGGCAGTTTACAAATAGCAGTTGTCACGTACCGGTACCGGAACTTTTAATGTCAAAATGAACTGATGATAAACATAGTGACTTTGTCATAATACTTGAACAGATCAGAGATCATTAGTTATGGTGAAATAAAACAAAGCATTTTCAATGAACCGAAGCAGTTGAGCTACTCTTTGTTGATTAGTTGATTTGAAAGTCCTAAGGAGGAAGCAGAATTAGAAAAAACATTTAGACTTAACATATTTTGTTTTGATAGTGCAATGTCATTATGAAGGCATGCCTTGCCAAGAGAATGTGGCAACTGGCAAGGCTTTTCTTTTTTTTTTTCTTTTCTTTTCTTTTTCTTTTTACCCTTCTTCATTTTCTCTTCTCTTCTCTTCCTCTGCTCCTTTTTCTTCCTTTTCTTTTAATTTCTTTGCATGACAGCTATGCAGCCTACCATATCATTATCACTGAGGTGAATTAGAGATTACAAGCAGTGTTGTAAGGAAGAGTAGCTTGGTTTATTGAGAATTTGAGATGATCGGCATTTCTGCAATGTAAAGTATTCAGGCAAATCAAATTCTTTTTCCATCCCCAGTACCTGGCCAAGAAATTTGACATGGATATGGTGACCTTTGGCTATCTGCAAACCTTCTTTTCGGCCATCATGCTTGTTGGAGGTCCAATCTATGGTAGATTCGGGGACATCTACGGGGGACGTGCCGCTCTTGGCCTGGCTTATTTATCTGCTGCTGCCATGTATGGCACACTAGGTGTTGCCAACTCTGCCACTCTGATCTTTGTCTCGAGAATTCCTTCCTTGTTTTTACATGCTTTCCAAGGTAAAAGTGGCCCTGCAGATTACAATTTATGCACCTGTATATAGCACAGTATGATCTACTACGCTGTGATGTAACAGATTAGGATATACAAGCATGCTTTTTGGATATAGGGCATATGTCTATTCTTGAAAGAAGAAAAGAAAGAAGGAGAGAAAAAAAAAGAAAAAGGAAATGGAGATCTGTGTGAAAAATATAAAAGAAGAAAAAATTATGAATAAGTAAATAACATGAATAATTAACATTAATGATTTAAGTAATAACAACATGGTGATGATTATGATAATGATAATGCTAGTGATTGTTAATGATAATAAGAAATAATATTGATAATCATAATAATAACAATGCCGATAATATTGATATTAATGATAATAACAATGCTCTGGTTCCGTAATTTAAAGTCATTCATGTGAGAAAATAAGACCATATTTAAATCAATGTTTCTTTGTTTCTTTCCATTTTTTTTTTAAAGGAACCCAAATGGTGATATCTGACCTGTCGGATGAAACTGGGAGAACAGAGGCATTAGGGAAAGTCAGCATGTGTTATTCTGTTGGTATTGTGGTTGGTCCATTAATCGGTGGATGGATCAGCGTCAGTATGAGGTAAGAAGGGGGCATCATGGGTTGGGGAGGGGGAAGGGGGAAGTTTGCTTCCCCCGTAGACCTCATGGCAGTTTCTTGGCAAATTTGGGCATTCCAGTGATTCCTGACTGTTGTATCCCTATATTGATTGAACATGTAATTTGCTTTGTGTCACCATCTCTTTTGCCCATGTGCAAATATGTGCATCAGCAATGATAAGGTATTCATCTGCAGGTACCGTGGTGCATTGTGGTAAAGAAAACTTTACCACCGTCATGGTTTATATCAAAAAGTGCTTTTGATCCCTAGTAAAACGGTACCAATAGTACCAATGGTAGTTTGATGGTAATTTGATGGCATACTGTCAAATTACCATGGTATACCATCCAATTACTAACAAATTATCATAGGTACATGTACCGTAGTATACTTTTCACTAGGGATGTGGCAAATGAATGATAAATAAATATTCTTTCAGAAAGAGAAAGGGACAGATGATAATTAAAGAAAAGAAATGGCAGAGGTGGTGTTGGAAGAAATATTTGCTGTTTAGCTATTGCATTTTCACTGTCTTTCTGTGTTGTATTTCCTGTGATGTATTGACTAGGTACTACAATGAAGAGGCAACTGGAGCTGAATCTTACTGATTAATGAAAAGGGAATATTTCTAAGATATAAATTGAAGTCAAGGAAACAATGAAGACCTCTCTGTAGAAGAAATGTAGAACAAATCAATCAGCTGCTGATTGATTGGTGCAATGTGTGAGGCTTTTGTACACACTTCACTTTACAAGCAATAGATGTTTTGGCTATTTTGCGGAGAGGTATTGGTACAATTGCCATAATATTACTAGGTCTTGAAATGTCATAATGTAGACACAATATATTTATAAATTAGGAGGAAGCAAAATATCGCAATATTTGGTGGCATCTGTTCATACTACTGGATTTGGGTTGTGTATCCCTAATATAGGTGCAAATGTTACATCCTATTTTATGGATATGGATAGGTGGCTAATATGAACAATGCTAGTGAATTAAAGTTTTGTTCTTTTTAATTTATACAGTGAACAGTCTGCAGCAACAGTAGCTTGCATTGGGTCATGTATTAGCATCATACTGGTGATTCTCTTTATACCAAGCAACACAAAGCCTCAACATTCCACATCAGCTAAAGGTATACTATAATGTTTTTTGTTTTGTTTTTGTTTTTGCTTTTAAGTTTTAGCAGTTTATAGTCCATGTTATTTCAGTGATATACATGTAATTTGGTCTATTTTTGCATCTTAGTTTTGCCAATCATTGGTAAATTTCACACTTTGCTTGTATAATTTTTTGTTGAGTTTATGTCAACATTTGTTTACATTTTGTAATTCTGTTTACATTTTCTTTATAAAATTACCAATTTTATGGCTTATTTATAGTTTTTTTCTTTGTAAGTACGACATGTTGTTCATTGTAAGTGCAATAGCTTTTTTTAATTTCACAAGGATTTAAAATCATTTTTGATTTTTGAAATATTGGAAAAGAAAAACTCAAACTAAATATCTTTTTCTTGTTGCTCCTGTTCTAAGGAATATTGTTAACTCTGTTGCCCTGAAGTTTATGAGTGTAAGCCTAAGAAGCCATAGGTGCAGTTTTAGACCTGTTAAAGAACTTTTGCAAAACATTGAAACAAATACCCATAGCCTGTAAATTGATGTATACCAAGATATCATGTACTATAGTATGTTGCCAAACTTTTATGGTACCATTAGCCCCCTTATTTTGTTTATTCTGTTTTCACTTTCATAGATAAATCCTCTAGTAGTGTCTTCAGCATACAAAATTTCACCCACCTGATGCGTTCTTCTCCTGGTGCGGCGTTCTTCCTGTGCATCAATCTTCTGGCGGGTTTGCCGTCGGCCATCTTTACTTCCATGTTTGCTCTCATCGTCATTGACAAATTTGAGCTGACAGCGGATGAGAACGGTTACTTCCTCGCATTTCAGGGCCTCGTTGGCATTGTAAGTGATATGTTGGTTTACAGAAGAACAAGTATATATCATCGCATCAGCTCAGAAATGCCCTTACATGATGTGAATGCGCGAAAAGGTATTTTTGTAAATCAAAAAAAGAAGAAAATGTATTTCTTCAAAACCTATCCAGGAAAAGGTAAGAGTAACTCCAAAACAATAGTGTCACAAGTAGATTTTCATTAGAAGAGCTTTAAGATGCATCATATTTATGAAGGGCTTTTCTATGCACAATACATTCAGGGGCATTTTTGTGCTGACACAATGATATATAGATTTAGATAAATATATGTCGTGGAGAAAAGTCTTCATTTTGGACTTGAAACTTAAAGTCATAGGCTGTGAGAGGGTAGCCTACAATTTTGTCAAGTACATATTGTTTCCATTTGGTAACTCTTTCACCCCTCCTTTTTTTCAGTTCAGTGTGCTTATTCTACTTTTATTTGATAGTTTGAGCTGAAATATTTGATTGTGTTTATTCATTCTTTTCATGTGCATTCTTTATGTTTATTGTTTATATTTTAACTGATAGATTTGTCTTTATAAAAACAGAGAGAGAGAGAGAGAGAGAGAGAGGGAGAGGGAGAGGGAGAAAGCATAAGGGAGAGAAAGAGAGAGAGAGAGAGATAGATAGATAGATAGATAGAATGAAAGAGTAGGTGAACAGATAGAGAGAATTAAGTATATCATGGTTGCACAGAGTTTAAAAAAAAAAAAAAATTCTTGCAGTAGATTTAAATGACTGAAAGTGTTATGTTCACTGGCATTCCGACAAAAATCTTTCCATCTGAAATCAATGTTTTGTCTTATTCTTCCTGTCTTGGTTCCAGATTGTACAAGGCATGTTGCTGGGACGTCTTACGAAGAGATACAGTGAAATGAAATTACTCAGAGTTAGTGCAGTCATCCTAGCAGCAAGTTATATGTTGTTGGTGAGATTTCACTCAAATTAAAGGGGACTGATAAGCCAACCAATTCATAACAGGAATTGTTTCAAGCCTTATTTGATTATCTTTTCTTCTTGAAATTGGCAAAACCAGTATTTTCTGTTATTGTTCCATATTTCTCATAGAAAATGATGTTTCTGAAACAAATATAAATTGATATTTGATTGTATATTCATTTGTGGCATTTCCAGTTGTTAAATTTTCTTTTGCAGTTCAAACTAGAAGCAAGATAATTTTAGGGAGTCATTTCAAAATTTGACAAGGCTTAGATATGGCCGCTATGAATGTAAATATAACTAACAAATCTTTGCATTGTATTCAAACAGAAAATGTTTTACTTGTATGAGGAAATGCATGTTTATGTGTGTGAAAGAACCCATGATCTGTGAAAACAGACTGATGTATTGTGGGTAATTACCAGGTAGAAATGGTACATCCTAATGTAAAAACCCATGCACATGGCCGCTTTCCTCCGGACATCCCAGGACTGGAGACTGCCAGCCCATTAAGACCAACAGTGTCAGTTTAGTGAAAACTTTTTCAGAAAAAAGTTTTTCAGAAATCCCAGTAGACTGCTATATCAGTTCTGTACGCTGTCAGGAGGGCCGTTGATCTAAAAGACCCTCTGACAGCTCTTCAGAACCTGAAAAATGGTCATTGTTGATCTCAAAGGCTGTTGGTCTTGTTTGCTGTAGCCATTTCTTTTCACAAACAGTATTCTTTGGATCAGAAGCAGATCCAGAATTTCGTAGAGGAGGGGGCAAAAACACAGAAATTTTTCTGACAAGCAATCAAAAAAGGTCATCATGGAGGGGGGGGGGGGGGGGGGGGGGGATGGGGATGGGGGCATGGGCCAGAAGGGCCTCCTTAAATCCACCGATGCTTGGGATAATGTAACAATCTGTTTGTTTGTCTTTCAGTGTCTTGTTCAGGATGTATGGCAGCTAGCAGCTGTACTGCTTCCCATGACCTGCGGGAACTGCATTACAACTACTGTGATTACCAGCGTTCTCACCAAAGCAGTACCGGCTTCCGAATCAGGTCGGATTATGAAGTCTTTGTTTAAACAAATGTTGAAATATATGCTGAAGCTTGCTAATTGCTCTAGCTAATGAAATGGCATGATAGAAGTCATAATTCTACCCATTTACAGGTACTCTGTTTTATTATTAGTGGTAAAACTGACAATCTCACCGGATGCTGAAAAATTTATTATGAGACTGCAAGCAAATTGTCAGGCTTTCAGATTTTTCTGATTTGTAGATTTATTTGAATTTTCATTTTCGAAATATCAAAAGTACAATCAAAATTAAATTACTCTATATTGTAACACTAACAACAACAACAAAAAATTCAGGGAACAAATACTGAATGCAAAATGAAAGTGAAATCAGAGACCAGCAAAGAAGCGCAGCTTGTGGTACCACTGGTCCTAAATCTTTAATACAATACATGACTAAGTGAAAGTAGGCAAGCATGGATATGCCATTAAACAGAAACAGTGATGAAAAAAAAATACATATACAGTTTGAGAAGAAAAAAAATAATATGTAGGAGGAGGGGCGGCACCAGGATATTTTTTTTTTGGGGGGGGGGCAAGATGACCCATAGGTGAGTTCATTTAAGTTTTAAATGAACTAATAAGGGTATTATATAGTTGCATGCCCAAGCCCTCTTTTTCTCCATACTCTTCTTTCTTCTCTTTTTTTTCTCTCTTCCTTTTCTCCTCCTTTTTCTTATTGTGTAATCACTTGAAAAACCATGGGGGTGGGGGGGGGGGGGGCTTGTCCCCTTGTTCCCCCTGTAGTGCTGTCCCTGTGTATGAGGAAGAACAAGAATGAACAAACTTGCTATTATAGATG
The DNA here is from genome assembly GCA_029962745.1 of Echinometra lucunter. Taxonomy (NCBI): domain Eukaryota; kingdom Metazoa; phylum Echinodermata; class Echinoidea; order Camarodonta; family Echinometridae; genus Echinometra; species Echinometra lucunter. Next base: position 9,607,463 of record CM057153.1, read on the forward strand.
AGAAATAAAAGAATGTATATAAATTGAATTGAATTTATTGATTCATTTGTCGATAAAAGTGATGATCATAGCAAAATGAATGATTATTAAAGTACACATTCAAAGAAAATCACAAATATGGCAAATAATGTATCATATGTCGCGGCTGGATTTGAGCAATTTTTAATTGATAATAATCATTACGTCAAATTTTTCCAAGCATTGAATTTTGACAAACTTGTCTGATTTAAGCTTCACCTACATAGAACGCACTTATGAAATTAAGTCAGTTTTTAAAATCAATGAATATCTGCTTTAAAGAAAATCTTCTTCCATTGGTCTACAGTAACAAAGACATTTCACAACATGATTATACATACAGCAGTAAAGTGTGCAAACATATGTAACAAAAAATACAAAATATAAGAATTATAGACAAAGAACAAAGTTTTAACTAAATTACAAAACCACTGCATGATCCAGAAAAGGATACCAAAAAGGAAATTCATATCACTGACTCAGCCTGATCCTCTCTTATAAAGTGTGAAGAAATGGAATGTTAATGGAAATTCAATGAAAGTTTGATTCAGATCACAACTGCTACCCCCCCCCCAACTCTGTCTCTTCACTGTTGAAATGTTGTATAGTTGTATGACATTTGGTACAAAAGAAAACCTGAATCTCGCTGGGCAAGTTTTTGGAACACATAAACGTGAAGTCATCATAAATTGGCACTCAGCTGTCACCCTCCACAATGTTTATCATTGACTGTTATTTGTAATCCTCTTTCTTTATTCTTTAGGAACTATTCTTGGCCTGACCCATGCTGGCACATCGTTGCTTGGTACCTTAGCCCCGATCATCGGTGCAGAACTCATGACCAACCTTGGCTTCCCATCCCTCGGTATTACAGGAGCAGTCATCAATGTAATACTGCTCTTAGTTCTTACAAAGTATTAGAGTGATACCTTGTTACCTTGGCTTTGATGATCTGTGCTGACCTCCTGACCAAAGTGGACTTTCCATCACTTGGCAATACAGGAACAGTCATCAATGTGGGGCTGCTATTAGTTCTTACCAAGGATTAGAGTGAAGCGTTACCTTGATACCTTGGCCCCAGTCTTCAGTGCTGAAGTGCAATTCATCCCCGAAATACACAAATTCAAATTGATAATGACCAAAGCTCAAAAACTGAGAACTTGGTTCATCTCAGGTAATTGTTACACCCCATGCTGGCACAAAGATCTTGCTATGAGGTTGTGCTTAGCCAAAATTATGACCTGGTGATTCATCCATAGTGGCTAATATTTTGGGTTGTTAAAATGCTTATAGAGTAGATTTTGAAAAACAATCATGTATAAAGTATTGTATTTTTGAAATCCTGTAGACTGATTTGTTAGATCTGAAAATATTAAGTTGTGTATGTATTTATTATGTATTTCCTGATATTAATTCGGGGTAGATGTTTTCACCAGTACTATTGGTGTAACAGTAGTTTGCAATAGTTATAAGTAAAGTCCTTATGAGATAAATCATGCTGTCTATGAAATTGATATAATCGACCTCTTTACTTTGTTCTTAAGTCATTTACTCTTGATATGTTTGTATACTAAGGCTTTGTATTTATAAATGCTCCTCATCATGATTTGGTAACTACATTACATTATGTATACCCTACAAGTGCCACAAAAAAATTAGAATCATTGACCTGTATTCGCAAAAGGTTTACCAATTTTTAATCAGTGGTCCAACTATGGGTAGCTAAATGTGACACAAATCTCTAATTTTGTTTTATCAGCATTTTTGGTACTCAAACTATTAAAAACTGCCTGGGAATGATAAGTACAGTAGTTTACTTGACCATTAAAGCATGAGACCTGGGGAGCGTTTCATGAAGAGTTTTGTCGGTGAAAATCACCGACAAATGTTATAAGCTACTGAAAATCCTCGCATCTGATTGGCTGAAAGCAAGTTAGTCAGTGAAAATCACCGACAAAACTCTTCATGAAACGCTCCCCAGAAGTCTAGTAAACATAAGGAACATAACAGTGTAGACAAAGTTGTCACATTTGGCCACCTATAATTAATTCACAGATTTAAACCACGGTTTAACTCTAGTACACCTTTGTGAATATGGGCCATTGTGCTCTTATAAACTATATAGAGACATCAAAGTGTACCAATCACCTGGAAAACATAATGTGTGTACAGCTAGTTTCTGTTAAATAACCCCCAAAACTTTACCTGGCATTCTATGCATTAATGGTGAAGGAGTTTGGAGAAAATGAAGCATAATATAAGAACTGCACTATTAGGGTGTTTGTGGAGTCAAATAATTGTTCATTTGATTGTGAAAAATCTAGGTGTAATATGAGGACAAACATGTATTCTGATGTACAGTGCAAAACTGTTTTATTGATATTATTTAATCTAATGCTGTAGAGCATAAAGTGTTGATCGAATATTTAGATTTGCTGAAAGAATTATGAATTTAATGTATTTTCTATTTTCTCAGGTGATTCCAAAGATCAATAAAGTTGCATTATACGAGATTTAAACTTAAAACAGTAATTTGTTTCAACTTCTGTGTAAGACTTACATGGGTCTAGACATCACATTAACCACAGAGCTTCAAATATTGCCCTAGGACACCTTAGGTTTTAAAAAAAGAAATGAAAAAAAAAAATGAAAATATGTAAGTGGAATATGCATTTTTTTCTGAGTCACGACCATTAGCATGTTGCAGTTGTGTTTTGGTTTTTGTTTTTCATCATGAAAAATGAATGATGCACTAGTGTTGCAAAGAGGAAAAAGAAAATGGTATTCTGTCACAGATTAGGTGCCTACCAGAGGGGCAACTTGCACATGAAATAGTAATTATTATGTCCACAAGGTTGGTCATTCCACTTGAAACCGTAATCAGCCCTTATCTCGCCACAGTCTTCCGCCGAGCCCGCGTTGTCAGGTTGGCCAGGTGACCACATGGTGAAGTTGACCGGGGATCTGTCGGTCCACCCAAATGCCCCCTCATTGGTGATGTCGTGAAGACCCAGCCACAGACCACGACCGATAGAGGCTGAGCTTCCCTCGAGCTGAAGACAAAGGAGAGGAAGAGTAGATCAAAAAGAATGTTTGGAATAAAAGAGAAACTTTCAAATCATTTTATTGTAGTTGACAATGAATTACAGCCATGGCAGTGATGACAGTTTTTATGCATTTGCTTCACTGGTGTATTTGAAGGAGGGTTCAGGGGGTCAATTTTCCCCTACTGAGAAATTTTCGCCCAAAAAATATTATCAACCACTCTTACGTGGTTGATAGCAATGATAATGGTTGAATGATGATGAAGAGTATAACAAAAACTAAAATAATGATAATGACAATAGTAATAATAATAATAATAATAATAATAATAATAATAATAATAGTAGTAGTAGTAGTAATAATAATAATAATAATAATAATAATAATAATAATAATAATAATAATAATAACAATAATAATAATAACAATAATAATAATAATAATAATAATAATAATAATAATAATAACAATAATAATAATAATAACAATAATAATAATAATATTGATAATAATGATAATGATAATAATAATAGAATAATAGTGATAATAATGGTAATTATAACAATAATACCAAAGGAGACGAAGGAGAGGAAGAGTAGATCAAAGAGAATGTTTAGAATAAAAGAGAATCTTTCAAATCATTTTATTGTAGTTGACAATGAATTACAGCCATGGCAGTGATGACAGTTTTCATGCATTTGCTTCGCTGGTGTATTTGAAGGAGGGGTCAGGGGGTCAATTTTCCCCTACTGAAAAATTTTCACCCAAAAATATTATTGACCACTCTTACGTGATTGATAGCAATGATAATGGTTGAATGATGATGAAGAGTATAACAAAAACTGAAATAATAATAACAATAATAACAATGATAATGATAATAATAATAGTAATTATAATAATGATAGTAACAATGATAAAAATGATAATAATTATAATGATAATAATGATAATAATAGAATAATAGTGAAAATAATAATGATAATGATAATAATAATAATGATAATGATAATAATAATAACAATAATAATAATAATGATAATAATGATAATGATAATAATAATGATAATAATAATAATAATAATAATAATAATGATAATAATAATGATAATAATAATAATGATAATAATAAAAGTAATGGTAATAATTATACATATGACAATATTTTAAATAATAATGAAAATGATAATGATAATTATACTAGTACTACTAGTACTACTAGTACTACTACTACTACTACTACTACTACTGATAATAGTAATGGTAATAATAATACTGATGACAATAGTTTTTATAATAATGAAAATGATAAAGATAATAATTGTAATAATAATGAGAAGAAGGAGGAAAAGAAGAAAAAGAAGAAGAAGGAGGAGGAGGAGGAGGAGAAGAAGAAGAAGAAGAAGAAGAAGAAGAAGAAGAAGAATGATGAATTAATAATACTGAAAATGAAGATTATCGATGATCGTTATTATTATTACATGTAGTAGTAGTTGTGCATGTAGTAACTGTAATTGTAATCGCCATTGGCGATTTTGAGTATTTCACTACAAGACACCATTATGAGAACATATTTTCCACCTTTATCCGTGAAGAATCAAAGAGGGAAACCACGAAATCGTGTTCTGCGGGGGAATGAATGGAAACGAGATGTCCCAAGCTGTCTCTGTCTACATCACCATAGCCCAGAGATGGCAATGTAAAAACATTGCAAAATGATTCTGCTTCTTGCCATGTCGTCTGCGAGCTGAATAATCTGTGTCGGTAATATTTCAGAAACAGAGAGGGGAAAATGAAAGGTATAATTATGGGTCGTTCAGACATGCCATGGTTAACTGCGTCACAAACAACAACAACAAAAACCCAACCACACTATTACAAACAAACAGATAGACCACCGCGGGCGTTTATTTAGTAGTTCTCTCTGCCAGTAGCGGCGATTTCATGTGACGAGGGGGGGGGGGGGGGGGGGGGGGGGGGAAGGCGGGACAGAAACACCGAAGGCGAAATATACCCAGGCCACCGGCGTAAATCCGCTTCGAGGAGTAGGGAGGGGGGGGGGGGATAATCAAACTATTTTGCCGAAATATCTTGCTCACACTCGAGTATATACACATCCCCTCACCGCCCATACACATACTATTTTTTTATTTTTGCGAGCAAGCGAGGGAGCCAAAATAACGACTTCTTGCTCTAATGAAATACACTCTAAGCCTATCAGGCATGTCAGATATCAGAATAGCATAAACATTGGAACCGGCAATGGTTAAGATACTGAAAATGCGAGAGAGCGAAAAAAGTGAGCGCTTCCAGGTTTTTCCTTTATTTTCATCCCTTTTTTCCCCTTTCTCTTTCCTTCCCTTTTACAGTATTATTCCTTTAAAAGATTGGGATATATTTGTACATGCCATCCCCCTCCTCTCGAAAAAGTGGGAGGGGGGGGGGGATTACGCCAATGATTATACCCTCACGCGGGAACAAAACGCCCCGAAGATACAGCAGGGCCTATTATGCACATTATGGCGCATAATTTCTTGATTTCAGTGAGATGATTGCGGTAAAGCTATGTAGATTTTTATACTGTGAATGGCTCCTTGACTGGTACGTGTCATAAATTATTGTCATTATTAAAAAGGGGGAAGTGTGAATTCGAAATCACCCCCCCCCCCCCCCACGCATTAACAAAGTTTGATAATTTATTTCCATCACATTTACTTTTTGAACAGGTTCACAGATACAAAGTCTATCAAAAATGCTAGCAAAATAGAAAAATAAAAAATATCAAGCTTTGAAAATCGAGGGGTGGGGATGTTCCCCCCCAGAAAAAGTGAGGGGGGGGGGAATCTCTGCCTATGCTGTGTGTGTAGGTGTGCGGGTGCAGGCGTGGTTCTGTGTGTGTTACAATAAAATAATGTGAAATGGAGATCAAATCCATAATGAAAATTGCACAGCATGTATAATTACAGGTTATTTGTTTTATTCTTTAATCATCATGACGGTATGTGATTTAATGTTATGTACACGTTTGTAGTCTGATACCCCGAAAGGGGTCGATAAGATAAGATGAAATCAGATCTTACCTTATCTTATCTTATCTTATCTTATCTTATCTTATCTTATCTTATAGTACTGAGACATGACTTGTGATGGAGTAAATTTAACCCAGAACAAACCAATAATTTTCTTTATTTTGTTTAATGTGCAAATTCCAGGTGTGCCAGCTTTTATAAATCCATGAGAAAAAGAAGAAATAAGCTTGGTACGACATCGTTTGACGTCATATAACAATAGCGGCTTGATAAGACTTCATTTTCCCCCAAGAATCATGGGGTTTTCTATTAATCCTGCTTTCAAATTGGTATCAAATTGGCAGAATTAATCAGACTTAGATAATAAAGAAAAAATACTAGGAATGATTTTCAGAATTATGACCCCCTGATGACTGCATGCATGAAAATATTTTCTTTATTTCTTTCTATGCCAAGAGACTTTTATGACCCTGGAATATTGTATTCCTCGTAGCCTTTTTATTATACTCTAAACATGCTAAATGCCACTTTGATAGAATAAGAAGAAACACGGTCGATTTTAGACCTAGAAGTCGGAATGTGGGCACGGTGCTGCAACCTGCGAGGACTTTTAAAGGGCGTCAGCTTCCTTCAAAATGTTTCCGTATACGTCTGTGTATTCGATCGTAACTTGGTAGAAGCAACACAGATCATTCCGTTGTTAAGGACCTCTCTATTCCCTGTGTTAATTACTACCGTATTCCAGTGGCAGATAGATTTCAGGTTTGGGAACATCTGATAACTTGCCGCTCTGGGAAAGCAGTTGGCATACAAATTTACACTATAGGTATCCAACACAAAAACATGCCTCTTCAAATTTGTAATTTAGTCGGTGTTTGTCGCCCCTAAAAATAGATGAATAACTTTTGTTTAAAATCTCGAAATCTTGACTCAACTCACCTGTAACAGTGACGGTTGTAGGCTGTCCAAAAAGCAGGACAACAGCAGCCTGCCCACGTCTCACTAGGGCAAGTAAAGATGATAGCCATGGAGGGCAGAAAAAACAGCAGCAGTTTTCTCTGACAAGGCTCCATCTCTAAGGTCTGACTTCTAGCAAATGGAGACACCCATTTAATATAAAAAGTTCCTTATATAGGACAAATGAACATTGCCATGATGTTCTTCTCACACTGGGTAATGTAAATAAAAAAATAAAATAAACAAATAAAACTTGCATGCACTCTCCATCCGGAAGGCGGAGAGCGATGAAAAAAAACAAAAACAAAAACAAAAACAAAAACAAAACCGGTTATTTTACTCGATTCCAACCGTATATGGATCGAAGTGAGTAAACATTTCCGTCATCCTGGTCATTTTTGCCGCAACATCCGCAAACAGTTTATTTTTCACAAATCCGGAGCGATTTCCTTTCACTTTCAATACAAGGAGGAGGCTGAGATAAGGGAAAGGTGAAACATAATTTCTAGCCTTTTTATTGTTATCATGTCGGTTATATAATCTAGGAAGCACGGCGTAAATCCACTTTGAGGAGTGGGGGGATGATCGACTTTCTTGTCGATTTTTTTTTCTGTCGAACTCACACTTAAGTATAAACACACACATCCTCACCCATCCGCACAGACCCCCTTAAACATATTTTAATTTTTATTTTGGGACAAATATTTTATTTTTGAGAGAAATAGCCATGATGTTCGAAACAAACATGCAGGCCACACTGGTCCCACTCCTTATACTCATTTTCGTTTGCAATGTAATAATATGTTTGAGTTTGAGTAAATTTCGTTTCATGTTGATAATTCCAAAAGCTCAAAGAATGCATCTCTTCTCATACACTGCATGATGAACCTTTCCAAAATGTTTAGTTAATCACGATGTGGATTGAGTGGTATAATTAGGTCTAATTAGGGTCAAATAATGGGCACCGTTTCATAAAAATTGATATCAATAGCAACTGCCACATTTCTATGACAAATTTGCTCTCAGCCAATCAGATGCGAGGATATCAGTAGCTTATAACAGTTATTGTAATTTGTTATTGATAGCAAGCTTTATGAAACGGGGCCCTGATATGTTAAACTGGGCGACTTATTCCTGATAGGCTCCTGGCTTAAAAGGCGAATTCGTCTGGATAAGATAGAACGTCTTCCTCAGTTCCAGCTAGAAAGTTGTTTTGGTCATGAAAGCATGTTTCTGAAGGGGTTTTTTTTTCGAGGCACACCTCGAATATTTGGATGTGGTTTACGGGGACGGGACCTTCGAAGAACTTCACTTAATAAACCATCACTGCCCTTAGAAATTTACACCCGGCATTCATTGCTAGTCTTACTTCTCAGACATGAGTATTCATTCCGCTCGAATCAAAGTCGCCTAAAAAATGCCTACTTGTTAGCCCCTGTTAGTTACTCGGCAGAATAACTCGTCATCTCGTCCCAAGTCGACTCGCCGACGAGCACATAACTCGTCAGTCTCGTCTTCTCATCCCAAACAAGTCGACTTGCCAAGTTCCAATAACTCGTCATCGCGTCTTTTTGCCTCAAACAAGTCGACTTGCCAAGTTCCAATAACTCGTCATCTCGTCTTCTTGTCCAAAACAAGTCGACTTGCCGAGTTCTAATAACTCGTCATCTTGTCTTCGTGTCCTAAACCACTTGTGTTTTGAAGAAATGTGACGCCCAGCCACCAAAAAGTTACCGGATCCCTTTAAACTGTGGAAACCTCGGTCTTTTACGAGTTTTACATTTCGAGTTATTAACGATCAAAGTGACAGAACTGTTTTTTTAAAACCTAGTATTATGATGTTCAATGGGGGCCTTTCCCGATATCGTACTTCTACAGCGTTCTCTGTCTCCCTCTGCGTTGAAGAAGGTAGAATGTTATTCGCAACAGATTGTAGTGAAGATTGGCTGGCAAGCCGGTCTTTTTAAAGTGATCTTGGCGGGTCTGACTCACTGGATTTAACGTTGCATGAGTAGAAGGCCAAAACAGTACAGTCAGTGATCGAATTTTTGCAGGAATTGTCTGTGCAGCTGCGTATGACACAGTGCCTTACCAGGACAATTTCTTATCGCGATATATGTACATGACAGTCACTAATTGCTTGTCCATTGTCAAATCGTTTTATGAAGGATCTCATTTTGAAAAAAAAAATATCATGGATGAATCAACTCGTGTGCCAAATATCGTCATTCCATCTTGCTGCAAAATGTTGAGACTAATCTAAATATTTATTCATGGGATTCCCTTCAACTTCCTCCAGTACTTATGATCTTCCGATGATATTTATTGTAAGTATTTTGTTATTTTCATTTATTTATTTTGGAAGGAGAATAAGAAAGCGAAGTAATTACCATTAGATCTGTAATAATAATTATTTGAATTGTGGAAGATGTGATGGAACAACTGCCCTTATCAAATGTTTTTAGTACGATAACATTTGTGAAATTATTACCATTGATATTAAACTCGCAATCTAATTTTTTGTGTGGCAAATAGTTTGACTGAAAAAAAATATTGTCTAAGAATTCTTATTCATTATAGCTACACGCTACTCATCTCGAATTTATTCATAATGGCACTAACTCAATAATTCGACTATTATAAAAGGACGCAAATAAAAAAGGAAGATAATACCAATTGCCTGAAATGAATCGCTATGAGAAATTATATCCCTTAATGGGCATGATTTTTTTTTGGAACTAACTATGTTGTTAAGGGGGAGGGGCTACACACGAAATCAAATCACATTATTTTCTTTAGATATCACACTCTCTCTCACACGCACACACGCACGCGCCCATACTCGACTGGGGAAGGTGTCGGGCTAAATCCTGGCTAAATCCTTGTAGCGGATGAACATCTTTCTTTAATTCATTTGTTCGTTGTTGTGTGTGTGTGTGATATTTAAATGAGATGTCCTGTCATGTAGAAAAGAATATACACCAAACAAAGGAATCAATTATGCTGCTGTGAATACTGAGATTTGAGACAATCTCTTAATCCTGTTGCCATGGAGTTTGAAACACGAGATGTCTGGTATTCTCACTAATCATATAACAAATACATAGAAGTGAATAAACGCACTGATAATACGAGGAATTATGTACAAGGATTAGCATTACAGGGGACGGAAGGGCGATAAAGGCTGGGGAAGAGAGAGAGAGAGAGAGAGAGAGAGAGAGAGCGCGTGCGCGCGCGTGCGTGTGTGGGTGGGTGGGTGGGGGGGGGGGGGGTCAACAAAACTTATGCGGAATTGAACATCATTCAAAAAGTTTGTGTAATCTTTAAATGACGATATGCACAAAGGGGAGTTGAGAAAATCTTCGAATAAGTCTGCAAAATGCTTTTGGTTTTGAAATTTAAAAAAATCTATGTTTTCATATTATGAAAAAAAAAGATCTTACGTAACATGCCATCGAACATTATGAATTGAATGAGTTTATATATTATTGCTAACAAGTGCTGGATTGTTTTATTAACGCCATATATGAATCTCAGAAAAAGATCGTCAGAAATCTTCTTGAAGTTGATTTCATCTGGCACTTTCCAGAAGAAGAGAGGGAGAGGAAAAAGTAAGGAGAAAGTGTTTACTCAGGAGGAAAAAGAGAGGCTAAAGTTAAACCAATTGAGAAAAGAGAAAGGACGAAATGAAAGGAAAATGGTGACTGAGAATAGTGAATGCTAAGATGTACAAAGAAAACAGTAAGGATGTAGTAATGATGAATAAGTGCATAGGGGTCTTAGTCTCTTAAAAAAGGAGAGTGAACCATTCACTCTCTTAGGGGCGAATCTAAGAAAAGAGGGATCACTCAAAATCCTTGATCGAACTCTGAGGTCACACCTAAAAGTGTGAATAAATAGTGAATATCACAATTTTTTACTCATAATTCACTCTTAATTCACTCTAAATGCACTCTTTTCTAAAAATTCACCCCTAACAGAGTGAATGCGTTCACTTTTTTTTTAAAAAAGAGAGTACGAAAAAAAAGAATAATAATGGAGGAGTTCTGTAGGGATGCCATGGAAGAAGCACCAAGCCCCCGGAGCGTAAGGTTACAGTTCGTTATTCCGAAGGTTCGTTTATTCCGAAGGTTCGTTTATTCCGAAGGTTCGTTATTCCGAAGGTTCGTTTTTCAGAAGGTTCGTTAGTCCGAAAATGAAATAAGGTTCGTTATTCCTAAGGTTCGTTAATCCGAAAATGGATAAAGGTTCATTATTCCGAAGGTTCGTTTAATAGTCCGAAAATAGAATATGGTACCTTAGTTCGTTAGTTATTTTCGGACTAACGAACCTTATTTTATTTTCGGACTATCGAACCTTCGGAATAATGAACCCTATTTCATTTTCGGGCTAGAATCTTCGTAATAACGAACCTTATATCATTTTCGGACTAACGAACCTTCAGAATAACGCCACAAATGTTCGGATTAACGATCCCTTTTTTCATTTTCGAACTAACGAACATCTACGCCTGCGCAATTTGCGTGTTCCGGAATAGCGAACCTTCGGAATAACAAACCTTCGGAATAACGAACCTTCTGAATAACGAACATTACCCGAGCGTAACACCCAACGATTTGCATATTCCCAGGGAGGAGATTAAATTAAGATCAGTCATGAAACAAAATGAATCATTATTTTGCGAGGATGATTTTCTTTGTGGACAAAATTGATAATCAAAACCAAGGGTTGAAGATAACACCGCTCGCTAATTGCCCCTCCCCGAGCCCCCTCCATTCATTTCTCTTCCACCTATCCCTATTTCGCTCTTAGTCATTCTTTCCCTCCACATGACTTTAGCGAATGTATTGCATTTGATATTTTTCAAAGATTTTGATTTAAAATCATAAGTAATGTTATTAAAACATGAGTTATTGATACACACTAACTTTATTTAGACATTTCTTTCCTTTTTAATTATATGCGATGCTTTCATTGTGGATTATCATCATTTTCTTGCTTAAGTTCAGAAAAACTCTTTCTTGATTTAGTGTTCCAGCAAATAGGATATGCTCCATGCTCGCGTGATTTCGCGTCACTCCAGTTGGTCCGCAAGTTTGTTTTAACCTTATGTTGAATTTAGCATGCAGACTTCATTTATCGATATCGCCATTAATGATCTTAACGCGTATCCATGCTCGCTATTTATAATGCAGAAGGTACGGTCACACGAAGGCACGAACCCCTCTCCCCCAGAACAACAACAATAGCAACAAAACAAATAAACAAACAAAAGCATTAAAAAAAAAACCGGCGGGAACGATATTGTTTTGTTTCGAGAAACCAGGGACGGTGTGAGACACTTCCGGCCCCCAAAACACTTCAGGAAACTTATTGTTTCCCGTTTACATCTATCAAGTCAGTGGTATAACCCTCGTTCCAAATAGTCCTAGTGCTAGTGATTGAAAGTAATGCAAAAAAATCTCCCTGATATGAAAGATTTTACGGTATGAAAATACATGTATAAAATATAGCATTTCATTATAACCTTAAACATCACTGACTTGGCTACGAACGATGAATCTAAACCTTTCCTGAAATAAAACACATAGCTGCAGAATAAAAAGACAAGAAAGTTGTGTTGATATTATACCAGCCAACATTACTTTTAAGAAAGATATGACAATAATGTAGGAAAACAAAACAATCGGAAATAGACAGTACGCACTATCTTAACAGTCTACAAAATATGCTTTAATATTATGGTGGAGGCCGGGGTCACATAATTATTCAAAGGGGCTGCTGGAATTTCCTTCCTGAAATTCTTTTACTTTGATACCCTCTATTTGACTATGCAGGCAGACCCCACCCCACTAGAGGGAAATAAAAAAAATCCATCTATATGAAATGTGTCCCATGTGTCATTCGATTAAAAGTTGGTAGTGGAATTTTGATCCCTGCCTCGTTCTTTCCGAGAGAAAATAATGAAGTTACAGATGTGTAATAATTCCACAAATTAAGGCTTCATGAGACATAATCATATGGAATGAAATAATTATATGAAAAAATATTCTTAAGATCGGTTAGAATCTGTATTCATCATGACTTTTATCCCGATTATCTTTTGAGAATTTGTCTTATGAACAAAGACTGAAATCTAAAATCCTTTCACGTAATCTGTTTCGTTGGCTGACGAAAACTCCGATTAAAAATGGATAAAATCAGATTGCTGGAGAATTGAGGAAAACAAGAGGAATGACGCGACTGTTTTGAAACCTAGGTTTAAATCCACCTTCGGAAGATTTGCCCGAGCTTTGTCATGATGCGAGATGAGTGACTATGAGTTGATATGAAAGTCATCATCACAGACAGACATGGTTGTGTGTTAAGCATGTCAAAGGCGCCACACAAAACGTTGTAAGAAAGACGTCACACCATGCACGGATCGTATTATACCAATCCACTTTCCCCCTATTAAATGGTGTGTCTTAGAGACGTTATTGATGAATTTCACAATTTTTGGTCAAAATGCAGGTCATGCATCTTCATTCTGCCCTTGCACCACTCCCTGCTGACGGTATTACCTTTATTTCCTCATGGTTTCATTAAAAAAAAAGAAGATTTATGTGACATCATGCATGATATGTTACATTTTAGGAAATAATGCCGAGGCGATATGTCGGGATCCCAATCGTGGCACGGGATTTATCATATTGATTTTAACATCCTTCATCCACTGATTTGCTTTTACTTTCCTTCCGCATTTTACATGCCTTTTTGTCTGTATCTGAAATTTTGTTTTCATTTCATACTTTGATTGCATCTTCTATTACTTCAAATAAATATATTGAATTTTGTTTACGTGTATACTTAAGGCTCTTTTTTCTTTGTTTTTGTTGTTGTTTCTTCATTTATTCTTGTTTCATTCTTCATTTGAATCATTATGTATCATGTTTTGCTTGTTTGCTTGTTCAGTGTTTCTCCTTTTACCCTGCACTTACGCATATGACATTTGTTACAAATGTATTGCTAACGTGTTTTTAATTCACAGGTGGACCCTGTAAACAGCATTTTGCTGTTACTGCGTTCCACCTATGAGAGAAAAGTGAATGAATGAATGAATGAATGAATGAATGAATGAATGAATACATGAATGAATGAATGAATGAATACATGAATGAATGAATGAATGAATACATGAATGAATGAATGAATGAATACATGAATGAATGAATGAATGAATACATGAATACATGAATGAATTTTCATCAACACTTTTGTTAACTGCATTTAGATGCGACCCAGTTTTCTGGATCTCCTAAAGAAATATTCAAGAATCAAATTTAGAACTCATGCATGGCAAAGAGCATGATTCTCTACTTTTTGGAAACGTCAGTTTGATTAATTTTATGTTATACATCATCGAGGTTCTATCTGAAAAAAATGAATGAAGGTTATCAATCCGGAATAAAATAGATGCGCTCGGCCGTTTCCAGCATGATTTCTTATTCAATCAATGTCTAGGATTTTGAGAGGAGGCAATACTACAAACAGTGCGCATCAAAATCAAGAATTTGATTACTCTAGCGGCCCTTGATCAGAAGTCAGAAATATTTCCTTTGCCTCAAATTAAGTACATTAATTACAGAGATCCTTGTAAATATACGAATACAACATACCATGCGTTTGCCAGAGCTACCAAATCATCATCGCATAGCTTCCCTTTGATATCCATTAAGCCATTAGAGTCAAGCGCATTGGTATGCGGTTGCATGGTTCTAAAATGCTTCCAGATTAATAAACTCTGAAATCCGGAAAAACGTGATTCTCTTTTCTAAGTCTGTAGATTTGACTTCATCATGTTGATTGCTAAATGTGATAAATCGTGGTTTTTTTTTGATAATCAGTAAAAGAAAATGTTAATAAAAGGAATCCGTCTGAATCACTGAACAGTTTCCAAAAAGAAATTCGTAGATGAAAATTTCAGTTTGCAATCCCTGTTTCTTTCAACGTTTTGAGTGCATTTTCTTTTTATTGTAACTGCTACCACATTCCATTTTTATTCATGTTGGTTTTTTTCTGTACAGTTTCTGAAACGCAAATATCTTTTCTGGATTATCTTCTTTCCGGCTTCTACCAATGAATATTCTGTTATTGACACATAATACGGGATGTATTTTATAATCACGTTGAAACAGTATCCAATTCACGGTTCTTAAATGACCCTATATCTGATCTCTATCCTACCTTGCTGCTGTAAGCCATGAAAAGTGTTGTCAGTGTATATCTATTCCTTTTTTCTCATCCATCGTTTAGTTTGTAATTCAAAATACAAAATTCATATTGTATCTTTTACGAGGTAGTCTTTTCATCTTCTCACAGTCATATCTTAAAAGGCCCCTGCAGTCAAAATGCAAGTTGATTCCTGTTGATGTGCAGGGTTGCATACAACTCATATTTTCATAGAAAAAGAATCTGAGAAAATTGCAATGCCCCGACCGGGATTTGAACCCGGGACCCTGGCTTGCATGTCCAGTGCTCTGCCAACTGAGCTGTCGAGGCAAAGCAACAATCTCACGTTAGCCCATCTCTTACCATCAGCGCAGTGAGGTACTTCCATACCAACCATACCGTACGCCAAAGGCCTACCATTGAGAAAGGTCTTCCCCCTAAAGTCGGGCAAATCCATGCCAACGAATTTCTATAGAGGACGATTTGGTCATAATCGTGATATCATAATGGGTAGGATTGAATAATATTTCATAGAAAAGAAAAAGAACTCATATTTTGTTGTTCAAACATCTAAATTTGTTACATAGATTTTCAAATAATTTGAAATAATTTGTTCAACCTGCTAAGCTCCATCCCCCCGAATGCTCGAGATCTCATTCCTGCAGTGACACACTATGAACATGATGGACAAAGAAAGCGGACAAAATAAACAACCCCTCATTCTACCCTTCACAATGGTTCTGGTAGTCAAAAGAACATCCCTTCACTGCTATTGTCTGAAATATGAGGAGCAGGTGTCACATGCATATTAACCTGGAACTACATGATTAAACATAGTAGCAGTGAAGGGATGTTCTTTTGACTACCAGAACCATTGTGAAGGGTAGAATGAGAGGTTGTTTATTTTGTCCGCTTTTTTTTGTCCGCCATGTTCATAGTGACATCATGACGTCAATCGTTAGTGTGCTAACAAGAGACAGTGGTATGCTTGCCAGAGCTGACCACCTGTTTAGAATATACATAGGAGTTGCAATGTCAGACATGCTGTAGCATTACCTGGAAAAGAAAGGCAATGTGAAGGTATTGTATGAAAGCATGGAATTCTGTTGTGAGCATGTGCTATGTTGTGTCAAGTTAAAGGCCACTGTCTATTGCAGACTGATGATTGACAACAGATGATGTCACTGCAGGAATAAGATCTAGAGCATTCATGAAGGGTGGAGCAGTTTTGTTCTATGAAACATATTTAAATGTTTGAATAAGAAATCATGAGTTGTATTCGGCCCTGCTCATCAATGGGAATCAACTTGAATTTGGATTGCAGTGGCCCCACCCCATGGCAACTAGAACCGGATGTTCCGTGTGTGAAGTCTATGGACATTCGAGAATTCAGGAGTCAACTGGTAAATAATTCGGAGGTTTCCTACTATGGCCATGTCTCTTCAATGAAATAGATCTCACATGACAATAATGTGGTTTTGTTGGCAAAGGGGGGCTGTTATTGTTCTTAATCATTAACAAATCTTGCATTCATTTCGCATGTTTGACATGTTTTAAGTGGGATTGTGAATAGCTTGACTTGGCACTGCGTGTATCATTATGCTGTGTTCACTTGCGATCATTCACAGATAACCGTGCCAAGTTTAAAGGTACCCGTCAATTTGTAATATTGAATTCAGAAAGTAAGTGAGATGGAAAACTTTGACTAGCTTCTGAGCTTATTACAAGAAAATCCCATGCAGAGTGAAAGAAAAATACAGGAAGATGTATACTTTCTGGGGGTATATGCATCTACCTAGATTCTAAACTTCAATCTTCATGACTGCATTTCATCGGATTAAATCTTTTTTTAACCCATTCGTGACAGAGGTCCACATTTTGTGGTTTGACCTAATAACTTTTGATGCAGAGCCCTAAAAATTATACCAAATACATGAGCAAAAAGAGCAAAATATTCTACACAAATTGTGCCCATTTTGGTTGCGTCAATATTCGTTGTTTGATGCTGAAAATTTTTTAAAGGAAAGTAAGCATTAAAATCCTTAAATTGGCAATGTGATAGAAAGTTTAAAATCTCCGTTTTTCCCTGCAAATTGGCAACATTTTAACTAAAATAAAAATGTTGGTGTTGCCAATTTGAAGAATAAAAGCTGATTACATTAGGCTTAAAATAATTCCTGTCACGAATGGGTTAAAGTTTGCTATATTTTAAAATGATTGCCATAACATGTGTAACAGAGACCAAATTCCTTCTGTGTAAGGAGTATTTTACTTTGTTGGATTGACATTATACTTGGTCTTAAGCTTACACTGAAATTATTATTTCCTCTTTTTTTTTTTTTTTTTTTTTTTGGGGGGGGGGGGAATGTTTCAAATTAAGAACTCCCATGTAAGACTAAAAATATTGTGTACAGAGGCATCTTATCCAGAAATGTGTCATCAGGTAGGTGGAATCTTCTATAAATGGGGAAGAGGCAAGGAATGACATTAGCCTCCCTCGTTGCAGACTTAGGGCCTTCAAGCGGAGGTAGGAGAGAGAGAGAGAGAGAGAGAGAGAGAGAGAGAGAGAGAGAGAGAGAGGCACATTCACCCTATGATCATGGTTTCAACACTGAAGGCCTTAAAGTTAATACTAATTAACACTCTCTCTTTATTCTTGATTTCAGAATACTGCCATAAAAAGGGTTCTAGTCGACATCCATTTTCTCGCCACCTGATAACAGAGCCGAGCACATGACAAATAAGTTCCGGAAACTATTAACAGATAGGAAATATCTTGGAACATCCAGTTATATCTCAATTGCAGCCACATGGGGGGGGGGGTATGTCGACTACTTTCTCAGTCATTATCATAATTGTCTTGTCTTTTTCACATGAGACTTCTATTCATAGAAGTCGGAACATATCTTACAGTTTTCACTATACAGTGCTATAATGTAAATACCTGTCGACATATTTTTTTTGCTATATCTAGTAATTTTGTTGTGGAATTTTGTTTTTAACTATTCTGTTATGCATTTTGGTGTTTATTCAGGGCCCCATGGAAGACCACTATTTTTTGGTGAATGGGCTACCCCGACAAAAGATTAGAAAACATAACACTTTATCTATGTACATGTAAATAGTATTTTTGGAAGATGAAATAAGTAAACTGAAGCGTCGACACAGAATGATGAATGCGTAGATGTTTATATAATGTTTGCGATTCAAACCCATTGGTATGAATGTAAAAGATATATATTTACATTCATGAGGCTATAAATAAGGCGACATTTATCAAACAGGGACAGAAATAAATGTGGAGGTCCCTGTATATCGGGGCGCTCGGGGCAGTTACGACGAAGATCAATATCATCATGTTTTTTTTTTTTTCTGCAACGGATGTGATCAATTTTAGAGGATTATAATAAAGAGGGTGATTATAAGAGGTTGAGGACACGGGACCTAGAAGATAGAGAGGGAAAAAGAAGGAGGAAGGTGAAAGAGGAGACAGAAAAGAAGAAAAAGAAGAGGGTGCTTATACTGAAAGGTTGGGGACACGGGACTTGAAAGATAGAGAAGAGAACAGACAAGAAAGGAGGGTGGAAGGGAAGAAGAAGAAGAAGGAGGAGGAGAGGAAGAAGAAGAAAAGAAGAAGAAGAAAAAGGAGAAGCAGGGAAAGAAGAAGAAGAAGAAGAAGAAGAAGAAGAAGAAGAAGAAGAAGAAGAAGAAGAAGAAGAGGAAGAAGAAGAAGAGAGTACGGAGAGGAGAAAACGGATATCAATAATATGACAAAATAGAAATTAAAGTAATAATAGGAAAAATTAATAACAATATTTATCACGATGATTATAGAAAGATATTTTCATTATTATCACGACTATGATGATGATGATGACGATTGTAATTATAAATTATTATTTTCATGATCATTATTATCATGATTATGATGATGATGATGATGATGATGATGATGATGATGATGATTGTTATTATTATCATCATCATCATCATTATAACTCTTGTTGTTTCTGTTATCATCATCTTTGTTATTATTATCATTATCATTATCATTATAGAGAAAAAAGGAGGGAATGAAGGAAGCAGAAGAGAAAACAGACCCAAAATACCATGAAGAACAGTTATATCGTCATTCAATCTGCATTACTGAAAAAATATTCGACTCCTCAGTGAATCATTGTGTCATTCAACAATGAAATACTCGTATGAATTGCTATTAAAAAAAAAATCTTGTCACTAATTCTGCGGCAACAGCAGACGAGCTCTGAAGGTCGTCGTTTCACAAGAAAATGTGTGCGGAAATAGTTTAGAATTAAAGCAGATGCGGCTCTCCCGGGGGTGGGGCGGCGGGGGGGGGGCACAGTGCCCCCCACTTTTCGAAGCATCCAAAAAGTGCCCCTTTTTACCCAACAAAAATGTCCCCTTTCAAACCTGTTCAGTGCCCTTCTTTTGTCTTAGAAGGGCACATTTTCTTTGTTGATAAGTGCCCTTTTGCTTTCTAATAAGTGCCCCATTTCGTTTCAGATAAGTTACCCTTCTTAAAATCTATAGAAATGCGCTCTTTTATGCCTTTCCCTTTTTCACAGCGTTCTGTTCCCTTCTGAGAAATGCGCCTTTTACACTTCAAATGAATTTCCCCCTTTAAAATGTGATTATTATCCCCCTTCGACTACCACTTTTCGTTTTTCACAGTGCAATTTCTCTTCTGCAGAGTGCCCCTTTTCACCCCTGATAAGTGCCCCTTTTCCTTTCTAGTATGTCCAATTTCTGCATCTGTTAAGTAAGATAAGGGCAATTAGTGCCCTTTTTGTTTTCTGATAGTGCCCCTTTTCCATTCGGGCAAGTGCCTCCCACAACTTTAATTAGAAGAAACGGTGCCCCTAAATTAGGGGGTATTTTTCTATGTTCTCTTTCCAAAGCTCGCTCGCCTACGCTCGTTCGCAAGACATTTCACGTGTGTTGTAAGTTGAAAATCTTATCTGTTCTCCTAAGTTCCTGATGGTATTGTGCTTAAAACCCCATTCAATTTGAATATTTTCTCTAATAAAAAATGATCAATAGCTATGAGACCTCACAAATGCATTGAAAACATTATAGCTTGGTCACTATAAGGAAAAACTATATACAGAGTAAATGGAAGACATTTACAATGATGATTATGGAACACCCATAAACTGAATTGCCGGTAGCTTTTATCAAAATAGGCCACTCGAAATAGACTGCAAATACTATGCCTTTCAGCAAAAATACTTAGATTTTTTTGCTCGCTCGCTTCGCTCGCTCACAATTGAGTAAGACAAAGCAGTATACAACAATATGCAGAGTAGTTATTATCATGTAAAAATAAAAACAGTATGTCAAAATGTACCTTTAAAATGTGTTAATATAATGTAAGGGTATATTCCCTTTTATGTGCAGTTTTTGTAAGTGCCCCTCCCCCGTGCACTTTTTTGCTAGTGCCCCCCCCCCCCCCCACTTTGGAAGACGCTCTGCCACCCCTGAATTAAAGGCTGAAATTCATGCATTATTATGTTGGCACTTCTTCAGCAATATCATTGTGCTAATTACTAGACTGCTAACGTTGTACTGACAGTTTTTGATTTGCAGTTTAACACTGACAAAAATAGTGATCTCATGCAAACTAAAGGTTGTAAACAGCTTTCTTACTTCTGTATGAATGGTGTGATTCTCATTGTTCATAGGTCTTGACAAAAATAGTAAATTTTGTTTTTAAAAAATTGATGGATCTGGTATATGGGACCGGGTGGCGAATTTCTTGTATACTTGAGCTAACTTCCTTAAACTTCTAAATTTATGGCACTGGTAATTTCTGTTCATAAACTTTACTTGAACTTTTTGGACTTCCCCTGCAAACGCTGGCTTCACCGATTCTGGGATGGGGGGGGGGGGGGGGGGGGAGGCGTGTGGTGTTTTTCACAAAGATTTGAGGTTGACTTGAAATTATCCGTTAGTGTCCAAATCATAAGTGCCGAATTATGCGTAAGTTCTTCCCTAAAAAGCGACTTCGTGAAACAGACTTAGCCAGCCAATGTGAATTAGACTTACATTAACATGATTAAGTTGGACTGAGCGATATCGTATATACTAAGTTTGACTTTTTAATTATCTTATTATCTTTGTGAAACACCCTTAGAAATTCCATACTTCCATTTCTTTCATACGGCGTGTAGCCCGTGTTAGCCTCTGCGATCTCGAGTGCTCTGTTCCGCCTACTAAATGAAACATTTCTTGTTTACGGATAAACAACCCTGATTGCACTCTTGGACTTTCCGATGAAACAATGAAAAGGGGGACTTTCCCCTCAGCAAGGGTGTTCCCAATAATAGATTAAACTATTAAGAAAGCGTGTTTTCTGTTACTTGTGATATGGCTGTGGTTTTGCATAACTCAGATTCAGTCTTGACATATTCTTAAGAAAGTATTTTGAAAAGAAGAATAAGAAGATGGTGCATGTTGAAGAAGAAAGAGGAATAAAAAGAAGGAGGGGAGGGAGAACGGAGGAGGAGGGAGAGGAGGAAGAGGAGAAAGAGGAAGAAGAGAAAAGAGAAAGAGGAGAAGAAGAAGACGACGAAGCAGAAGATGTCGAAGAAGGAGGAAGGGAGAGTATGGTAGAGAAGAGAGAGAGAAAGAGAGAGGGGGAGAGCTAGAGGCGGGGTAGGAGGAGAAGGATGGAGATGGAGTACAATAGAAAAATGAGGAGTCAAAGTTCAAAGTTAGTAATCAGAGTCACATATCAATATGACCGGGGAATACTGTACATTCTTGTAATATTTGCAACCCAAAACTTAATGAATTAATTCCGCTACAGTTTGCTTTCCCCCCGACGTCTGTCATAATACATGTATAGCGCTGATGCAAATATCCTTCACTAGTACTAGAGTATGAGTTCCTTTTAATCCGAAACAATAGGCCGAATTAAAAGATTATCAGCAATATGCTAAAAGCCATTTGCGTCAGGTCTAAGGGTAATGTCCAGATTAATCAGCTAAAGACTTAAGCCCGATCATCTGCCGATATAACTCGGGCTAGAGACTAAAGAAACTGAAATCAAATAGTACTCGACGGGTTAAAGACCTATATTATTTCTCACACGTTTGAACAGGGTCTTTTTTTTTCTTGTTCTTTTTCCATTTCCTTTTCGCCTCCGTTTGCTTGTTTTCTTTATTTTATGTTAGGTTATCGTTCCGTGTTTTCCTAGTCTTCGTAGGCACAATTTACAACAGTTTTATTTCCCTGGGGATCCACAAACTACAGACAATGCTTTACTGGATCCCTCCATTTCCACAGAATCATAGAATTTCGTTCGATAATTCATTATATGTTTACTCATACAAAAGAAAATGGAAATGTATATATCTTATTTCATATTTTTCTGTAATGATACCTATGCAATGTCACTGTATTTCTTTTCTTTCTGTGGAAATGAATAAACATGAATTGGAATTTTGAATTTTGAATTTCAATAATAATTTACTATAACATAATTGATGCCCCCGATCTGTAATCTTTCGTGGTTATAATAATATTCTGCTGCCAAAGATTTTACTTTTCGTAGATGTCAATTTTGTTCTTCACATGTTAATTGCTTTTCAATCATTGCCAAATCTGAGTGTGGCTATCTTTTCCTGTGAATCTAGGCACTTTTCATGAAATAAAGTTCCAAAACCAACGGGAACCTCCGTTGATACTGAATTTCGTTTTCTTTTCCCACTGATTTAAAAAAATGTTACGTAATTGTTGTCCTTATTATGGTGTAGGGGCATTTCATCTTACCTTTGGACAACGAAACCACACCAGCGGAGGTTTTGATTGTGTGTTATTATACTGCAATGGGCCCTCGAGGACAGCAGTTTTGATAAATGATGAGGCTTTCCAGAATAAATAAAAACTGAAAATAAATCAATAATAATGATTGTGAGAGATTCATGTTTCTTGGAGACCTTCATTCATGATATGCAGACCTCTTTTATTGTTTACAATGGAATGAAATTTATTTGCCTTGTTAAAACGATGCTCATATTCAAATTCAAATAAACGTTTATTTTCTTCCAATGAATTTCAGGAATTAACAATACTCTTTTGCTAAGCGATAAATATCATGAAATAAGTATGAATTGTTCATTAAAGAAATCACTGTACGTTTTCTAGGAACATTTTTCCCCGGATATTAATAGTTACGGTACGTCTTTTCAATTTGAACTACATTCTTTGCACAATGAAGGCTATTTATTATGCATCAACTGTTGGCTACCCCGCAAGAATTTAATCCTTCAATAATTAATTGATTGGCACGAATAGTTCATTCAACAACTGTTTAACTGATTAGGCTGGAGTGAGTGACAAAACAACATTAAAGCCCTGATAATGTTATACAATCCCGTTGATATATTTGGAATATCACGAGGGCCATCATAAAAAATGATGTTCTTATTGATTGAAGAGGTGACAAATTGTCATGCAGTTTGTTTTTCAAAATGCTCTGAAGAAATGTAATTGTTGTTGCACAATTGTTTAATGTAGAAGAAAAACATCTTTATTTATTTCATTTATTCATTTACCGCTGTCTTGTGAACTGGAACACCCTTACAGCAAGAAAGTTTTTTTTTCATAGGGATATCCATGTAAACTGAACAAGGCATCACTGTCCGAGAGATATGAAACATTAATAGATGCAGTAGAAATGAATACTTTGAGAGAGAGAGAGAAAAACATTTATATGTTAATTACCGTATCATCACCTCATTCACTTGAAATCTGGATACTTCGAACGCCCCGCCTATCCTAATTTGATTTGACCTGATGCAAGCTTTTATTTCATTTCCAAGAAAAAAGCAGTATAAATTTACAAAGTACATAATCGTGAGATGAATGAAATGGGAAAGCATAGCTTGTTTGTATATAAAATATAACAACATGAAATATATTGGATGTTGAAAAACATATATGTGTATATATATATATACACACTATTCATATTGAGAATTCCCACGTGGCTGGATAATAAACATATAAATAATAGACAGTGAGATCACTGGATCTGCCCGTGTTGATGGAATTTACAAAGCGAAATGATGGGTCATTGTTGAAAGCAGTACATTGAAACAGTTAACTCTTATTCACAGTCCGTCTTTTTCAAATGTAAGTTCATTTTCCTTCTGAAACGGATAGAAAGAAATCCCGAATACCCTTCAATAACCTCGCATGTACATAATTCCGTCTCCCCTTCGTTAGAACGAGTCATAAGCCCATGCACCAGAGTATCTTTATATGACATTCATATCTTTTTTTGGTCATATTTGTGATTACCGATGGTCAAATTTAGGAAAGGCGACCATGAAAATGATAATCCTTTGACCGGACTTAAAAGTACAGTGTACCTGACCTAATATCATGTAATCTGTTGATGGACGGCCAAACTTTCAAAGCCAATGTTAGCAAATTCACATAGTCGTTCAAGGATTTGAATACTTTTTGGAGGATCCTGTCTGCAATATTGACATCATCATTACTACTAGCTGTTGAGTTGTATTGCATTAAATTTCACTATTTGATGTCCTACTTTATATAATTTATATGCAGTATCGGCCGTCCTTGTTCTTTTCTTTCCTTTTTTTTTCTAAATTCTTTCCACTAAAACTACCACATCGTGCATGTCATCGAAAAAAAATCAACAACTCACAGTTGCGAAGTCAGCAGTAACTTTTTTATCAGTGAAAATGTGATATAATTTGGAAAGTATATATAGACTATTTCGACAGAGATTCAAAGTTGAAGCCTTCGAGGATCTATTCTTGACATTGTGGGTTTTTTTTTCAAATGAAGAGTAAATTAATACTCTGCACCCTTGCTGTTATGTACATTATACCATGTTTATAAACCTGCCTTGAACCAGGGCAAAAATCTAGTTTTACATATAAATCTGTAATGAATCAATTGCGATTTTGTGAAATAAAGCACTTAAAAGACCCAATGATCATCACCCGCACAGTAAAATGTGGATTAATAGCAACTGGAATAATGCTTGTTAACATTTAGTAATCTTGAACGGAAGAAAGCAATGAAGACTGCTGATATTTTGCCACGCCCGAATGTTGGTAGAAATGTCTTATAGACATGATAGATATGGGTCAAAGATGAGCCGGTAAACGATGTCACAAGCTCCTCCAGAGAAAGTACCTTTCCATCATACTTCCTTAGTGTATGCTTGGTATACATCTTCATTATTACTGTCATCTTCTTCATCATCATCATTATTGGTATCATTATTAAGGGTAGTCATGGTAGTCGTCGTCGTCAAGGTAGTAATAGTAGTAGTTATATGTAGTAGTAATTTGAAATATAATACAAAAGCATCAGCATGCATGCATTCGAGAACTAATACAGAATAATATGGAATACGCGTATAATATGAATTATGATTTAAACCATTTTTCGAATTTATCTCCGTAGTTGACTAGCGGTACATTTGGAACACTAGCGCATAATGTTGACAGTGTATTAATCCTATTCAGAGCCCGATGGTATCTGCATCTTCTTTTCGTGGGTAGTAGATCACACCCAAAATCAATATCTTCTTTATCTAGCGAGATGGTCTCTGAAATAAGATCCTTGTGACCCACCCACTAGAAGATTAACATTATCGGAGGTAGGGGAAAAGAACCGAGTCCTTAAAATTCTCGGATAACAGTCAAAGAAACTTAAGATACTCTTTTCAGATGATGACCACAACATGACAGGTCTATTCCCTTAACTCTATTAACATGTCGATTCACTCGAAATGCCTAAATACACTCTGGGAAACCTATAGCTAGGTCTTTTTACTGTTCGCCTTTTTTCTTCAAAATCCAGGGTGGGGTCAGTATTGTCAGAAGGTATGGTGGTGGGGGAGGGGGTGGAAATGATAAAACGTCAATTCAGTTATTAAATTCTTCGAGTAGAGCCAGAAGCTCTCAGTCTTTGCTCGATGGAATCATCGAATATCTTCAATAACTTTTAAGATATTTCTAACTCTATATAGCACAAGAGGTAAGGCTTATCTGCCTCTGCTTGTCGGTGTTTTTGTTGTTATGTTGTTAAGTTGATGTAGTCGTCATCGTCGTCGTCGTCTCTATTTCGGGGGGAAAAAACTCTACAAGCCTGGGAGCTAAAATTTGAGAACTAGGCATTCACAATTGGTTTATCGAATTCATTTCCTAGGGAAGAGTTGCCATGACATAGCCTTATCAATACTTTGCAAACCTCGAGAAGCTGTTTTATACATACATTTATAATTACAACGTGATTGTGATTTCGTGTATATGCCGCCTGAAAAACAGAAGGTAGTAATTAATTTTGTTCAATACAAAACTCTCATAATAAATACAACCATTTTATGCCCAACTGGAAAGCTGCCCGGTTCGTGGAATAGATTGGTGTACATTTATCAGGAACGGCTATATTTAGATACATGAAATGAAATGTAGACGAATGATTTTGGTGTGAAGATTATGTTAAGGGAAGTGATAGCTTAAGAGTTCACGCCCACCTTTTGTGAAATTAGGAAATGGATTGAATAACTGAGTTTGGTTACATGTTCATGTTACAGACAGAGTGAGAATATCTTTATGTGTACCGGCATTTGGAAAGGAATGCACGTTTAAAAGATTTACACCTATAAGGATTAGAGAAGGGGGTGGTTAATTTAGATTCGATAAAGTCTATTCGTGTATTTTTAAAAACGTTACTAGATAATGTGAAATCCTTTTAATGTGTCTTTAATGTTATCATTAATACTATTTTCGTTTTCTAACAGATTTAAGACTATCGACGAAAGCAACTTGAAACAACTCTGGAATCTACTGAAATATATACGCTTATCCCCGAAAGCAGCAAAGTTTCGTCTTTCGTTCTATAGAAAATTCTGACACATCAATGCATTTAAGCTGTTTAGGTGATGATTTGAAGTCTGCTGTCAGTAACGAACAAAATTCAATGTATGTTTTGAAGTCACGTGACAATGAAAAGGCGGATTATTTCGAACTGAATCATCACTCCATTGTATGGGTATCGATTCTAACTGTGATCGTCGGAGTGAAATCGGGCGAATTCTATTCAGCGCGGCTTTGCAAAATTAATCTCGCAGACGATTCTCCTGTGATTCTAACAAAGGATAATATCAAAGGATTAACAGCGATAAGCCTGCATGAAGAGCATGAATTTCATCTTTGGAAATTGGAACGATATTCGCCCAGACATAAAAATATGCACTAGTAAACAGCAGACAACATCAAAGTAGGAACATCTGAAGGTTACAATTCCAGGGAAAATGTTGAAAACTGAAATTCAGATCAAATAGCGGTCATTTTGAGAGTTGTTGCTGTTGCGGAAATTCACACGAATGATTTTAAAAGCAGTTTTATCATTCATTGTGATGAGGGATTGGATCGGAATGCATAAAGCCTGACGTTCGTTTTGTGAAGACAGTTTACGCTGGATTAAAGCGAAAAGTGCTCATTGTGAAAGCCTTTGATACCATGTGGTGCATGACTACACTGATTTATGGATATACGAAGTGGATTGGAATATTAATGCTACAAAAGTTTCAGTTGAATGAAAGGCATAAACTGGATGTTAATCATCTAGAATCACAGCATTGATTCAAAGGACTGGCACAAAGCGATGAACTAGCATATCCTTGCTGCGCATTCATTTTGAAGGTGATCTTTAATCTTCGTCGACTCCTACTCTAACCCGGGAGCTTTAAGTCGGATTATCATCCTCGTACATCACTCGAGAAAGCCTTGATCTTCATATATTCATTATTTAAATTATCTAATCTTATTTAGTGTTGAGGAACTTGAGCAGAGAATGCAGCTGGTCCCGGTGAGTCGAGTCAACTACGGCGATGGCGGAGGGGGGGCTTTTCCATACCGGTGGGGGCCAGTACCCCCCGCGGTATAATGCTAATCGCATAGATCACACCGACCGCCCAGCTTCAACTTCAGCGCCTGGGCGAACAACCTCGAAGGGATGTGGGGGCGAACCAAGGACAAGTTCAACAAAGGTGAGTTCGAAAGCATGCCTGGATGATTAACCACTTTTATCCCAATCTTTTTGAACTACACATACTTTCTTAAAATTAGTGACACTTTTAAAGTTTCTTTCGATCTAGAATGATTGGAATTACACATTAGATATTAGCAGAAAGCTAAAAGTTCACTGAAATATTTGAGTTAATTTTTCATCGCGGTAAGTTGTGCTGTTCTCGAATATGAGTGATTTAATTGTAACTACTCAGAAAGTCCCTGAATCGGCAACGTAGTGAAAAGTTTTCATGCTAAATGAAGGAGGAGGATAAGATAATTATTGTTACAAATATGAAGAGGAAATTAAAGCTGATTAGTACTGTTATACTGGCCAATTCAGAGGAGTTAGAATCAACTCTTCAAGTGATATCAAGGATCACTTCGTTGGGAATTGAACCCACTTGAAATTTCAGAGACATCCACTCCAAAGTAGTGATTTGAATTACTCTCCTGAGAGTGAATTCTACTCCAAACTGAAATGATCTTGTATTACGACAGCTCTGAAAGTGGGCTTCAACTCCTGTATATTCAAATAGTATGAATGCATATAGCATGGGGTGCCCACCTAAGGTTGGGTAGCGTTAATCACTTATCTCTACGAAGGACGTTTACGACATGATTTCATAAACTCTGTTTTTCAAATTGAAAAGAACAGTTTTGATTTAGCTAAACGTGTGGGTATATCAGGCATAAGCATTTAAGCTCATATCAAACAGAGCAGACAGTTTTCAGGCATGGCAAGATTGCAATTGCAACATTAATTATTATTCATCTATTTCATTTTCGAGGACCCGACTTGCCGACCTCTTCTTTCTTTAAATAATTTTTGTGGATTAATTACGATGACTTCATTAAATCTTCGTCACTGATAGTAAGTTTCTCTGATTATGTATGTTTTTTTTTCCTTTTTTTGTATAGTGGGCCTATATCTCCAAATTGTTTAATTATTATTTTGTGTATAAAATTTATCAAGAAAGTGCATGCCTATTTTTACTCTCCGGAAATCAGTCCCACTGTCCAGGCCGAAGCACATTGACAGATACAACACAAATTATTGTTACCATATGATTATAATTCATTGCGCAGCGATATCATTGCATGTACTTGCATGTACATACATAGTGTCTTTATACAAATGCCCGTGAGATATTTGATATGACTCAATTTCAAATTTATCATTACAGCTGTTTACTTGTTCTGTCTTGTTTGTATGTTTGTTTTTTTTTTTTTTTTTTTGGTTTTGCATTTCTTATTTGGTACACCCATTGTCATATTATAAAAGGCATATATTAATATTTATCATACAGGAGAAGAAGAACTAAGGGGTGTTTCACAAAGCTGTGCGCAAAGCTACATGTGACTTTATTTGATCGCATAAGCTATATAAAGTTGAAATATCTATGTAGATTAACATCATGATTTATTGACAAAACATTTTTAATTAGATGTGTAGTTTATGCCTACAATTTAATTGAGATTATGGGAAATACAATCAGACTTTTTTAAAACAAAAGGAAAACTTTGGGCATTCCATTTGGCTATTCATAGTTAAGTCGTTCTTAAATTCATGCGTAACAGTTCCGCACAGCTTTGTGAAACACTCCAGAAGCATTGGCAGTATAAGACATTGCCTCCTGCAATCCTTCGACTGATTAAATTTTATTGGAGAAGCGTTAGGTTGCATTATTTTGAAGGAGCTACTAGAACCAAGATGATTTTTTTTTTTGTCATTCTTTAAAATAACAATCGAAAGTGTTTAACTAAGTCCTTTTGTTATGACTTAACCAAAGATTTAGACATCATGAGACGATGTGGGTTGATACCTGTGACAATGAGTAACCGAGCCGCTTTTTTCTTCAAATAATGGGGAAACAAGGGAGACATAATTCCTTCCTTGAACTAAAAATATACCTTCACGTGTTATGTTGTTCTCAAAATGTCTTTGACTTTCAACCTAGAACACCGGGGTTTCTCACATGAGCTAAGACACCTAATCTCTTCAAATGTATATATCGTTTTTCGCGCATGCTTTACAAGATTTGGTGCCATTTGGTTGCTAAATATATACACTGCACACGAAATAATACAGTGTATATTGTATTGTATTCTTGAATATGAGAACAAGTCCTATAACGGGTTTAGAACATGTGTGTGCATTGGCATTAGATGTATAATTTCGAATCATCAAAATCACATTCGTTTAATTTTTTTTTTTATTATAATATATATCTTATTATTGTATTCATGATTCAATCAATAAGTCATACAAAAATATAGTAGGGCACCTGAAGGGCCTTCAATTTTCAGCAATCATCGGAAATGATAAAATCTCAGATGCGGTCAGTAATGTATGGAACCTAATTTCCTGGACCATAGCATAATTTTACGATTTTTTAAATTAAAAAACTCGCTGCCTGAAACAACTAGAAATAAACATGATAAAGCGTATGGAGGCTTCTAATGTCCACGAAAGTATTGAAATAAAATATTTAATTGTGAATTGAAGCATATCAATAGTTTATGTTTAATTAACGCAAAGCGTATATTCTACCCATCAATATCTTGTTTGAATATAACGTCAGCAGCTATAATGGTGTAATGATAATAATGTCAACATATGTCAATAGAGAACAATAATATATTGCAAAGTGTCGAAGTATTGATAAGCAAAGAACCTATTATTTCAAGTCTGCGTTACTAGTGAACAAAGACCTTACAGTATCTCTAAATTGTAGGCAATTGCCTCATAGCTCGAAGCAAGCAGAATCAGATTTAAACGAACATGAAAATTCCAATATTTCAATTTCCTCAGGAAATGGGATATTGGTCGCTCCAATTATACTCGGGCTCGGTTGGAGCTGAAACACAGACACGGCCTTATCATTTTCGCGTTCGTAGAACAAAGAGTAAAAAGAGGGAAGGAAACGGTTCTTTCAGTGCCGCAGGAAGTACTGGAAGAGGATGCTACAAATAGAAAATGGAAATCCACTGTCAACATAATCAGCTAATGAGCGTTAATGGAGCAATGAGGTTGTTAAGTTCTTAACCCGTTTTTTTCGTGGGTCATTGCGCATGCGCATTTTCACGCCTGTGTGCATTTTGGATGGTTTTGGTGTAAAAATTATAAGCTTTTGTGAGCACGCGGGGGGGGGGGGTATGAAATGAAATTACGGTTGAGAAAAACTATGAACTCAAACTGTGGAAAGATTCGGTAATGCCTTTCTTATTGTTCAAACGTTGTACATAAATCAGTTATCCTTTTTTCCTTTTTGTTTTCCTTTTTTTCTGCACAAACTGGATATATTGTTTCCTATGAAAATGAGCTGCGAACAGGCGCATAGAGAGCAGACAGTGCTCGGGGGGGGGGGGGGGTTGGGGGAGCACTGTACTCTAAACTTTTATCAATGCCCCCTCCCCCCCCCCCCCCCCCCCAACG
This sequence comes from Echinometra lucunter, assembly GCA_029962745.1. Taxonomy (NCBI): domain Eukaryota; kingdom Metazoa; phylum Echinodermata; class Echinoidea; order Camarodonta; family Echinometridae; genus Echinometra; species Echinometra lucunter. The sequence continues at coordinate 9,639,244 of CM057153.1, forward strand.
CTCAAAGCATTCCGTCTAGAATGGCTACGAATATTGCTATGAAAATTGTCAATATTTCATTATGGATATTGAGCAATTATCCTGTAGAATAATTCATTCTTTGAAAAATCAAATATTATCAAGTTTAAACCTGACTTCCATGTAAAGAACAAGTTGTATCACAATTCTTAGGGATCTAAATGATATCAATATTTCGTCCTTTATATTTCTGTTATGATTATTATTGCAAAAATAACATTATTATTACAAAACGGTGTAAAGATCAAAGATATATAAGAGTTGACAGCGATTTTCTTTTCATTTTTTTTTATCATGCAAACCTTTGCATATTAAGCTTTTGTGAGACTGAAATTTCTAGGAATGAGGCCCGTAATTTCGCTATTTTAACTCCATTTTCGTATAATTATGAGGCCGGGTATTGATACCATGTACAGTGACTCAGCGTTGGGATTTTATTTTCAGCTTCTTCTCAACAAGAGATATTTTTAGAAAGGGGATATAAAATGAAGTCTGGTTGCGGTGAAATTGCTCCTTTTTGCGGTAAACAATGATTTTTGTGCACTTTCAAATTCATACCTTTGATATTCCTACAAATTATTACACAGTAAGAGAGAGAGAGAGAGAGAGAGAGAGAGAGAGAGAAAAGGGGGGGGGGGGTAAATGAGACCGGCCGAAAACTGAGAGAAAATGTGAAAAACTATTATTTTCCGCTTGTTTGTTTCCTATTTATAGCAGCGGTTGATTTTAAGAGGCACATTCAAATGAAAATTAAAGATCCATCTTTCTTTCTTTTTTGCGACATAAGTGCAGTGCTTTTAGTAAAAGAATTATCATAATTTCATGGCATGTTCAAACACTGTCATTTCATTAACATCTTTTAACGGAAGACACTCGTTTCTTTTTTAACCCAATTTCATTTACGGTATGGCGAACAGTTTTATAATTTTGGAATTGTGAATCCTTTTACTTTCAATGGCATTGTAAATCTTCGGAATTGTAAACCTTCCGAAGACGACATAATCGTTGAATCATGTCAACATGGAAAATGAACCTCAGAGAGTGGGAGGAACAACAATTCAGTATTATATTACGTCTAAATCGAAACATGCCGCTTCTATAAAGTCATTCCGTTCCTTACAGCTGGAGTGGTGGCCACCTTGATAAGTCCGATAATTCATATCTAATAGTGCGAGAATCAATTTCATTTGCAAAATAATCAACAGTAGGACTGAAATATTTCAGGTAGAGTTCTCATATTAGTTGGCGCCCTCTACAGTTCTTTGAAGGAAGGATTTTGTCGATAATTTCTTGAATGAATAACATGATTTTGTTTATGCAGTGCATGTGCACGGATTGAAATCAACAAAACTGCTCCCATAGCAAGAGTTCAAGAGTTCAAGCGTTTATTTATTTTTTTAAATGTCAAGAACACAAATAACAGTCATATGTAACTATTCATATTTTTTTTACGTTGAAATATGAAACAAAGTAAATCTACAAAAGAATATATACAGTATAAGCTCTTATGGAAATGATCTACTATTCAACGTAATGAAAGTTGTCTTACTAAATAAATAACATGACGAACAGATCACATGTGTAATATGTGTTAAATAACAGTGCGTGAATTACAGCTAGTATATTAGGATATCAACATTGAATTGCGCTCAAAATAATGGTATATTCTTCTCAACACAGCAAGATTCTCAACTCTTGAAATAGGCCTACATTTAATGTATAGTGATTTTTTAAACTAAGGAATAGTTACAGAAATCTTTACACCTGCACTTAAGTACACCTATTTCGGCCCACCCTTCACTTCGTCAGTTTTATATCACCCCAGTGTATGGAGTGCCAAATTTTGAATATAAGAAAGACAAATTATGGTCGCGTAATATATTGCGATATAATATATTTTAAAAAAATAAAAAATAAAAAAAATAAAACACACGTAATTCCCCGCGATCGTATACCATTGCGCCTCGGCTTTACATACGGGTCAAGATAGTTTTGAACAGGTGATTGTCAAAGTTTCCTTAACTGTTTCGGTATCATGATGGCTAGGTGCCAAAACGTGATTGATAATGATGTAAAAAAGTAGATTTGACATCATTAAACCCCATCTCAGTAGATATAGGTTGGTATGCGAATTGTGCGTAAGGGGATCTTTGTATTTCAGATTCACCACTTCAAATTATGAGGGACTTTGTAATGTGATTATGGTATACAGTATTATGACTTCTATTACTAGTACGTTAATAGATTTACCCAATCGAAAGCTGCCGACTCGGTGAACCTCCATAATATTATTTTAATTTCTAGATATGTTGTATGTTATGAACACATATTGTAATTTTCATGTCAAGTTAATCAAAATAATCACCGTCTGTACAGAGGCCCGATCTTTGTCATGTTGGTTATCATTTAAAATGTCAGGCACATGTAGCTTTTTAGAAGAAAAAAAAAGTCAAGAATTTTCCCCCGTCTCTCCCTCTCCCAACTTGACACGCTTTCTCATCCTTGTCGCTCCCTCACTATCCCTCTTTTTTCTGACAATGTCAATGTCGAAATGTTATGGTAATGTAGCTATTTTAGAATATTTTCACGATTTTTCCCCCTCTTTCCCTCTCACTCTGCCAACCTGTCACTCTTTCTCCTTTCTCGTTTCTCTTTCCCTCACTATCCCTCTTTCATGACAATGTCGATGTCGACACCCTTTTGAGGGGACTATGGGATCCACTATAATTCGCTGCCCCCATGATTGTAAGGGGGTAGTTGAACACCACATCATTACCTCTTCATAAAATTGCCTGGGAAAGAAGTCACAGCTTGTACTGGGTTAACAAGTCCTAATGATGCATGCTGCAGCGTACAGGAATAATTTTGCCATTTTAAGGGGTGGGTTTACACCCTTAGGTACACCATAGTGAGGCATATCCTGTTGTCTGAGTGGATCATAATTAGCATGTAGCGATAATGGTAATAATTACGAGTAAATATACTCAAATTAGTTCGTGTGTATCATCCTGACTGAGTGATGTTTTGCGTTAATTTTGTGTAACCTTTGGTCAGAAAGGATACATCCTTAGGGTGCTTCCCATAGTGCCTGCCCCATGTAGCCACCAGGCCTTGTTTCATGCTGTCTACCGGGCTAATCTAAGCTCAGGTGGAGATGGGATCAGGGAAGGGACATGGTAGAGAGAACTGGAACGACACTAGTTGATACATGATGATATTCCCAAGAGAGAACAGCATAATGTATATACACGTAGATAATCAGTTATTGTATTTCAGTGCTCATGTCTGCCACACGTAACTCTCCCGACGCATTGGTATACCATAATTACGACTGTCCAGGCCTTGAATGAAAAAAGCTTATCAAAAATATGTCAGATCACAAAAATCAAGCGCTCAGTCGTCATGGTCATTATCTGAAATCGGTACTAAACATTAATGAAAGGTTATGATGTATGAGAGGAAGTTGATCCAAACTCTCAATATTTCGCAGAACTTTAAAGCTAAGAGCTGACGGTATCATAGAAATGAAGACCATTTTAACGACTATCAACAATAACAGCAACAACAACAACAACAAAATACGAGACTGGATCGTACTTCCATTGCTTATGCAAAGTCCCCCATGAATTTTGTGCGCCTCATTTATTTAGTAGCTTATTATTATTAATTTTGCGAGGCCATTACAGGTTGTCGGCGTTTACCATGGCCGGTCCTCAAAACACGTTATGTGAAATCGATGAGCTAATTGGTATATGAATACAATACACATAAACACTACATGTTAAGCAGACTTGTCAGAACGTCGTATGCCTTGTCTCTTATATCAAAGACGACGTAATGAAATGTGACACATTGCTGGCAATACATGATAAGCTACGTGCGATTATCTTCAAATGATAGGGCAGTCAAAAGTTTCTGTTGGCATTTAATATGTTATCTGAAATAGATTCTAGCTTGTTAACACTTATCTCGCTGCCAGATTGTAATCTTTATATTCCTTATTCTACATCACAAAAACTTGCTGCTATTGTTCCTCCTAATAGGTTTCCCGAACGAACGGACGCAGCCCCAAAATGCCAAAATAGCCGAAATGTCGCCTAATATGCATGTTGACGAGTTTTCTTTCGTAAGCTTTATCACGATAAGCTTTACCAAAAAGAAAAAAGAAAGATATTGTTCTTATTGCCACCATAACTATTATTAGTTTTAGTAGTGCTGATACCAAGCAACAATCTACTATTGTATTCCAAGGGGGACCACCCCGCTTCATTAAAAAAAGGTGCAAAACGCACAAGGTTAGCGAACAAAAATCGTTTTCACACAAATCTGCTGTAAAAATAAATATTTTTAAATAAATTGAAACAACCTAAGTAATTCCAATTTTACCACAAGCCCATGTTTTAGCATATAGTGGAGGCGCAGTAGGAAAAGAAATCGGGGCACATCATTGAAATCTATCTTTCAGCGCAAGGCAAGAAAAGATTATTTCTGTTCCAGTTTTTATACGGAAAGGTCAAATGGATATGGAATCTTTTAAAATGAATGGTATAGAGGGTAGGGTCACAAATCGGTGCAAGTACTGCGCCCTAGATTTGTATATTTGCGGCAGAGGTTGGAATTCAAGGGTTAATGGAGTTTCTGCCGAGAGATGACGCTCTACAAATTCCCACCTTGCAAGAATCAAGTTCTGCCGGTAATCACCGTCACTCTTAACTTATTACAAACATCACAGACTTACAGACTCCGTTTTATATATATTGGGGACACTCTCCAAAATGATCCTCAGATTAAACTTTGTTGGGGGACATAAAATTTGGGGATGCATACACCAAAATTTTGTTGACAAGCAAGATAAAAAAGGTCCTCATTTTTAATTTCTAATTAATTTATGAATGAAATTATCTATTTATTCATTCATTTATTCATTTATTTTTTTCATTTATTCATTTATTCATTTATTTATTCATTTATTCATTTATTTATTCATTTATTCATCTATTCATTTATTCATTTATTCATTTATTCATTTATTCATTTATTCATTTTTTCATTTATTCATTTATTTATTCATTCATTCATTTATTCATTTTTTCGTTTATTCATTTATTCATTTATTCATTTATTCATTTATTCATTTATTCATTTATTCATTTATTCATTTATTCATTTATTCATTTATTCATTTATTCATTTATTCATTTATTCATTTATTCATTTATTCATTCATGTATTTATTTTTTATCTTGTTGTTGTTTTTTGGGGGGAATACTATATTGTGTCCCCATCTTTTGGGGACGTGTTTGGGGACGTGTCCCCCTGTCCCCCTCCCCTCGACTGACGCCCATGCACACTGACAGGGGATCAATATTTATTGTACCTCACAAACTGAAGGTGGAACGTCTGAGGAAACTATAATCATGATATTTAAAAAAAAAATATTTACGCAAATGAATTGTATTAGTTAAGTTAACAAATATTATGAATAGAATTCGTCATCACCGAAGTAAATTCACATGATCTTGAAGTTGAGTTTTAAAACATTTGAATATGCTATTTCTGTGTTCATTTTCAAATACTTCTGTTGAAGTTATACAGATTTTTTTTATTTTAATATCTTCATAAAGCCAATCACTCGATTATTGAAATCAATCGTTTGAATTTATTTTAGTGGACATATTGATGTTCTTTGTCTGAACCTTTGGAGGTGGGGGTAGAAGGACAAACTAATATTAAGGTGATGCCTAGAGAGAATTCGGGCCATTGCGCCCAATCAAAAGTGAATAAACCAAACTCTCGGTATAGTATGGATGGCAGTTATCCAATGAGTGTAAAGCGTCCTCTTCGATGAGATGCAGGGATCACCATTGCCATCTAGGTCCAGAATACGGCAGCTGGCATTCCCTCAGTGGATCGGTATATTGTACTGAATTCCACCTTGCACGTCTGGTGCTAATTGACAATATTAATTCATGAACAGGAACGGATTTGAATTATACAATTTATTAAGTTCGTATTCATCGCTATTTTCAATACCTTTTTTTCTTTGATATTATGGGATTTTACGGGATTTTTAGCTTGGAGAATTCATGTTTTCAGGATTATTATTATTCTTAATGTGTATGAGACATGTTCAAAGGACCGAAGTCCACAAAAATCGGCCAGGTAAATTTGATACTGGAAAAAAGTAGGAATGGACGGCATTTCAATCCCTGGAATTACGAAGATTTTTAGAAACAAATTTGTGAAAAGATGCTTTAACTGCAGAATTGGAGAAGAGCTTTGCATACTCACATACTTAAGTCTTTCTCCATGCGCTAAGAGTATACCACATGAATGAACAGAAAGCCGAAAATCAAATAGCCTAATGGAAAGTTAGGGAACAAAATGACCCCAAAATGTGGGAAAATTTATGTACACATATTTTACAGAGTTTTTATAAATTGATAGACAGGATAATGCGTAAATTAGTAAAGGATGAGAAAAAAGAAGAGGAAGAGAGAGAGAGAGAGAGAGGGAGAGAGAGTAGGAGAGAGATGGGGAGGGGTATTTATTTATTTATTCATTCACTTTTTCTTTATAAAAAGCAGGGTGGTCCCACTGCTTTACAAGGGAGCCCAGAAGGTGATAGAAGGGATAGAAGGTTTATAGAGAGACGGGGAGGGAAGGAGAGACGGCGAGAGAGAGAGAGAGAGAGAGAGAGAGAGAGAGAGTAGGAGAGAGTTGGGGAGGGGTAGGGGTAGAAGGTGATAGAAGGGATAGAAGGTTTATAGAGAGACGGAGAGGGAAGGAGAGACGGCGAGAGAGAGAGAGAGAAGAGAGGGAGATAGGGCGAGAGAGAGACGGCGAGAGAGAGAGAGAGAAGAGAGGGAGATAGGGAGAGAGATAGAGAGGGAGAGGGAGAGGGAGAGAAAGAGAAAGGGAGGGGCATTTTTAGAACAAACATGAAGGAAGGGGTAGTCAGCCAACCTCGCAAAAAACACAATGAATTGAATTCAATATGCTGACAGGATCTGGCGATATAAAAAGCTGGTTTTGATAGCAACAATATGTATACATATACTTGACCATATTTAGTCATTTACACCAACACATCCCTAATCGTACCCGTCTTAACGTCATCACATTCAAGCTTTTATCAACATTATTTTGACACACCATGTACAGAAATCTCCGGTGAGGGGAGGAAACACGCTTTGTGCCACGGAAGTTTTGAAGATGTGAGATTTTTCCTGCCTGGGGGCCCTAAAGAAGGGTCAGCCTCTTAGACATCAAAGTGTAAAGGCAACCGTTGCAGGTCATAAACGTCACATGTATAAGTTGAAATACCTTCGCAATATCATCGACTGCCCCATATATGTGGCAAACACATGCACTGAGACAGGCAAAACAAAGGACAAACGATGTAGAACTCCATAAGAGAATCATCGCTTTAAGTTTTGTACTAGGACAACTAATTTAACACTTTAGATGCTGGAAATGACAGTTTAACAATTGAGATTGTTACACAGATTGTATTCATCGCGACAATTGCAAATTGTAGTGATTATTATATTTCATTTATAACTAAAACCCTTTTATCATGTCACCACATGGAAGAAGAAATAGTGTTTGCGATTTATGAGTTTGAGTCACCGGCGTATAACCTGAATAGATTATGGGGTACATCTTTCAAACAAGAACATCAGTCGATTTGGAAAGGAAATACGCACTGATGATTCGAAGCAATTGGCGTTATTACATTTCTTATCAAATTAGTGCAAATATTTTGCTCACCAAATGAGGTCCTAACGCACTTCCTTATATTTTCATGTTTTGTTTTTGTTTTTGTTTTGCGCTTGTAGGTTAAGATTTTCTTTTTAAAATCATACAAATGCTTTATAACTATGTATATTATTTTTTATCTAATATGTATTGGAGTATCATCATTTCCTCGTTTTCTACCCGAACTGGCAACTACGTGTTTACCCTAATACTTCTACAATTGTTATTTGCTTACTCGAACGACTCTTGTATAGACTTAAATTGCGCTTGATAATCTGATCATTTTTTCAGAGTTTTTTTTTTCTGTGACAACTTGGTACCACTAGGACTGAATCTGTGTCGTTGATGTGGGCGAATGACATTAGCATTCGAAAGATTATATACCCATGTCTCATAATCTAACATGTACACACAATACAAACACACTGCATTTGCAGAACACTCACGAAGACACACCCATCGCACATATACGGACACGTACACCAAATACGCGCACATCTAAATATCTCGCCCGATCCCAGTAAACACACCATTCTAGGTCAAATCTAATGCAGACTTATGGAAATATACATTTCTCCCTTTTCTCAAAACATATACCTCTTTTCCTCTTTTTCCTCTTTTTGAACCATCTTCTGAATATTTCAGTATTTTCCTATGACATGTGTAAAGTAGTAATTAGATCCACCATGAAGTAAAAGGATATTCTTCCTCTCTTGAAAAGTCATATTATCCATTCAGTTTGTAATCTCAATATTTGATATATTTTTTTTTCAAATGTTGTTGTACCACCAGTAACTTCTACCGATAAGTATATTCAGTCATATGTATATTTTACTCAGTGCTTATTCAATCAGTTCAGTGTAATCTGATTTAGCATAAGTTGATAGGTGGAAATGAACGTATTTGGGTAATCTGCAGCTAAATTGCATAATTTGGGAGCTTTGTAGCTCTATCATTTGCTACCATACATCAGTTCATTGGTAGTGTTGTAAGATTAATCAAAATCTGTTTATCGGGATAAACACTGCTCGAGACTGAATTAGGGAGTGTGAACCTTGGATTGACTCCTCTTATCTGACTTCTTGTGGCTTTAAATAAAAGGACAGCTTGTCCGGACATTCTCCCAGTCACAGAGTTACTATGCCCATAAGTGAAGAAACGTGAAAGTATGTATTTGTATATCAGGGCTCTTTGGAAGACCAGTTTGTTTCATGTGTATTTTATTGTACTGAACAGGCTTCCCTAATTCAAAGTAAATAGAATGAATAAATAAATAAAAATTTGAGAAGGGGGATTAGAAAAAAAAATGTACTGCATTTCTATGTATAAAACGCAGATGGAACGCTATAATTTAGAAGTATGTGAATTTCGTAATATGACGAGAAGACATTATGCAATCAATATCCGGCATCGAAGCCCGGTCTTTGCCCCTTTATTGTCACTTCCCCAAAATACATCGGGATTTGTCAATATTAATCCCTTCTGATGCCAATGTTAATTCATTTTCTAGTTAACTTCCTATGACAATCCCGACTTTAAAGTCCCCAAAGGCATTAGCATCTTACTTCCAACCAACTGCTTTATGCTTGGTACATGACATTAAACCCCTATATGTATTTCAAGAGGCTAGGAAAAGACGGTGTTCTGCTCGAAGTAAGAAAAGTCAACGACGTTGTTAATGACAGTGTATTCCCTCACCAGACTAATTTTATCGACAAATTAGAGATGCAACGTTTAACCGTACACTCCGGACGTGAACCGATCCTCAAGTTTGAACACTAGCTTCGAAAGTAGGACTACTCTAAACTTTCCTGACTGCGAAGGGCTTTAAGAAGCTTTTGTTAACCTTAGAGAATTTCTTTACGAGCAAGCGACCAATTTAAACCCGATTAGCGCATAGAGAAACATAATATTTGAGTTTCAGCTGATGAGCTATCAGCTATCGAGAGCACTGGGATTAGCAAGAGCATGTTACTGTGTACAGGATTCATGTGAAAAGAGCGTCACATTTCGGAGCCCGCTATATTACCCTTAATCTTCGTCAACGTCGGAGGAATCCGCACTAAACTCACATCACCATGGATATGTGGGAAAAGTACAAAGCGATGGGTAAGTTACCTTAATATACAGAGTGAGAGTCTTGGGAAGTCGGGTGCCATAAAACAAGTCCAGGGGATTTCAGGAAGCGTTTAAGAGGAGGTTGTTTATTTGGGTGTGAGGGTCATTTAAGGATTCTCTGTGAGCTGCGTCCACGTGTATGCGGAGATCAATTTTGTGATATTTCAACATTAATGAGGACTACAGACTTTCTATCTGTGTAATTCACATACTCACTTGCTACCTATCAGGAATATGCCAGTGTCTACTTTAAGAAACAACTACTTGTACTTAAGTACAAGTGGTAAACAAATTGAAAAGTTGTCACTTATTTTTTTCCGGCACTGGTAAAACACATTTCTATTAGAAAATCACTAAAGAAATGAAATATTTAAAGAAAATTGACCATTATTTCCTGAACATTTCATCAAGGAAAGGTATATTGATCAAACTTTCTATACTTTCTATTCATTATTAAAAAAGATTGCAGTTTGGTGAGTTTGAAGTTATATGTGGAGAAATTATAAGCGAAACTGATGATAACTGTCATACTTTTCATATCACCACTAATCATGGAGTGAATCTCCACTCACTGAAGAAGTTGACCAAATGAATGAAGAAAAAAGAAAAGAAAGAAATAGACAGAAATAGAAAGAAACAGAAAAAAAAAGGAGTGGAAAAAGTGAGTCCTCTCAATAGAGCGGTATAAAAGCCTTCCATTCAACAGAAGATATATATTTTGGGGTACATGTAACTTATTCCTCTATATCTGAGATAATGTTTACATTTTTATACGATTTGTAGGACGAATTGTGAGTGTGCGTGTGTGTGCGTGTGTGTGGGCGGGTGGGGGTGGAAATCAGTGCGAAAATACGCAATATTTGACTCAAGGCACATTCTATCCTAAGGGAATATTATACGGTTGAACTCTATCTGGTATTCATAGTCCTTTTCGATATAATTACTTCATTAGAAACGTGTCCACAGGGTAATAAATCATTCTTGAATTTTCCAGAGAACAGATCATATAGATATTAGATATGAGTCTCTCTCGATATCTAATATTTTACATTCACTAAAAATCCGCTAGGTTTAACTCTGAATATCTGCATCGTATCTTACATATTGTTTTCTCAAGATCTCATAATGTTCTACTTTCACTTTGTACACATAATGTATGTTAAATGTAAATCTCTCAAGTTCTCTTTTGTTTGACTCTGGATATCTGCATTGTACTTCAGATATTGCTTTGTCAAGATCCCCCAAGTTTCTACATTCCTAAATATATTCGTATTCTGCACCAGTGTGTCATTAATTACCACTACTTCCCCTTTATATCCCTGTCATAGTTAGAGAGAGAGAGCGAGAGAGAGAGCGGGGCGAGAGAGAGAGAGAGAGAGAGAGAGAGAGAGAGAGAGAGAGGAAGAGACGGAACCACATTGTTGAATTTGCTTTATTTAGCTCTGCCAAGAAAGCAGTCATTGAGCTTCTGAATTGTGTCCAGTCCACATTGACTGCTGGAGATCAATTGTAAACAGCCAAGTTGGCACCGAAAACCATTTCTTACCCCTTAAATATTTAATTTCGCCTAAACTTTTCAGCGCTCGGATTGAGAGAAAAAAGTCCTTTTGTACCTTTCAAATTGCCTCCCAAATTTAGTGATCATCACATTATTCCAATCACCGACATGTTTCCACTTGTGCTCGCCCAAATCTATTTCAAGTAAATATTAAACATATAAACGATTATAGAACTAAAAGAAAGAAGAATACATTTGAACAAAGATGCCTGTCTTCAAACTAAAAAAAAATCTCTTTAGATACGATTAAAAGAACATTGGTCTTTTGAATTATTCCAGCTTTTTAAACATTTGTTTGCTTGTTTTTGTTTGTTTACTTTTCCAAGCACTTTTGATAAAGTATGACCAAGAACTAATCGGAAAAGTTGGACGAAATCCCATTTTTCGGAAGTCACAAGAATCCGACTTTACATCAAACCCTCTCCTTCTGACAAAATGTTATTCAATGTACACTTAAAAGATCTTAAGATATTAGCCACGGACAGTTTTGGCATACCATACATAAATTCTTATCACGGTCTTGATCAGTCACATGACAAACCGACTTTACCTCCTGTGTTAATATTTAGAAATGCATAGTCTGTTCGTGGAAACACCTGACATCCATTCTATTTTGGAGCAATTCTGTTTTGTTGTTTTATTGGCTGTTTCTAGCCTGGAAGCATGAGGAGAGTGGGTTAAAGATAGCAACTTATTCTATCCTTTTTTCCAGTAGAGATTTCCATCTTTTGAAATCATTTTGCTGTTCCCCTCGGAAATCCGTGTTCCATTTCTTGTGTGCATTGGTCGGTATGCCCCTAAGAGGTTCTGAGGTAGTCATTGCTTTACGAATCTTTCGTTTTCTTTTGATGTAGGTGTGGTTGGGAAGATGGTTGGTTTAGCCTTTATTATTGCTGCTCTAAAATTGTTTAACGCAAAAGAATGAAGTTTTATTACGCAGGAGATTGTAATCAACAAAGATTTGTTTTGTTCTATCATAGCGATATCTCTTTTTGTGCAAAGTGGCAACTATCCCTCGTTTCATGTACAGTTTGTACCTCTGACAGTTTCATAAAGCGATTCTTGTCTTCCCACTCAAATTTTTTCGATATAAAAATGGGAAGATTAGTTCAAACCTTCAATGTCTTTTTGAGACAACTCTACAAGGTTTACTTACGAGACTACGAGCCTTATTATGGAAGTTGTTCCGCCACACAGGAAACCGATTGCCATTACTCATCTATCGCATCCCCTTGATACAAGTTCCCCTCCCTTATACTATGTCACCCCTCCCATGCCATATGTTACAGGTCGTTTAAAAGGGCATGCCTGCTCTACAAACTCTTTTAAGATTAAACCTCAAACAGGATTTCCCCATTTTGTAATGTATGTCTAAAGATTGACTGATACAATATACGTGATATATGTTACTTCGAAACTTGACACTAGACAAAATATTGACTGACATATTCTATTCCTTATTTAGGTTTTTTACAATTTCAGCAACATAGTGTCAATTCATGGGGAATAGGCTTATGCAATTTGTGTCGTTTTCAGGCACCTCATTTTCTATAATGGTCACATAAGATACTGTCAAGATCAAGGGGTTCTGCATGCAGTGGAACGGCTGTTAAGATGTGACGTCTTTTTCACGTTTAGGAGAGCCTTTCATGAAGTGTCTTGTCAGTGATTTTCACTGACAACTGTTGTAAGCTACTAAAATTCTTGCATCTGATTGGCTGAGAGCAAATATTTCAGTAAGAATCACTGACAAGGAACTTCATGAAACGCTCCCTATGGTCATTTTCCTCTCGGACCCCTTAAAGAGGTGTAAAGAGCTGATAAAAGGCATGGCGGGAACCAAGTGGACCTTGATTTTTTTGCTTACAAAATACCGTCAAATACATGACGATATGAATATCAATAGTGATGATTAAAAAAAATGAAAATGCAGTGATATCTTTTATACCTTTGAATAACTAACTAAGCTTTCTGACATATAGAAAACTAGAAAATAGCTCGTAGTGTGTTAGTACTTAACAAATTTGTCTTCGCCTTTTGAGTACCAAAATGTGTTGTGATATGCGTGTAAATGATGTCATGCAAGCCTTTATTTCAGAGGTGCCTATTAAGGTTCATAAATCAGTTAATAGAATTATTGCAATGACTATGACGACGAACCACCTCTTTTAATTGACACATGCTTGCATTTGAGGGGTATTCACTGGAGCAAAGAATCGATGCTTACTCATCTTCTTGTCATTCGTTGGTAACAGGCATCTCGCAGTCATAATGACAACTGCTTTGAAATCTGATACAAAAGCCGACCAGCATCTTCAAATGTTTTATTCTTTCCTCTCATAAACAAAACAGCAAATGAGGTTTAAAATTTCATTGAAGATTATAAATATATATATATATATTTTTTTTAAATCCGTCAAGTTTTACATTTCATGGAAAAATGACTAATAAATCTTTTCATAATCCAAATCGCAAGTCTTACATTTCCCACAAAGTTACAAATAATTCTTTCACATAAACACCTACAGCCCTACTAAGTTTACATTTGATATATCTATAAATGGTTTTGATTTTGATCAATATTTTGTCAGTGTATTACGTAGTTCGTCATCTCATCATTCAAAGCATTGGCATCTTTAGAACCCTAGGCACAATTCGAGCTCCACACACATATTGTCATGCTTATTATGTGATGGAAGCGACAAAATGTGACTGAATCAAGCTGTCAAATCGTAGAAGAGTGAAGACACCAAGAAGTATGATCTAATCCCAAATGACCTCAACCTAAAATGGGGCATTGAGTTAGGTTATCTCATCCTGCAACCCCACGAGGCGCTACTACAGGTCCTACATTCTTGTGACGGAAAGCGATATTAGGCACCGAAATTAATTTGGGAGTGGGAGTGGACTAGAAAATTCACCGTCATAGACGATTGGTAGTAAATTTTAACTTCATGTTCAGTCGCTCTCTGCCTCGGGCTTTACGTTCTGATAATGGTTTTCAAATAAATTTCGATCTGCGTCTCCTCCAGTTCTAGTAATGTAATAATTTTGCAGTTTAAAGACTGAACATTACAGTCCCTCTCTGTCACTGCGTGTATGTACATACTGATAATTTCATGTCTGATTTTGATTAACACGATAATGAATGCTCAAGCATGCAGTATTCGGCGTATTCAGCTGATGTGGTCAGGAAATATTATCTATTTGGGTGTTACGAATTAAGCTATAAAAGCATACTATACATTAAAAAGAGTGAAATATTAAACCCTAAAATATCCCAAAAGATACACTTTAATGGATGCAACAGGAAACCTAACACCTTGCATTTTTATTTCACTTTCAGGTTTTAAATATTTTCAAGGGTGCCCAGTTCAGTGCAACTTTAATAGGGATAAAGTACAAGGAAAGCACCTGTAGCTGCTGTTTTTTTTTTTTTTTTTTAAAGAAGCACCTATGGTGCAAAGTTTACCCTTTTTCTGATTTTGAGTCTGTGTGTAATCATCACACCCCTTCCCTTCAATTTAAACTTGAATCAATTTGTGATGTTAGAATGTGTGTTGAGAGGCGAAATGTTCCAGGAAAATAATTTATCATTATGATGATTATAGTTATTGTTAGTTTTGTCATTACTATTTAACATTATTATTGCCATTATTGTCCCTTTTTTTATTGTATATTGTTGATTATTGTTAGATTGTTAACAGTACATTTCTTATGTTGTAATTTGTCAGTTATCAATTTTGTATTGTTAAAATATGGTTGTTAATTGTAAATCGCATTGGAACCCTTTCTGAGTTGAATTGCGCTTTAAATATATTATATCGCTACCACAACTACTACTACTACTACTACTACTACTACTACTAAGAATAGTAATAACAATAACAGCAACCACAATAATAATAACAACAACAATAATAATGAAATAGTAATGTCAATAATGATAATTATCATTTTTATTATTGCATCATCGTCATCATCATCATCGCCACCACTACCAGCATTATTATCATTATTACCATGATTACTGATTACGATTGGAATACAAGGTTGATATGGTTCAAGAAGCAAGTAGAAAAGAATTATTAAATTAAGTTACCAAAAATGTTACCAAGTAACTATGTACACCATTGTCGATCAGTTTTAGGTATAGCCGTGATGCCCAGCTGGGTGACGATTCAACCATAGCACTTGGAATACATCATAATTTTCCTTTCTGTAACTTTTTGCAGCTGAAGTGACATTATCATGGTTAAAAAGCTTGTCAGTTTGAACTACCAGACTGAAAAAACTTCGTCTTGCTTTGGGAAAACGTTGTCGAATTAATGTTTGGAGTTGTGCTTTTCTAAGGTTCTGCCTCTATAGGAATTTTGTTGGCAGAAGACGTTGGTAGTTTTAATGTTCTCTTTATGCTTTTCATTCACTATGTCGTGGAAGAACCCTTATTACGTTTAAATCGGTCATTTGACCGTGACGCATCTCGATCGTAAAACTTTTGTTATATTCTCTGAAACAATCTCGAAACCCAAACCGAAAGAATTTCAAGAAGGAAGAGAGAGATCTGACCTTGAACAAAGAGGCCCTTCTGAATTATGACAGAGGCTCCCCTTCAAGAAATAACGCAATGGCGTCTCATAAAAAAACTAAATCTACATGTGTCATAATTCTTGGCCGGGTAACATAAAACTTAGCAAGTGATCGTATTGTAGTTTTTTGCGATTGACTGCATCGATTACTGTGTGCAATTTAAAGCAAAACATTTGCAGAAATCTATCCAGCGATCTATTTCAGAGTTTAGTATTACCGAGCCCAGATTGTGGCAAGGTATTCATGGTCTAAAGAATCCAAAAAGCACATGATTTGTATTCTTTTCCATGTTGTTATCAACTTACATCCACGGCGCCAAGGAGAGAGAGAAAAAAATCCACTTGAATACTATGGTGATATCATTCTCATCCTCTTCTTTGTGATATTCAGAGAAATGACATCCTTGAAGTCTTGAACGTAAAAGTTTGTCTATGATTGGAAAAAAATTAAAATTTCATTCCTATCCAACATGTTTAATTCATTATAAATTTCAAGTATGGGTTAATAATTTTAGATTTGGAACATCTTACCTCTATCACCTGCAAAAACCTCGTCTTGTAGATGGGTTTAAACACAACGATCTACCAGATAACGCGTTCATGAACAACTCTTAAGAGTCTGACCATTCTATTTGTTCCTTACTGATTTCTCTACTTCAATCTGCGTAGAATACTATACATTTAAATAAATATGTGAATATATATATATATATATATATATATATATATATATATATATGTGTGTGAGATCAATTGAGAGAATAACAGCATAGCATGAATATATATATAGATATATATATATTAAGAGTAAGTACACATGACTATCAGTAGTTCCTGTGTTTCGTTGAGACATTATCTTGAGGGCCGGTGTCATAGACGATTTGTTCCGGGCAGGCGATTGGATCCTTTGGAACCAATTTTCACCCGCCGATTGGATCCGCCTCGGTCCAGTCGATGGGATAGTCATAGTCATTTCAACCTACTCAAAGTCTCTGCAAAGTACATGCTTACTTTGCATACCTAACAGTTAATTAACCCGTCTACGCGTCTTGTATGCCCCTACATTGAATTTGTAGCCAATCAAAATGAGTTTTCCTAAAGTTAAGGGGCCGTTAATCGTATGCATAGTGTATGTACTGTAGAGTCAGCTGTGTGTACGATAATTTTCTCCAAAACACGATAATTTTGACTCTTTATAACGATAATACAGCATTTTGAACCTGGCAACGCTGTTCCTGGGAACGAATCGACTAGTCGTTTCGTTCCTCCAGAACCCGGAACAAATCGTCTATGACACCAGCATATGGTCTTCATATAACGAACCCTCAATCTGGCCTCGAAATAAAATCGAGGGATGTTTTCATCGGGTAGGATCTACTCTCACCCCCGCTCAAAGAGGAGTTTGAAAGGGGAAAATACAATTCCCCAGTTCATCTATCACAAGCTTTTGCTTCATTCTCTAGTGTTTGAGCCAAAAACCACATTCAGCCAGAAAACAATAGGCATGGACAGTATCCAAGCGTCAAGAATATTGTTTCAGAGTTAGTTCCTTTAATGTTGAAAGAACTTGTACGTGAATGTGTTAACGTTCTTCTCACAGTTTCGTTTCATTGTATTCGTCTTTACATGTGAGGTATTAGAAAGTGCTAGCAGTAGCCTTTTGCCACAGTGTGACGTGAGGCCAACTTTCCACGAAAGAAATATTTCCCTGATATTTTAATCTCGCTATGAACTGACCCATTTGGTCTGGCAGTTCTGGGTAGGAAATGAATCATAACCTTTGGTTACGTTGTCAATACTGTGATTATAATCATGATTTAATTCATTTGACTACTCGAAACCCTTGTCCAACATAGTAAACAAATTAGTGATAAATTATTACTATTTGATCGTGGATTTTATATCATATTCGTACACAAATCGATTTTAGGCTCACTATTTGTAATGCGTATGTAACCATCTTCATCAAGGTACTTGTGTGAATCCTTTTAGGTCCATATATTTGGGTGTTGTGCTCTCCATTTCTACAGGGATTATTAGCGAGGTTATCATTTAGAATTGTTTTGCACAATTGGTTTACTGCATTAGGGAAAAGCATACTAGTAGTGATCGTTTTATAATGATCAAATATTCTTGACCTGAAAGAATGTTAGTGATCTATATATCTTGGATATGAAAAACATTATTTCATGTACCCAGGGGCGGCGCAAAGTATTTTAATAAGGGGCAATATGACCCACAGGTGATTTTTATTTACGTTCTAAATGAATAAGGGATATTGCATAGTTGCATGACCCTACCCTCTCTTCCCCATAATCTTCTTTCTCTTGCTTATTCTTTTTTTCCTCTTTTTTCTTCTTTTTTCTTCTCTTTTAATCACTTGAAATATCATAGGGAAGGACGGCCACCACTGGACCCCCCCCCCCCCCCCGTAGCGCCTCCCCTGTATACATTTATCAAAGGGTAAAGACCCATTTCGTATTTATATGGGTAACAACAGAAGGTGGAATCCTGTAGTTGATTACTTATTAATAATGATAACTTCCGAAAGGCTTATTTTCCCTTAGGTCCAACGTTTCTTGGTATATGATATCATTTTAGATTAATTGCACAGGTTGTGAGGGATCAAACCTTCCTATGTGTCGTAAGACCCCTCGGCATGACCTAGGTACCTATCTTATGATTCACAGATATTGAATAGTCATTGTTTGAGAAAAGACAGTGTTTCAGAGGGAATTGGCAAAGAGCATTATCTGCCATTCCTTCGTCAAGTCATGCAGATAACCTTTAAGAGGCCATGGTTTAGGTCTGAATTATATTGTTAGTATATGATTATTTGCTCCTCTGTGTAATGCTACATACAACTTGCAGTAATTGTATGTAAAATCACTGTCCTTGCACTGTGAACTGCGTGTGTTGGAACACACTAATCCATGAAACTGGCTTGAAATAGGGACTTGTGTGGGCTTAAAAGATTACACGAGTTGGCAAAACTTGCGCTATTCCTTCACTCGTCTCTGTAGCTCTTCATCTATGTGTTGCTATGCAAGCTTTAAGGTCAGTGGATATCGAGGACTATCATCAATTATACATACTGTATGCCTTTGCTTGAAGGAATATACAGTTCTGATTGCTGGTGAGAATGAAAGTTGGATAATATACCCGTGCGATGAAACTGGGTCAAACTGAAATTAGTAACCGGAAATAATTGAGCATGAGATGATGCTTTGATTTCGTTTTGTTGCTACAATAAAACTGATGCTGGCGGACTTCACATGCTCACTGGTCACTTATAATGTATTCAAACATTAGAATGTGATTCCAGCTATTCAACCACGCGTTTTCCTTGTGTAGCACCAAACAGGGTACCTTAAGGCTATTTGAAGGATCCTCGAAATATGGTGTTGTTTTGATCGGGTTTATTGGTAGATATTCTATGTTCTTGCTTCAATTATTTTAAGTTTTCATTGGCAGTGAGAACAGATCCAAGGTGCAGGCAGGGATCACTTTAAGGGATTACATTGACAGTCATCATCTGTGGTTCTATTACCTAGGGAATACTTTCTTGCGTATCAGCATCCTTTCAAACATTGATTGATCCGTCTATTTTGCGAATTTGCGGGTCTGCTCATTTTCCCCACATTTGATCTGCCTTTCTTCTATGTATAGACTGGACCCGATAAAATATTGCAGACATTCACCGGAAGCGGGGTTTCTGTATTCAAGTTACAGATAGGTTTTAATAGCTACCTCACTAGCTATAGAAGCAAGAGGCTACCCAGTAATATTTCTCCATTATTAACCCTCCATTACTACAGGAGTAAGGTGTTTGCAGAAGAAAACTTTCATTTGTCATATCACTGTGCCTCTTCTCTCCGGTTTCCGACACTGAGACCTGGATGTGCATGCCGGCGGATTGTTTTTGTATGAAGTCTCATAGCGTATCATGGCCGAACGGTATGTCTACAATAAGAAAGCAAGAGAAGATTTAAGAGCAGCTAAAGACATTGCGGATCGCCTTGCCTCTAGAGGATGGTGTAATAGCATATGCCAAGGAAGAGAATGCAGTGCGTGTGAGTAAAACATCTTGGTTTGTTCAATTCTTCAACACTCTAAAATGTGGTGTTTTGCTTTCTTTAATCAATTTCTGTAATTCATCATTCATAATCACGTGGATTCCACCAGCAATTCCACATTGTTATGTATTTCTTATTCCCGGTTAACCACTGTTGTTACCTTTGCGTTTTGGCGTCACACTCGCTTGACCTTCGCGTGTGTGGCCGAAGGAATATAGTTTACTTCCGGTTAATACGCATTACGTCATCCGTTGTTTTATATAAGATACAAAGTATGTTCACCATGGGCATTGTTGAATAGAAAGCCCGGATGATCTTTTAATCGTAATTTTCACAAGCAGCTCATTCTGTAGGGGTTTTTTTTTTTAATGAAAAGACCTTTTTTGTAGCTGTTTTGTCATATCTCTTCCATTACTTTTTACTATTCAATTCAAGTGTCTAAATGACGCCTTTGGTGGAAATATCATTAACAGATACTAGAATCCAACATTCCTTGAATGAATGGTGCTTTCATATTGAAGAGTAAATGAAACAGTCTGAACTAGTTAGAATTAGTGATGTATCATCTCTTAGACCCCTTTTACACCAAGCGGTCGCGGCCTGGCCCGCCCCGGCCCCGCAATTTTGTGCGTTTACATCGGGACCGCGGCCGCGGCCTGTATCTAGATCTTTCAAAGTTTCGTCGTAGGAGCGCTCTACAATTTGACAAAGCCTTTTTTTATCCCCGCGCGCCCGGTTTGTAATTCTGCAATATTGGCTTTATGACGTCATTGAAAACGGAAGATGGCCCAGCATTTGGCCCCACTGGCCGCTGCCCGGCTGCGGCCGGGCTGCGGCCGAGACTACCTCCAGAACTGGTCCGAAATTGGCCCCGCATTTGGCCCCGCATTTGGCCCCGCATTTGATTTTTGAGCTTTTACACCAAGCGCGGGCCGCGGCCCAAGGCTTGGTGTAAAAGGGGTCTAAGTATGCCTGACCACCAAGTTCTTTTGTGTTACCATTCCAAAATGGTAAAGACATAACAGGTTGAAAGAAGTACATTAATATGAGGGTTTATCCATAGGGGTTTAACACAACGCCTGAAGCATTTAAAAAAAATTATTTATGTAGTATTGACAAATGTTTTATTTAAATTCCTGACAGATATTTGGCCAAGCATTGTTATAACCAATTCTCTCGGCTATAATATGAAATTAATGTCAAAGATTTCATTGCTTCTAAAAAAATCATTTTATACATCTCATCTCAAGTGTTGAAATATATCACAAATTAAGTGGACCCCCCCCCCCCAGGGTGTATTTGATTTTTAAAAAACCACATAATTTAGTATGGGTTATCTTATAACTTCAGTAGCAAATTGAATGAGTTCGTTTCAGCCCTAGCTGTCTAGAGAAAGAAAAAAATGACAAACACTTTAATGGAATTTGGCCAAGCATTGTGCAACATCTTTAAGTGTTTCTGATACCATGATTTTTGGTCTTTGCAGTCATGAATTTGTGTGGTTTATGGATAGCTCACTTTGTCAGCTGTTTCGGTAAAACGACTACACAGCTGGCTTTGAAGTTATCATTATTTTCCATGACCTTTCATTAAAAAAAATCAAGCGCTTCTTCTTCCCCATGCATTTGTTGTCAGAGCACAGTGAGTAATCACATTTTCTCGATTGCTGTAATCGATGTTCGATCTTCCGACTTGGTATCGCATTACTTACTGCCGTTACCATGGTTTCTTATCTAGATAATTCTGATGAAATTAGGAAATTTGAGGAGACGTTTCCGTTCCAATGCCATATTCATTACATATTCTTCTCCGAGGATTTAACACGCACATTTTCTTTCAATTTTTTGTTGCTCATTTGTACATGCAGATGTATGATATCAGTGATATCAGTCTACATTCATTTCTACTATCACCTAATGATGAGAGCCTATACCTTATAAGGACTACTTTTCCTTTAGTGGTCAGCAAGCATTCGTAACACATGCACATGGCTTTCTTGTATTCTTTGTTATTGTGCATGTTTTCATATTATGACTTAAAAATACGTAAAATTAAAGTTATCTTCATTTCGTCAGAATTCATTATGCCACCCAACATAACGTGGATCTGATCAAAATCATATTTTAAATCCCCGGGGAACTTCAGTGACCTGTTTATTTCACATTGTGGTATCGGATTTATATTCAGAATGCACTTATTTCGTGTTCAGCTGACATCCATGATGATTAAAGTAGAATTTGATGTCTCCATCTTGCCTTAAATAGTACGAAATAAGATAACCCCTAATTTCGGGACGTTTAATTTCATTAAGGGTATCATATTATGTTTGCAATTAATATAGCACGACGCGATCGGGAATTCAGTGCATATAATAACTAATTTAACAGTGTGAATATGACACAAAACGAAGGAGAGGAAATATAACGTGGGAGTGTTGTCAGAATTCGAGGTTTATGTGTTTCAGCTAGGATGGAGTAATTTAGCGAAACTCTATTCAAGAATTCCTACTTCTAGGAAACCATGTGAGACATTCATTAATTTCCAGGCAACCTTTGAATGTGAACAGAGATGGATTGTATTAAAACGATTTGCACTTCCAGTATAATAGCAAGGATGATAGAAATCAGAATGGTAACAGATTTTCTGTGACTGCTTGCCGATTTTCTTGCAGTCACCGGTGTTATGAAGATCTAGAATCTAGCCTGAATATAAATGAAAATTCATAGAATGTATAACAAAAATGAATCTGTTTTCATGTTTATAGATGTGGCATTATGATTATATAATTTCGCATTATTTGATTTATCTTTACTACATGCGTGATTTGAAATGGTCTACTTTTTATGTTGTATTTTTTTATTTAGGCTGAAATAGTTATTTACCTTTTTGGAAGATGAAATTAGTAGGAGTTCTGCTTTAATACCGAAATAAATGATAATAATAGTGATGTGCTAAACCCTAATGCCGTTAATACATATTATTTTTCTTGTCATTTTCATTGATGTTTTTAAATTGTGAAAAACCTAATCTAACACAAAGTGCCTAATAATCCATATCTCTTTTGACAAGAAATCGATAAAGCCACAAATTGGGCAAATTTCTGAATATTTGTCACTTTCTCGATATCTATGTGGTGAGTGACGTAGTCACTGTGGTTACCCTCGACTAGATAGCCATGCGAACAAGAACAGTGTAAAAAAAGAATAACAGGACATTCAAATGTACATGCACAAGCATGCCATCGATTGCAAGTACACTATCTTATTCATTTTCTATCGCACTGAATAGTATGCTGAATAGCAAGGGAGTTGTACTGCAATGATTTAATACATTGTTAAAGCCCCTTTCACAATTGTTGCCAAACAGACTACAACGGCTTGCGACTCGAAATTTTTCCCGTTGTACGACTCGTTGTAGCCGTTGTACCACTTATTGTACGATCCAGATGCGACAAAATGGTCGCATCTCGGTCGGGAAAAAAACCCGTGCTGCTCCGATATTTTGAGCGACTGACGCGATGAAAAATAATTGCACGACAGGCAGTACGAGTGTTGTGCGACTTTGCACGCACTCGTAAGACCCCGAACGAGTGTTGCACGAGTATTTTCATGTCGTACGATGATGCATCCTGTCGTACGAGTCCGTTGTACCACCCTAAGACTATTGGAAGACCTGTCTTGCCCCCTTTGCAACGTTGTACGATTTTTTTTCACCCCCAATATAAGCTCGAGAACTCCTGAGCTTTCATCCCAAATGTCTGGACCATCCATACTGTAAACATGGCTGCTGCTCGACCAATAGCTCCTGGGAGGCTCTTGCATTTGCTAAGTCTGAGAAGGCAAATCCAAAACGTTCAAGACAGACATGTCATATTGATGGCCTTACTCATCCGTAAACGTCAAAGACATGCAAGGCAAAGAAGAAGGTGGTGGGTCAAACCCTGGATTGAAAGACGTGTGCTGTTTGGACAGTATGATAATCTGATGACGGAGTTGCAGAGAGAATGTCAGGGTGACTTCCTGAACTACATGAGGATGCCACCAGAAACGTTCCTTGAACTGTTGCAGCGCATCACTCCGAGGATAGAGAAGTCCTATCGCTACCGGCAGCCACTGGATCCTGGGCTCAAACTGGCCATCACCTTGAGATATCTTGCGACCGGTAACAGCTACAAAACCCTGCAGTATGCCTTCCGTGTTGCCCATAATACCATCTCTCTGTTTATACCAGAGGTGTGCCAGGCCATCATCAGTGAATACCAAGATGAAGTATTTTCCTGTCCAACTACCCCAGATGAATGGAGAGAAGTGGCCCGGACTTACGCTGACAGATGGAACTTTCATCATGTCTGCGGAGCCTTGGACGGAAAACACGTGGCCATCAGAAATCCACCAGGCTCTGGTACGATCTACTACAACTACAAGGGTTTCTACAGCCTCATCCTCTTGGCCCTAGTTGATGGCAATTACAAGTTCCTCTGGGCTGACGTTGGTAATCCCGGTTCATCATCGGATGCCCAGGTCTTCAACCACAGCCCGCTGAGACGTGGACTGGAGAATGGTACTCTTGGCCTGCCAGATCCAGAGCCCCTGCCAGATGATGACCGAGACACCCCTTACTTCTTAATTGGGGACGACGCCTTCCCTCTCAGGACATGGATGCAGAAGCCGTACTCCAACCGTGAGCAGACCGACGAGGAGAGAATCTTCAACTACCGTCTCTCGAGTGCTCGCCGTGTGGTGGAGAACAGCTTTGGCATCCTTGCCCATCGCTGGAGATGCTTGTTGAGTACCCTACAGCTTGATCCAGAAAAAGCCAGGACAGTCATTATGGCCTGCATGTGCCTCCACAACCTAATGAGAGACCGTTTTCCTGGGCTTCAGAACATTGACGTTGACGTTGAAGATGAGTTGGGCAACCACATCCCTGGGGCATGGAGAAACGCAGCAGTTCTGCAGGATGTTGAACGAGTTGGCGGAGGCTACCAGGCAAACAAAGAGGGCAAGAAGCTGAGAACTTACCTGAAGCACTACTACAACAGTCCAGTTGGAAGCCTGCCCTGGCAACAACACATGATATAGACTGCCACTTGGCGCACTACTTGGGATACAGCACAGACTCTGCCATAAAAATGGCATGTAAACTTCGATCATGATTTTGTGGAATGAATCATTTCAAAGTAGAAATGAATGACCATGTCAACAGTTATTTTAAACATACATTACTTTTACATCGAAAGGTAGTTTGAAATTTAAAAAGTTAACTCTCCTTAATAACATGTGTTTGAAATAAAATAATGAAGGAGAACATGTTTGAAAAAATGTGATTTATGATAATAAAAAAGATGTACAGATATAACATATTTTCTTTTGTCATTAATCATGTTGTTTTAAACATGATATATATTTTTCAAAGACATTTTATTAACGATAATTGATTTTATTGACCATGTTAATGTTTAAAATAAAGTTTGAAATAAATGTTCCAAAATGGGTCAGTTGTAAATTAAATTGAGAGAGTTCATCAAGTAACAAAAACAATACAAACAAAAGTTCACTGTTCATTTTCTTTATTTGACAAGTCTGACAAGTTCAAATGGATGATGATTGATGTGACGGCGCTGTTGCTGCCCCCTTGATTTAGTGGAATGAATCATTTCAAAGAAGAAATGAATGATCATGTCAACATTTATTTTAAACAAAAATTTCTTTGACAATGAAATGTTTGAAATAATAAAAGTTGATTCTCCTTTAATAGCATGTATTTAAAATTATAAAAAAAGAACATTTTTGAAAAAACGTGATTTATGAGAATAAAAAAGATGTACAGATATAACAAATTTTATATTGTCATTAATCATGTTGTTTTAAAAATTATATATTTTTTCCAAGACATTTTGTTAACGAAAATGAATTCTATTCACCGAGTAAATGTTTAAAAAAGTTTGAAATAAATGTTCCAAAATAGTCAAATCATAATTTGAGTTGAGAGAGTTCGTCAAGTAACAATAAAAACAATCCTAACAAAAGTTCACTGTTCATCTTCTTCATCTGACAAGTTCAACTGGGTGATGAATGATGTGTTGGCGCTGTTGCTGCCTCCTTGCTGCTGCTGCTGAAAGGGGGCCTGCTGTTTTTGCTGGAAGTGGGGGTGCTGCTGCTGGAAGGGGGCACGCTGCTGCTGGAAGGGGGCCTGTAAATTGGGCTGCTGAAATCCTCCCTGAGGGTTCTGAGGGGTCCAGGTGCTGCTTGGCCCGAGCATCCCAAGGAAGGAAGCAGGTGGAGCGTCCTGGGTGAAGCCGATCGGCGCTGACTGAGGCCTGAGTGGCTGGATCATCTGGGGAGTGCTGGGGCGAGATACTGGGGTGGTGGAAAGGTGGTCCGCCCGATCCTGGTAGCGGCTCACCAAGTTGAAAGTGTCCCTGGTGAACTCTCGCCAGAGGGGTCTTGGGAGTGGGCGGACGGCCTGCAGCATCCATTCTAGCCAGGCTTGCCTCTCGTCAGCGCCTTGGGTAAGTGCCGCATCCACCTGGCTCCGGATGGCCGTCTGCTCGGTGGATGTTCTGATGAATTCCAGGAGGGCCTTGTCCACATCGGTGGGCGACCCCCTCTTCTGCCTCTTCTTGGGAGGTGCAGCCCCCTGGCTGGAGACTTGGTTGGAGCTGGGTGCTTGGCTGGCATCTGGACCCTCCTCATCTAAACCCTCTTCGTCGGAGGCGGCTTCAGTAATTCGGCCACTGAGGTGGCCCAGTTGGCAGCCCCGTGACCGATGGACTATGTGCTTCGTCAGAAAACCAAGGTTGTTATTGACCTATCTCTGCCTGGGGGTAAGGACGATGGCCTTCTGACCACTCTTCTTTCCAGCGGTCTTCATCTTCCCCAGGATGGTCCTCTGGCTTTTATACCATAGTCTGATGTCGGCCACTGAAAATATACAAAATGTAGAAGCAAGAAATTAGTCAACATCCAAAAAATTGGCATGTTTAACTAATAAACATCATCAATAAATCGGAATGTGCATATTTTTTAGCTACTACTTACCGGTGACTCCCAGCTTTTCCGCCATCTCCATGTACTTGCGCCCCTTCTTCTTAGAGTTTTTGAAGTCCACCTTGCTCTTGTCGTAGATGAACTCATTGTCAGCGAAAAACTCGGCCAGCTCCTGCTCCATTGCTTTGGTGATACCGCAGGTAGCATGGCCATCTGTCACGTTGTTCTCATCACTGGCGGCGGCTGGTGGATCTTGGCCCCCTTCCTGCAGCATTTCATCATCCTCGGTCTGGGCTTCACCAAATTCATCACCCTCATCACCAGCTATGACAGAAGCAGTAGCTTTCTCCTCGGCCACGGGTATAGGCTGGGGCCCTTCCTCCTCATCAGGCTGATTTTTCCTCTTTTTCCTTGACTTCTTTGGGGCCATGCCGATGCTTGTATTTTGGTTGTGTCTTGTTCACTGTAGCAGCGTCTCGTCAGGCATCAGCGGTTGTAATGAAGAAAGTCGCATCGCGTGTCGTATTTATAGGCCAACACCTCGCGCGACAGGTGGTGCGGTGTGTCGCACAATGGGTCGTAGCCTTGTACGATCGGTTGTAGTAGTCGTACAACGGGTCGCTAGGTCGCGCGACATATGGCGCTACAAAACGCATATGTCGTGCGACTTGGTCGCATCATCGTTCAACCGTTGCAGCCGTTGTACGACTGTTGCACCCGGAAACATGAAAATAATCGCACGATTACGTCTCACGACTGTTGTATCCTGGTGCAGTGGTCGTTCACCTCTCGTACGATTTTATATATTGCTTGCGACTCAAAGACAACACTTCTACAACAGGACGGAAAAAATATTTTCGAAAAAAAAAATTATCGCACGAGTGAGGCGCCAATTGTGAAAGGGGCTTAAGATTCATCCATATAAATGCGTCCAGCATCACGTCAAGACCTTGTCAATTGTATCCTTTTTTCTTCTTCTTCTATGACTGCGAGTTCTAGTATATTTCAAATCGGTATTTTTTTTTTTTACAAAGTTTAATTGTGACTGAACTTTTAAATTGTGGACTCCGTTCTCTTTTTATTTAGATGTATTATTCAATATCATTTTAGTTGTGACGAAGTATCTGTTCAAAGAATTAGTGTAGCTCGTATGCATGCTGATAATGCACAAGGTGTAATGACATTTGTATGTACTTAAGTTTAATGATCTTCCTAATCAGAATTCGGAGATTGAATGGCTTATTTTGCTTATAGTGATCTCCTGAGCGACTTAGAGTTTAAATACAGCTTTTACCATTCAAGACTTTATCTTTGCTGAATTATTTAGTCTACATGTACCTTATTTCTTCCTAATGACGAAGCTTATTGGAAGGTAGTCTGTATTCACTTTCAAGCTGAAAGTGAAAGAAAGTTCAACAAGTTCGTTCTTCAAGAAAGTACATCAGTCATTTTGAATTGCAACAGAAAGTAACTTATTAGTTCCGTACACGCCTCTTGTACAAAAGCAAAATGATACAATGAGAAAATATTGTGGTTGGATTAATGAATCCCAAATTTATTCTGATTTCATAACTTGCAAAATGTACTTAATCATCGAGGGACTAATGATTTACAAGCTCTGCTTCTTTTAGTTCCTCATTTCTCATGTTTTCTTCCAATCTCTTGTATAACCATGTTAGGTTTTGTATATGTACTTGATATTTATTGCCAACTTATTTTTAGTTGTTGTATATAACTTTTATGTTACATTGTAATGTTTTGCTTTTGATAAATGATACATGAGAAATAAACTCACTTGAAACTGAATTTCTTCAGTATGTCTAGCAAAGAAGAGGGACTGCTTTACTTCCTTTAGAAAACACAATTTATACAATTATTCTTTTTGAACAGAGTGTCAGTACTTCGAAAAAAGGCAAGACTTGCAACAGCGCCAGCTATCAATGAACTTTGGAAACCTTATTTCCTGTGTACGTGATTTTACAGCTACGTTAAATGTCGTTTGGATTATACTGTTTTTATTCCTGCCATTTGATCGAAATATTACTTTTTTTTCTTCAGTAGCAAAAAAAAAAAAAAAAAAAAAATAGGAGGTCTTTTTGCACTAGGTCTGTACATACCACTTTCTCATAATAGTTATACTTCTGAAAAAAAAAGTCACCAAGTTGCAATGATGGACATGAAATCTCCCGCTGTCCGTAGAATATGTTCATGATAACTGCTGTTGTATTGGGCACTTACGATTCATAAATGGGTAAAAAAAAATGGAACAATATGAATAAAATGATTTGCATTGAGTAGTTTTCGCAGATGACTTATTTAAGTAGGTGGAAAGTTTAGCATTATTAAGTTAGAGAAGCTAAAATAGGTATCGTGTCTAGCGGGTCTAGCGCTAACAATCCATAATGTTCTCGTCAAAAATTGTAGCCTTCGTCTGCTTGCCAATCATTGTTACGAAACACTGGATCAGCTAGAGAATGTCATTAATGTCACGTCAGTCATTTCAATCTGTTTCTGACTAATCGAGGTCAAAATAATTGGTGCTCAGTTCTCTTCACTTTGTAAATGCATGCTTAAAGCTGAATTAAACATCTCTCCTCATTCACTATACGTATTAGCCGGCCCATTATTTTTAGCTCACAAAGGAAATGGCAGAACACAGAAATACACATGTTCCAAGAGTTTCTGTCCGATGCCGTACACCGCTAACTGAGTCACGATTTATTTCAGTCGTCTCCTTGTATGGGGGCCCCTGGTAATATGATTCACCATATAGAAAATGGTGCCACTTGGCCTCCCTCTGATCCCGACAGGAAAATATTATCTTTCCAATTATACCTATCTTCTGATCGAAAAAGTAATTACTATGTGAATATTATCAAGAATTACCAAAGTAAACACTGTAAAAGGTTTGGCATATTACGTTGGGCAATCACTATTATGACTACTCTTTAGAAATTTCTATTTCTGAGCTATTTTTCAATAATTTCATCTATCAGAAGCACGCTTGACCACTATGTACACACTAAGAAAAAAAGGTGCAAGTTTGCACTCTAAATGCAACACTGGCAGCACCTTTTTGGGTGCAATCTTGCACCCTATACGAAAAAGGTACTAAAATGCACCTTTTTGTTCTTGTTTGCACCCTAAAAGGTGCAACTTTGCACCTTTTAGGGTGCAGATTTTTTTGCGTACAAAAAGGTGCAAATTTGCACCTTCTCTAAAAGGGTGTAACTCTGCACCCTTTATGGTGCAAAATGTAGCAAACTGCACCTTTAAAGGTACAAAAAGCTCGTAAAGGTGCAAAGTTGCACCCTACAAAAGGAGCTCCCAGTGTTGCATTTGAAGGGTGCAAAATTGCACCTTTTTTTTAGTGTGTAGCGTTTATCCTCACCCAAGGAAAAGGTATATATTTACTACCAGACCCCACGGAAGACCAGCTTTCCCTTGTTGGTTTAGCTGAATTTTGGCAATCCCTCGTATATTTTGTTTTTTAATGCTTTTTATTCGGAAATAAATACTACTACTATTACTACAACTACTACCAATACTTGATCAGTAAGGATTCAGAATAATTTGCCCAATTTGAAAACTTTTTTTTTCACCTTGGGTAAAGGTTGTTGGGCAAGTAATGGTTGGTCTAAAAAGTTATTAATGAAGGAGAAATTTTACCCATTCTGATGTAGGGTCAAAAATTAAACATTGGCTAAAGATAAGTCTATCGTTCTGTCATCGGTCGAAGATAAAATACCAATATCGACCCTCTGAAAATTGGGTGAAATAATCTACTGGTAAGTTAAAGAATGGTAAAATTCTAGATTATTTGCTCCAGTAATTACACTTTTGAAATATCTGGTAAATTAAGTAAATATATACTGCAGTTTGTTTGAAAAAATGCCCAATTATATATTAGCGCCGCAGGGTTAGACCAGCTTGAAGCAATCTACTTAACACTCCGTGCCGGTATATATTTACCCTTACTTGCACAATTACCAGGGAAATTACAGGGATCGGTAAAATTCCTCAAATTAATGTTATCAAATGTGTGTGTTTTTTTTTTTGGGGGGGGGGGGGTGATAAAAGCCCTTAAACGTTGGCAAACGAAATT
Source organism: Echinometra lucunter (assembly GCA_029962745.1). Lineage (NCBI taxonomy): Eukaryota > Metazoa > Echinodermata > Echinoidea > Camarodonta > Echinometridae > Echinometra > Echinometra lucunter. The sequence goes on from CM057153.1 coordinate 9,670,458, forward strand.
GTAAGGGAAGTGAATGGTTTGGCATTATAACAGCATATTGTGCAATATTCTATTGGAATAATCAATGTTTGGCAAATTCGGTCATTTGTTCCAACCCATGTAGTCATGCTTTGGAATAAAACATGAGCGAACGGAAGTTATGCTAACTTTGTCAACCACTGGCAGCTTATGTGTAATGGCTAAAAAAAAAAAAAAAAATCGTAGGGAAATGTACATTGGATGTACTTGTCAACTATTTGGGTAACATTTACCACAGATTTGGTGAAGTGAAATACAGATATTCATGAATTTTTATTTCTGTATGTTTTAAAATGGCCTATTTTACTAGCCGTCACCAAACACATAATGAAATTATCAGAGGCATAACAAGAGTTTGCAGTCAAATTGAATAGCTGGATAAGACATATAGGTTATATAGGGTAGTATAGGATAGAACCTGTGATGACCAGTGATGACATATTGCTAGACAAGTTTAGAAGGATATTCGGGATTTATCTGTATTTTTCTTTTACCTAGGTTGGATCAAGGGAGAAAAATATTGGACAGCTGAATTTTCCCAACTACAGTCAACTGGGTAAATTCTAATTATTGCCTCAAACTGGTAACATTTCGTTGGGTGAAATTAGTTTGGCAATTTCACCAACTGATAGTATAACCAATAACTAACAACACCAAATAGAGAGTTAGGTAAATCTGATGAGTCACCAACTGATGAGAAATGTTATTTCCCCAACTACATAGGAAATGGGAATGGATTACTCAACATCAGTTACGCAAATTTTAACCTGTGGACAGTTTGTTGCCATTGTTGGTTAAAAGCTTGGTATTTTTGCCCACTCCTTTTAAGAGTGTATTCCAATACAGGATAACTGCATATGAAACAGTTCAATTTGACTATTTTTTGCATCTGATTACCTATTTCTACAAAGCTTTAATACAAAAATGCCAAACAAAATGCTGAAAATTTTGTGTATCCTTTACGCCTTTGGATTGTAAAATATTAATATATCGGAAAGCCGTGTACGTTCAGATTCCGCAGAGGTTACTGTGATTTATGAATGTATTTCATTTTATTTGTAAAATTTTGAAGACAACTTTCGTTTTCAAAGAAAGTTCATATAGCTTGTGCAATGTTTCAAACAAATAGCTTTGTCCCCAAATTTGCAAATTTTAGAAAGAGTGTTCTTAGAAATATGCTGTGCGCGATAGTTATTTCAATCTAACGTCTAATGAATGCATTTAATTAATATTTATTATTCTAAGAAAAGAACCTGAAAGCAATATTGAAATAGACTTTTCTAAATGTTGGACAATGATTAAGTCAAATCTGTAGATATTCCTAAATATTCGTACTACCTGGTAGCCAAGTAGCCATTGTTTTAATTTGGGTCCAAAGGAGAATCATTCTGGCTCCTGTTTCCACCCTAATGTTAGATTATTAAGATAGAGATAAGCAAATAAACCTTTTAGGAAAGAGGGGGAAACGGTTGCTTAGGTTATGTACGGTGAATTGCAGTTTTCCTCTTAATTTTCGAACTAGGACTTCTTTGATCATTCCCGGGGAGAGGAAATCATAATTGCTGGGCTGGCGCTATAAATACTCAAATTAAACGCACCGTCCCACCTGAACTGTTGCCAATTCTGTGTGCATTTGCCACCTCGTCTTTCTACTTTTAGCATCAAGCGGATTTTGTGACACTACGTGATGGATCTAAGGGGGTTGATGAATTTCAGAATAATTTTGAGCAGGCTCCTCTTTTTGCTAAAAGATATCAGCCTGCTATCTTTTAGCAAATAGTTCAACTTAAGTGGAGGGCAAAAGGGCAGAAGTGAAGAACTCTCATATTTGTATTTCCTTACTGCACGTTCACGTTCCGAAAAAAAAAAAGTTCTGGGTACGTTTCTCACTTTCAGAAATGATTTACCATCATAGTTTCTGATCAGAATACTTTATTCCGAATACGGCTCTCATGATGATCAATAATGTGTATATTTTTGGTTCAAATTTCATTTAACGATTATTCTTATCAATTAGATTCACTAAATAAAACCCTTTGGCTTACCAATATTTAGGTTTAGAAGATTTTAAAACATGAATATGTATTTACCAGTATGATAAAAGTAAAATATGACAGCGACTGGATGTATGAAACTAGTTATGGCTGATCTATGCCGATAGAACTCCGATTTTATCAACGGAAATGATGGAGGGGAAGTTCGTGGTTTAAGAATAACTAGCATGTTGCCAAGCTACACTTAAAGTTGGAAAGCGATATCAACGCTGCAGAATGCCATTCATAATCTTTGAAAAATCATAATTTTAAGGAAACTGTGATAAACAGTATCATACAGCTGGGAAATACAAAACATTTTTATTCTAATTTGAACAGGAAGAGTTTAAAGATTATTGTTATCGCTTGATATGACTTCTGTTAATCATGTAGAACGAATTTTAAATTATTCATTGATAACAATAACAGACCTGGGTGAATTTGCTGTAATATATACGGTCGTTACGAAGGAGACAAGATGGCCTATTAAGAAATAGAAAAGAACTATTTATAAGTGTAACTTTGGTGACAGTATTACGGATAGGTAATAAGGATTTGTGAAACTTGAATATCATGCATTCATTCACACGATGTAATTTAATTTGCCTTAATGAGGATGTCACCTGTTTTATTCTCTAGGAAATGTATAGTTTCTGTCGGTAATTGTAGAAGTGAAAAGGAGAATAATGGAGGAATAGGCATGTATCAGTTTAACTTCATATTAACACGGACAGTGGACTTGAGACAGAATAATTTGAAAGAACTTTGGATAACTTTCTATTTCATATAAAGGGGGAAATGTTAATTTTCAGAAAAGTTTTGTCGTTACCTGCCTTCTTGTTCGCCATTTAACTATTTTTCAATTGCATTTCATATTAAACTCTTTCACCATTAAACAAAAATATGCCTGTAACTAGAAGTACATGTACATGTACATGTATGTACACGTACATTTGAGAATCCCTGTCATAATGCGGAAACTTTTAAAACCTTGACATTTTGGTTAGATGAATCAGGTTCTTCCTTTTCTTTCTTTTTTTTTTTTTTACTTTGAAGAAAATTTTATAGGCAAGAATCCCTCAACAACCACCCACCTACAATATAACAGGACCTAGGACAATTACCCCTCTGAAACAACACCCCTGGGGCGATTATCATCGGCTTCCATATCTCTGTAGTTGTTGGACGGCAATGGACAACATATATTAAGATCATGAAGTTCCGAAATTCACATACCTGAACAAAACTACTTTGTAAGAACGAGCAATCATTTCTGTACAGTTAAGATCTAGGTAGGTCGTTTACCCACCTGGGACAACTGATCACTCGGACGAGTAACGTCGACTCGCGGATCTCTAATAGTAAAAATAAAAATATTGAAAGTGTATAGTTAGATCACGAACTTGCTAATATCTACACCTGGACAGAACCCAAGAACGTTTAAGGGCTAATTAAATGCAATCTTGAATGAACAGAGAAATTTGTCAAATTTTTAAAATCGTATATTTTTGGGACACTTTTTAGATCATGATATTAAGCAATCTCATGGGGGGGGGGGGGGGACCTGAGCCCTCCTCTTTCCGTAGGCGTTAAGCTTACAGTGTATCGTATGCAGTGTATATTACCCATCACAGCATTCGTATCTTGCGATTCAGAAGAAAAGCTGACATTGCTGTCATGACTTGGGTAACATTTCACTCAGAAATTCTTCTTTTATTTGAAATAATCGGAAATAAATATCCTTGAAAATCCTTAAACAAAAATTGACATGCCTTGCAGTGCCTTGAAGAGGACAAAAATAATAAAGTGTGGGCTTTTGAAGAAGGCTAGTTCAATCACGCGGAAGCCCTAGTCACTGAGGTCAGAAACTACCCCTTCCCGTCTTTATTTCCCCCTGGGGGAGGGGGGGGGGGGGGGGCTAAGACGTTTGTCGTGCCACACGGGGTGTGTAGGGTGCGATCAATGCGGATGTGAGCTCAACCTAATTCGCTTCTCGTCTGAACTCACGGCAGGGCATGTTCTAGCATAGAAGCGTGGAAGGTTGAATGATTCCCCTCTCTATTTCCTCGACGTGCGACTCTGGGAGGCCCCTCTAATACCTCACCGTGCCCCTTCCTTTGTAAGGCACAAAGTAAGGGGATCAGTACGTCTGCAACAAGCTCCGAGTCGCGGAGTGAAGCATAAGGATCATTGCAGCAGACATTCGAGTATATTCTCTGTCGATTCTTTGTCAGGGTTGTGACAGTGAGGACGGAATATTTGGGAAGAGGTTTTTTGTCGATTTGAATTCGGGTTGCTTTGGTGACCTTAACGCCAATAAGGTAAATCTTAGATCGATGAATTATATTATCTTTGACGTGCATGATCAATATACAATGACCGCAAACATTATGTGCTGTTTGAAACTTTAAGCTTGAGGTAAGGTCATTATGTTCTGGTTGTCATTGTCAGAATATAAAACATGGCGGAAGCATGATATGATCACATCTTCAATAGAGAACAGTTTTTGATTTGACAAGCATGCTAAGAAATGAACTGAGAGATTAAAATCAAATAGTGCATGTCCAAGTTCAAGTAGCATAGATCAAGAAGGGATTTTTTTTTTTTTTGGGGGGGGGGGGTACTCAACTTTGTTACCTTATCAGTAGAGGTCTGTGAGAAAAAACATTCTAACATCATTTATGTATCAATATTACACATTTCCTCATTGAAAGGATTTACTGCACATAAAAAGGGCTTCACGTTACATGTCTTCTGTTTCTTGAAGAGTAATTCCACGTTCCACAAGTAATTAATATGAGGCTGCTGTAGCGTTTCACTGTTCATTATAAGTGCGCATCCGCAATAACAATATTTGAATGAAGGTACCAAATGTATCAGGAAAAAAATTGCATGTGCGTAAATTGAAAAATTTACTTTAACCCTCAGGATGACGCATAGCAGCACATGTAAGGCAAAGTTTTCCTTTCTCCACTGATAATAGTATTTAAATGATATGTTATTAAGGATAATCCAAGAATATGTTTCAGGCTAAAAGCAATAACAGCAACAACATTTTTTTTGGATTTTGCAGCACTATCATGACATTAAGGGTATATAGAAGGGAGAAACTGTAAAAGCTGAATTTTTCATTTCTCCAGATATCACGTATACTAGTAACCATATTTTTGCATACAGGTTCAAGATAGCCTATGGTTCCCACCCCATGATCGAATCCGGTAAAACCCACAAGTTTGTTTATTTCTTTAATATCATTTGATTTCTAGTATTACTTTCTACTTTTACTGTCATTATGATTATCACCATTACTATTATTTCTTTTATTGTTATGATTTTTGTTGCTACCATTGTTCCCATTATTATTATTATTATCATTACTGCTATTACCTCAGCTACTGCCATAAATTTGCAAACTATTAAGCAGTATCTGTATTTGATTAAGACTTGATATTTATTAGTAATTTGTGAACGAGTTTTGGGGTACCCCTCTCTGATATAAATCCTGCAAGAATCTTTTATTCACGAATCAAAAGTGTAATTGGGTGTGCATAGTAAGCCTGAATGTAAACATGCCTTTCTCACTCAACATAACACTCGTCAGATCAAAGGATAGCGTCAATGGCTCCGTGCTCATGGTGCTGTACTATGTATATTTTTTACTCTAAAATTAGCATTCAATAACATGACTAGAGAACAAACTCAAGGATGGTTAAATTAAGCGTTTCTGAGAAAAGATGGATTACCTTTGGAGAAAGACCTATCTACCATGAATATGAGTCATAACTCTTGGAGAAGCAAAAAATGAGAACAAAATGAATACACACACACACACACACACACACACATATATATATATATATATATATATATATATATATATATAATTTCATTTCATTTCAGTTTCATATATATGTATACATATATATATGAAACTGAAATGAAATGAAATAATATAGAATGATTCTAGGACTATCACCGCTGCAAAATGAGATATTTCTCTGAAACATGTGTTTTCGAGGTCACCCGTTAACATACTTCTTTTCTAGTGTTTTATTTCACCGGCATTTTCGAAGAATTTATCATGTTTTTTTTTTTCCAAATTGCATTCCAAATAATGAAAAATCTTATTTTGGTTCATACAGTTTGCCATTTCATTTTTGGTCATTTATAGTTCATTTCTTCAATTATCCATATTTAATAAATCGTCTGCTTATGTTATAAAATTTTCCCTTTTTAACGTTCTGATCAACAAGATCAAACGATTGTTCACCAGTGGCCATTTTGGTAGATACGGTATGGTGATATCTCTTATGAGGCTTAATATTTTTTAGTGTGTAAATGGATACTGTCAGTGATCAAATCTTTTACAGTGTACAAGGTTTACGTTTTTCCTATTCCATCAGCCGAAAGTCCTCTCTGTGAAACTTTCACACTATACTTAGTAGGTCAGCATCTAATTAGCTGTTGTCGGTCGCTGTCAGTATGTTACTCGTCTAATGAAACGCGACTGGAAATCATCGTGTTAACAAAGAGTTGTAGAGTCCCGATCTATTGAATGTGTCCTCCTTCTCCGGCTTATTCCCTGATGGTTAATATTTTTCAAAGTCATACCACATATTATGAAAGGTAAAATTATTCATAACAAAGATAAATTCTGATCATGTTGTGACATAACTGATTCTGTACCAGTTTTCGTTTTTTTAATAATAATTTACATACCATCATTGTTACTGAAAAAGAACAAATGTATATATATATATATATATGTTTATCACCGTATAGATCAAACCATTTATATGCTTTTTAAAAATTTGGATATGGTTTTATTGTTAGTGAGAAAAGAGGAACTACTTGCTACTTGGAATAGCGTGTACAGATGCATCAGAAAGTGTTGCTCAGTGACGAACTAAAAACAGACCCCTCCTTTTGTCATGTGAACTGTTGCATGATCTATAAATGGATGGTGACAATTTATAGGATTAGTCTTCTGCAAAGCCGTCTGTATGGGTTATTTCCGTCCTTATGAAGCGAGCGCTTAACCTGGTGCTATGGACACCGGAAACGTCTGAGGTGAAACAGGGGGTAATTACATCTACCTTTATTATATCATCTGTTACCAGGGTAACGGGATTTTAAAGAGGGACAGGCCCATCCTTACCCCTGACTGCATGACTTCTATAAACCGCATTCGGCCTTCACTTCACGTTGTCAGATATTGTTCTGAACCTTATTTTTTAAAATCCTATTCTGACCAAGCTGACACCGAAATGATGATAACAAAACAGGAGTTATTTCCCATACATTATGCTAAGGCCTTTTGGGAATGCAAAATTAAATGTAATATACAACACAAATAGTCCTTTCTTCGATGGCGTTGCTCGTGCCGTGTATTTTCGTATCATCGGAAGCAAACATCCAGACATGTGAATTCGAAACACACTGGTAACTCCTACACTGAATTGCTCCCAGACAGAGATCTAGTTTAATCAGATCTGTCAGTCAGTCAGTCATTATGATTTTGATTAATTTGAGCATATTTAGGAATAATTTTCACTTGTTTCATGTTCATATTTTGATCTGGCTGTTCTGGGATGGGTTCGGTTCTTTGCATTACAAACACTGTGAAATGTAACAAAATGTCAGAGTTACGACAAGTCCATTTAAATGGGTAAAATTTTGATCTGAAGAAGGTAATAAGATACATTAATTACATCAGTGCCTCCTGGTATGTTGTAAAAAGAATGTTCACAGACGAACAACAACAACAAAAAAATCATACTTCCAAAATACATGTATGATCTGCCTAGTTCAATCTTTAGATTTCCATGTCTTGAATAACAAAAAACGCAAAGTCTCACTGCCCCGAAAAGAGACAAAATAGCTAAGCCTTATTCATTTGATGTAAGAAAAAAATGATGAGTGGCATTGTCTATTGTCTGACATTTGTTTCCGAGACATGGAGAAAGTCTTGTCAACGTTGAGAGTAGTAGCTGAATGGATAATTAGATGATCCGGATGCACATGATGTGAGAAAAAATAATCCCTTCAAGTTATCGGAAATGTCAGATTTAGTAGAACCCTGTTGCAGATCGAATACGTTTTATGTTACGTGTTGCTAAACGACGATACCATCTTATCTTTAGTTACAGTGAGCGGAAAAGGGGCGGGTCGTGAGTGGCACAGTGTGTATTGTCAACATAAGACAGAAGAGATAATTTAATATTGTTAAATGTTTTATAGTCATTAAAGTAAGAAGAAAAGTTAGTCGAAAGAGGGCTTTAAAGTTGCAGCTTGGAGCACAGTGACAGCTGCTCTTCCTATACCGGGTGTCCAAGAAAAAGCGGAACGATGGATTTTCAGTACTTTACCTTCGAAACGTAGATAGGTTTTTGACATCAGTGTGTAAAGCATCTTCTACCGAAGAGAATGATACCGGGATCATTGAATTCTGTGAAGTTATTTTGATTCTATTCGCGTTTCCTAAAAATACAGTAATTTTCAAATTTCGCATGCTTTTTTGCGACAGATCAGCGCAGAGTTGTGTCGGGAATGGCCTTTCATATGGCATGTTTGTTATTCACATGCATCAGTGGTCTTCCCTCAAACATCGTATTATGAAAGGCCATCCCGATACAATTCTTCTCTCATCAGTCGCTAAAAATTGAAAACTTCTGTATTTTAAGAAAGGGGCACAGAACCAAAACTCCTGCACCAAATTCGATGATCTTGATATCATTCTCTTCAGAAGAGGATGCTTTACCCACATATGTCCAAAAATTATCTACTTTTTGAAGGTAACGTACGAAAATTCCACCGTTCCGCTTTTTCTGGGACATCCGGTATAGAGCGCTGTTACTAATCATGAGTTTTTTACCCTTAACCTACTGGAACCGGAGAGAATTCAGTAGTCAACGAGTTCTCGTATTGATTGTTTGGGGGTCAGTGAGAAAGACAAAATTAATGAGATCGATGAAGCAAAAAAAAAAAAAAAAAAAAAAATCATAATATGACGGCGTTAAAACAAATGGTATAAGGAGGGAAACTAGCGTTTGTACAGAGAACTAGACTCTACAGCTGTTGGACTTACCTGAATAAAAAAGGAGTTCAAATCATGGGTCGTCACCAGGGACCCTACCACGGTTCCAGGACCTAAAGATGTGATACACATGAATGACTCATGAACCTATGTTTTAACTCAACAGTCGCTTCATTTTCAATTAAGAGTCGTTGTTGTCACTGTCACATCGCGAGCCTCCCCAGGTTCGGTGATTCTGTCTCATCTACTACTTATTTTAGACCGAATTTGGCACAGACCTTGCTTCTTTTCGATGACTAAAGTTTACGGTTTGTTAAAATACCTAATTCATTTACACAAAAGTCTCACCCTGACATGCTAGCCCTGGATCTGTCCTCATAAGAGGACCTCCTTAAATTAAGGAAAGCACCAGGGCGCCGTTGCATAAAACTTGCTATTATAGTAACTTTGCCATCAGTGGTAAATTTCATGGAACACTGGATTTTGATTGACTGTTGACATGGTTGAGCAACGTTACCATGGTAGTTACCATTGATGGCAAAGTTACTATAATAGCCAGTTTTTATGCAACGGCACCCTGATCGGATACCAAGTTTGAATTGGCTACTTTGGTGATTATTTCTTGATAAGCTACATTAATTACGTTACAGAGAAACAGTTATTTTCTCGGCTTACTGTGGAAAATACAAGTTCACATATTTTTACGTAATTATACTACAAAGTCTGACCTTTATATTTACAAAAATTATATTTTATATAAACTAAGTAATTTAGCATGGTTCGTGAATTGTCATATAATTAGCTGCGTGTGTATGAAGTGTAATGCTTCCAAAAATTCATGGCTTTAGTGTGCATGTAAACAGAACAAAATTCAAAACCCTCCCAAAACTCGCAATTGGTTTCGTTTAAATTATCATAGTAAGAGCTGAAGAATAAGAAACGCAGATCTGGGTTGTCAAAAATACCGATATTTCAGATGTGTGGGTTTTAAAAAAAAATCACATTCACCTTATTGATGCTAGTATTGTAATCATCATGATCTCACATCGCCATGGAAATGTGGATAAAGTTTAATGAAGTCCATCTCGCAGTGGCTATTTCATTTTGTAGCTCTGGTGTGCGCAGTTCTGACGTACTTGTCTCTCTATTTGTCCCGCTCGTCGCCGGGAAACTGCGCGAAGCATTTCCCTTGGCAATTCGAAACCTGTCACGGTACCAGCTCATGAGAGCCATCCAGAGGCAGATGCCGCATTAAGGACTTGGTGACGTCACTCCAGAAATTGTGACGTGAATTGCATATAATTCTGGCTAACATTATCTGTGTTCCTTTTGCTTTGGAATCGGTACGTGACATACGGGTTGCGATGAAGAATAAGGGTTTTTGAGTCATGATCCGGTTGGCCTAGGCATCCATATGATTATCCTAAAACAGAATGTAGAGAACAACGATTGACTGCCCTTGCATTCAGTAGCCAACTTCTTACTAGACCATAATGGAGCTGTGAATATACGGTTCTGGATCTTTACTTCTGTCGTCTTTACCAACAGAAGGGACTGGAAGCTTGAGAAAGGATGGATAGCTTAGTTTTAGCCTACCCCACCAAGAAAGGTGATACTGTGGATTTACGTTTGCTTATTCGTCTTATGGCGAATACTGGAAAATTATCCACGGAAAAAGACATTTCAAATGCTCTTGGAGAGTCTTAATCACCTGCAGTCTTACAGAAGATATTCAAAATCTATATATTGGTCTCATGATCTTCGCTTTTCTGGAGTCGCCTTTGTCTTATTTGCTATATAATTTTTTTTGCAGAAAAGATGCATTGTTACTTGTCTAGTGACGGGTGTATGCTTTCGAGAGGTGTACTGCTATCACTGCATAGAAATGTTAACCATAGTACCCTGAGAGTTCTCTCTCTCTCTCTCTCTCTCTCTCTTCACCCCCACATTTGTCTGTTAGCTTCTCTCCATCCCTCTCTGAAACATCAGTATAATCTGCACACACCCAGCATTTTTTTTCCAATGTTCAGCATGCAGTGTGTTGAGGATTTCATGAAGTTTTCAGGAGATTTTGTGAATCCTTAGGAAGGGTATTGAACCAGCTTCTGTAGCTCTTTGACACGAACTTTGGTACATGAAGTCTTTTAAATTGGAGCTCTAAGCACGGTCTTACAAAGAGTTGCAAGTGATTCAAATCGATTGTAACTTTGAGATTGATCTCAACTGTGTACTTCAGAGATAGGAGTTGAGATCAAAGTTGCGATCGATTTGAATCAATCGCAACTCTTTGTGAGACTGGGCCCTGTTGTAGTTCCTCCTTTAAGTGCAAGCAATGCTAAAAATAATTGGATGATACACTACTTTATTGTGAGCCTCTACTGAGTATGTCTTTATGTTTGTCAAGGAATGGGGCGACTGACAAGAGGATGAGCTTCAAAGAATCCGTCCCTCCCTCTTTGGCTTATAATATTTTAATTAAGGACGGCTCTTAATTTGTTTGTAGCGTCAAACATTCAAAGCTTAACTCTGAGAACCTTTAAACCTGTTTGTGCCGTCAAAGGTACGCTACCCATTCACAGCATGCCGTTGTTTGCAGTAACATTTGAAAAACTATCCATGACCATTGCACGTCCAGGCTTTGTTCATTAATGTATAAGTCACGATGCAGTCTCTATTATGCATATATCTTTATCTTCAAGGTTTCACACAGGAAGTGCAGAACAGTTGCGAAAGACTGTCCAAGGTTGTCTACAACTTCCCACTGCATCTGTTCTGAGCACAAATTCGTCACTAGCTGTATTCTTTATCAGATGTACTCCCGGGATGTATTTTGGATCACTTATTCATGTGTGTCATACTTTAAGACATTTAAGGACAATTGTGGAGGGAGTGGGGAAGGGGTTTTAAGTTTTAGGAGTGAAGACGGTGTGTAATTTTAACATTTGACAATAGCTTCTATGACAAGCCATCATCCCTTAATTTTGAAGGGCCATTGAGGGCATCTAACTATAATTTTAACTGCGTATCTGTTCTTTAGGTGGCAAGTATCTTAATTATCATATGAAAAAAACATTTTGTGGTACATGGAAAGCTCGTCAACCATAGCCGGGTGGCTATCGAAATCCTCATTTTCTTTTCCGATCTTTTCTTCTGTACAGCGTATAATTTCGTCAACACCCCAAACCGTCCGCACTCATCGCTGTCCGACCAACAGAACATGGGGACCCTTGAGCTTAGTCTTCGCTACCCGACGGGAGTCCACGTCGGGATGGAACCCGAATGCAATGGCTTCCATGGCCTCGACGACCACGATGAACACGAACCAGAGTAAGTCAGAGTGCAAGGTCGTGGTAGAGGTGTATTAAGAGTGATGGTGGGATGACTGATCAAAATGAAATGGGACCAAGACTTAGGTACGCAAGTAGCGTCCTTTAGCCTTTGAAATTGGGTTCAAGTCTCAGATGCGGAAGGAACATTCATTGGCAACACACGATCTGCTGTTTTTAAAGAGGAGAGAACGGGTACCTTTCAGGCAGGGGTGTCGCTAGGGGGGGGGGGGGGGAGGTGGGGTGTGACACCCTCCCCCCATTAAAAATTCTTGGCAAATTCGCGATCGCTGTCGGCAAGAGAGAGAGAGAGAGAGAGAGAGAAAAGGAGAGGGAAGAGGAAGGAGGGGAAAAAGAAAAGAGGAGTAAGGTGCCCAAATAGAGTAATATTCGGTTTAATTGCTTGTGTATTTTGACGACGAAATAACACTGGTACCACGAAAGAGAGTGTATATTTTTCCTCGCTCTGCGGAAGGAACATTCATTGGCAACACACGATCTGCTGTTTTTAAAGAGGAGAGAACGGGTACCTTTCAGGCAGGGGTGTCGCTAGGGGGGGGGGGAGGTGGGGTGTGACACCCTCCCCCCATTAAAAATTCTTGGCAAATTCGCGATCGCTGTCGGCAAGAGAGAGAGAGAGAGAGAGAGAGAAAAGGAGAGGGAAGAGGAAGGAGGGGAAAAAGAAAAGAGGAGTAAGGTGCCCAAATAGAGTAATATTCGGTTTAATTGCTTGTGTATTTTGACGACGAAATAACACTGGTACCACGAAAGAGAGTGTATATTTTTCCTCGCTCGCTGCCCTCGCTCGTATCATATTTAGATACAGGATGTTTTCGGAAAGCAAACACATTCGGCAAGTGAGATGAACAATAATTTAGATATCTTTAGGCCCATCATGTATTTTGATGCAGAATTATCACTTCTACCATAAAAAAAGAGTACATATATTTTTCCTCGCTCGCTGCGCTCGCTCGTATAATATTCAGATACAAGATGGATTTGGGGAAGCAAACGAATTCGGCAAGCGAGGTTACCAAGTGAACATGACAAAACAGATATCTTATAGTTCCATCGTGTATAATATTTAGATACAGGATGGTCTTTGAAAGCAAATAAATTAGATAAGAGAGGTGACCAAATTTATCAAAATAGATATCTTAAAGGCCCATCGTGTATTTTGATGAAGAACTTTCACTTCTACCATGAAAAGGAGTATAAATGTATTCTTCCTCGCCCGCTACGCTCGCTCGTATAATATTCAGATACAAGATGGATTTGGGAAAGCAAACGACTTCGGCAAGCGAGGTTACCAAATAAACATGACAAAACTGATATCTTATAGTTCGATCGTGTATTTTGATGAAGAATTATCACCATGAAAAAGAGTAAATATATTTTTTCCTCGCTCGCTGCACTCGCTTGTATAATATTTAGAACAGGATAGTCTTTGAAAGCGGATTAATTAGGCAAGAGAGGTGACAAAATGTATGATTTAGATATCTTATAGGCCCATCGTGTAGTTTGATGAAGAACTATCACTTCTACGAAAGAGAGTGTATATTTTTCCTCCCTCGCTGCGATCGCTCGTATTAAATTTACATACAAGATGGTTTGGGAAAGCAAACAAATTCGGCAAACAAGGTGACCAAATGTACATAAGTTAGATATCTCATAGTAAATTCCATCGTGTATTGGGATGAAGAATTATCACTTCTACTACGAAAAAGAATATTTTTTTTCCTCGCTCGCTGCGCTCGCTAGTATAATATTAAGATTTAGGATGGTCTTTGAAAACGAAAGAATTAGGCGAGAGAGGTGACCAAATATATGATTTAGATATCTTTAAACCCATCATGTAGTTTGATGAAGAACTATCACTTCTACGAAAGAAAGTGTACATTTTTCCTCGCTCGCTGCGCTCGCTCGTATTATATTTAGATGCAGGATGTGAGGTGAACAATTATAATTTAGAAGGAAAATATGATAGAGGCACACAATCGAACATGCCTTGTGAAGAAAAATACAATTTTTGTCTAATGATTATTTCATGAAATGGTCGGTACTTTCGAGTTGTTATTCTAGTATTTTGAAGTGACTACCCGTGATCGATTTGTAGTCAGTTAAATCAGTGTTCGTTATTGTCTTCAATTTTTCCTATTTCTGGGTTGACTATTACGTGCTATTAGCATGAAGGGGTAGGGTTGCAATAAAAATTGCATCCCCAAAGGAATTAAGATTGGCATAACTTAATTCCACTGAGGTATTTTTTACAAACCTCATTTATCAATTATTATTGCTTATGACAACCATTTTCTGGTTACAACGCAATTCACTGCCATGCCTTTCTGATAGAAATATTTGCAAGAGTTAAACTTTCGGCATAAAAAGTCAAAATGAAATCAACTCAACTGAAACAGCATTCTTTTTCGATATCCTTTTACCATAGGGAAGATGTGTGGACATTGATGAGTATGATGCACGCTCTGATCGTGGTCACCATGGTTCTCGTCCTGGATACCGCTCAGGTCTTCCTCCGTGACTCGGCCGAAGCTCGGCCGGTGTTACTGCGGCACGTCGAAGGTTTCTTCATCTTCCTCTATCTTGTCTCCATCGCTTGGATGATCGTCGTCATAGTATTAAAGAGACCACTGCCCTCTAGCGACGACGAAGAGAGACTCGATACCCAGGCGGGAAGTCGATACTTAAATGGTGAGTTTTATAACAGTTAGCTATAGCACAAAACATGACACATTATACACCCTGCTGTATGCTTCATTTTGCCTTTGATCGGGCAGCACTCACGAACGTACAATGCATTTTAGAGACATAAATTTTTATCATGCTTTATGCAATCCTCACTATTTCGTATATGGCGTCACCTATACCCAACAAGTAGACCTACAACTGTGTCATACAGGAAACTGCACATTAAAAGTTTATTTAATGGGTATGTTTTAGCTTTGGATCGCATGTAGACCTGTCTGACACAAAGGAGGTTATACACAGCAGTTTTTGTTTGAATCAGTAAATCAACCTTCCAGATTTTCAGAAATAAACATATCAAAATAGGTGATCAGTATAACAATTATTTATGGTCTCACGTAAAATTATATTGCAGTCAAATACAAAATAATATTTGGCATTTTCATAATAATGAAAGCATTAATACCTTTCGATTTATTTAGCGCATACTAATTAACGCTTAATTTTTCGTGCGCTTTACATTAAAAAAGGGCTATGACGGGTAGAATGCGTTTTAAAGACAATGAAAATACCTGTATCAGTAAACCTGAAAAGACACTTCGTTCGCTGGAACTTGTTCAGTGCCTTGTGTTGGGTGCGGCTGAATTTGGGTGATGAGATGAGGTTAAGGGGCGGTCACGATAAATGCCAAACGGTAGAAAGGGTTGTCTCGATGACAACCACAACATGGCAAGTTCGCCAACATGGATGTTCCATAGTTGGTCAGTCTTATCCCTTCTAGTGCTACACATCGCCCAAAATGAGGAAATTGTAAACAAATAGTTGTTTTATATCAATCTGATATACATTTACTTTACAATAAATAGTCAATTTCTTCTTTGCATAAACATAAAATAAAATCTTTAAAGTATTCATTGTTATTGAAAAATCATATCATCTTGATACATTTCAAAAGGCTTGCACTCCTTACCCACATCTGGGGAGGTTTTAAGATTAAAGTTAAATAAAACATTCGGCTTAGCTTCTAAAAAATCAAGGAAAACACAAGAATGTAGCACAAGGCAGATTTCATTCTAATATCACAGTTGATGAAAGTTACATGTAGAATTCTACAGGGACCAATCAATTAATCGGCTTGCTTTCATTGTTATGATTATTGAAGCATTGTAGCCCCTAAATTTTATATCTCAACATCTATCGGCAATAATGGTTGCGGTCATGAAAATCACGAGCCCGCATTTAAATATAGGTCTGGGTGACCTTATCAATGCACTTGGGCTTTGCAGGAGAACTTCCTATGTGGGATCAGGAACTTGAGTTGTCTAATTTTAGATATAGTACAGAGCATACGGGATTAGGGGAAACACATGACGGGGGCTGTATTACCTTGTGGGACATGAACTCCGCAGCGCACGGATGCTTCTAAATTATTGTGGGACATTGGCAGCGCACGGATATCGTGTGCGCTGCTCTCGAAAAATTCGGCTGGTTATATGACCGGCGGTGAGTCACCGAAGGAATCAAATTGATTGTTCCGGTACCATTCCTATAAATGCCATTTGTCTCGTACTTATTTGGTGTAGAAAATTCAAAAAGAAATCATACATTCATACTAACTTATTACAAAAGCTCAAAGTCCCGAGGCCTTTTCCTGTTTCATGCGTCGACACAACATCAACAAATAAAAAGATGAACAGACCAGTGTTAAAATTGTATTTTGAAACTGAACAATTCTTCACTTTTATATATTCTACCATTCTAATGTTGTTGTCGTTCTTATTCAATCATTTTGAAGCAGTTGTTTTTAAACACGTTAAAGGTTCCGATATTTCAAGCTGTTTTTTGTTACAATTATCAACGATAAATCTTGTTTGACTTTTTCCCTTGAAGTTTAACCCCTTTATTTCAGCTCCTCAAAACTTTCCAAATCGACTAATTTGAAATACAAAAGTCTTCTTTCTCCCACACTGGAAATAAATCAGGCCAGCCTTTCAATCAATTCTAGATACGCTATTCATACATAATTTTCGAAAACAATTCAGCAGTCTTAATTTCTTCCTAGAGTTGCTTTGTGGCAGTTTTTGCGATCATATAATATTTACCTTTATGAAATTATGATGCCGATGAATTCTTGTCTTTTTCCTTTCCAGTCGGACTGCTGTTTTTCGGTACAGGCAGTTGCCTATGGGCAATCATGCGAACAGCCTCGCATATCGAGAAGAATGGGGGTCCATGTGGCCCCCGAGGCATCTTTGCCTTCGGGTCAATCCTCAGTGTGGCTTTTACTATGCTGCAGATCTATTACTTCTGGAGGTTCTCTCGCTACTGTATCGTCAGGTGGGAGCCCTTGGCAAAGTAAGTAAGAGGGAGTAAAATAAATTTTTCTCTTTTTTTCTTTTTTGCGTGGAACACGTTATAACATGACTATTATGGCGGATCTTTGCAGATCATGGCCCTACACAGCGGGGGGGGGGGGGGGGGGGGGGGGGGGGGGGGGCAGGGGGGAAGTTGTCTCCCCCCCCCCCCCCCCCCCGAAATTTTTAAGACCTATATTTTTTTACTGAAAATTTTCCACAATTTCACCAAAAGTGTGCACCAAATCCTTTAATTTCAATTTTAAAAATGCAATTGCGCCCTCGTGACAAGCTCGGTCTCTTCGCTCCCTCGTTTGCGCGTTTCCTCGAACATTTTACTCACTCTTGCCCCCCCCCCGGAAAAAATTTCTGCGTACGGCCCTGTTGCAGATGCATTCTGATAGGAAATGCCAGCAAAAAACTTTGTCTGTTGTTTCTTACTATTCACTATATTCACATTTCCATGATTACTGCGACTCAATTTGGCCCAGGGGGTTGCCTTCAAAGAAAAGTGATTGATGTTGTAGGGGCCTTCTCTTTTAATCGTCATATCGTTTAATTTCATCTGTAAATAATATTGACTGGAAAATAAGAAATATCTCCCTGCTTCCCTTCTGTATCTTCCCATTGTGTCAGAATGGCCCTCATGCACCTGTGCGCCAACAACGTGGCGGTATGGGCACGAACCATGATCGAAGAGACGTGGGAGGATTTCTTGTTGAAGTACATGAAAGGCTCTGCTTACGGCGACAAGGGTGGCAAGGGAGGCTACGACAAGGGTTCTTCGGGGAAGAGCTACGACACTGGAGCCGGTGCTAGCTACGACCCGACCGGTACGGCTTACGACGCTGGGACGGGCTACAACCCTGGGGGCAGCCCAAGCTACGGAGGGGGTGGCCAGACAGGCTACAGCACAGGAGCTAGGCTACTGCAAGAATTTGTGGGGTTCACGACACAAGACCCAGCCCCTGTCTTTGGAGGATATGGTGATGCTGTGTACGGCTACGGCGGTTACGGAGGTGTAGTGGAAAACCACCTGAACCCGCATGGCGTCATCTGTGCGTAACCTTCTCCCTCCTTACCTTATTAACATATTCTCCTCACAGCCCGAACGATGTAGTCCCTATAAAGCAAACAGCAAATAATAATAATAATAATGAAAATAACTCATAAAAGAAAAATTTGCTCTCTGGAATGCAGTGTTATCCTGAAGATGCTTCCATTTATTACACAAAATACGGGACGTATTTTATCATGATCTGCGAAATTTTCCCCGTCGCTCTTCAAATCTCTCAATATAAGTTGTAGCACCATAATTATCTTTCATTCATATAAGTCTAGAATGATTTTCTCGTGTTACAAAGGTGTTGTGATGAAAAGAAAATGCATATCATGAAAAGTTTTCATATTTCCTGGGCCTACAGATAAAGTTTGTTCTTTTCTTACCTTTCCTTTCAGTCCTTCCCTCTGTCGCTCTTCAAATCTCGATATTTCGTGATAATGACAAAAAGCCCTATTTTGGGAATGAGGTTGCTTTGCTCCCATGTCTCCATATACTTCTAATAATTTTGCAGTATAATCAAGCGTTTCTACCAAACGAATAATATAATCCAGCCGACTCCCTACATCCAAACCAATGAATACCCCAGCCCCCTCCCGCTCCCGCTTTCTTTCCATTTCAAGAACTATTGCCCGCCTATATGATTATATTGATACTGACATAGTGCAATGCCGGTGTAACTATTTTAACCTAACACATCCTAATGTAGACGTTTACTACTTGGAATGAATAACATCTTCATTCTAACATGACTTGTTATGTAGCCACTACCCTTCCTTTCAGTGATTCATTACAACAACAAAAAAAGAAGAATGAAATGCTGGTATCCTTTGCTTGCTGTAGTCGTTTGAAAAATAATTTCGAATTCCACGTTGAAAAGATATACACAGGTGATAACGTACATTTAATATGTCCAAATTATAGAACATCGTTTTCAGACTAAAAAGCTACGAGAATAGCTTTGAATTCGATCCTCTGATCCTAATTCAATGAGGCAATTGTCTTACAGCAGTAAAAAGATATAATTGTCTTTTGTTTGTCTACAAAGAAATGTCCCGAACTCCTCTGAAAAAAAAGTAAATAAAAACCCAACCTTTCTTTGAACCTTGGGAATCGGTATTAGGACTACGTGTGATCACTTTTTTTTTAAAATTAAAGAAAATATCATATCTAGTGGCATTTCCAATGAAAGTTAATCATGTCAAGATGGCAGTCGGACCCTTGTGAAAAACAGCTCCTTAGTTGACTAGGGCCTATCCGTCGCGTGAGTGGAAAATAAATTATTAAATGAATAAATAAAATATAACAATGAACAATATTAACTTCTAGAAAGAAGATCACATAGAAATCTAAATAATGCTGGGAATATCATATAATCATTTCATCAACCTAGATAATGGCACCACATACGGAGGAGGCAATGCCACCATTCCACCAGTAGAAGTGTGCCTGGACGGAAAGTACGACACAGGTCTTGGTCTGGCCACCTACAAGGCTTCGGTGTTCCTTTACTCCTTCACCGTGGAGTACAGTATCATCGGAGGGGCTATGGCCTACGTCATGTGGAGAAACATCGGGAGAAAAGTACACACCAGCCACAAACCCACCAACAACACGGAGATGAGTTTCAGGTTAGTGAAAAAACGACATGAAATGGCGATGATTCATGCAAAGGTATATCTAGGCAGGGGCCGCGGAGCGTTTTTGAAAGTGGTGAGGGGGGGGGGGGGGGGAGGGGGGGGGGAGGGGGGGGGAGGGGGGGAGGGGAGGGGCTGAACATATGAACAAGCATACACATTGCCGCGGCTATTGTATAGAGGCCAACGTGTCTACTCAAACAAGTGGGGGAGGGGGGCTGCAGGGGTGCCCCCTTTCGTTGAGAATGGAATTGAAAGCTGGGACAGCAGTCAGACAAGGAAAAAAATCAACAACAGCAACAACAAACCCAGAGTTTTAGGTTGTGGAAAAAAGAATGACATGATATGTAATTATTCATGTATTGAGAAAATGAAATAAATAGTTGAGACGGCAGTCAGAAATGGACCCCAAAAGAAGACATGAGTCGTGGAAATGACATGAAAAAAAACGATGATTCATATTCTCATCCAGGGGCCAACTCCTTCCTCTGCTTTGACAAGAAAAATCTCAAAAGGGCCGTGGGGCGGCAGGAGTCATACTAGGAAATAATTCCGGGGGGGGGGAATCATTAAAGAAATAAACCCTCATCCCATCCGAGTGGTATAACATAAATTGTGTTCTTTGAAGAACTCGACGTCCGTGCTTATTCCCTACCCTCCTCTCAGACAATTAAGGAATCGCCGCTGTTAAGATTATCATATGTAATTGTCAACGTAAAAATCGTCAGTGAAAAGATTGGTATTGGCCATTGATGCATATTTACCGATGTAGTGTATTTTAGTTTCTTTTGTTGAAGTTAAGTGTTTTCTACTTTGAGAATTTGACGGATGCACGTAATGGAAAATGTACCTGAAATAAAACATGAAAAGCATGTATAGAATCAAATCAGTCGTTAAAGTGACGGCATAATGTTGAATATGAAAGCAACGTGCTTAACCTTTTTTTTTGTCACGCTTCCCTTCATTGTATTTACCATATTGTTAAAGAAATGCCCACTGATAATTCTTTTATTTTTCTGGTATAAATATTTCGATTCCACGGTTCCCACCGGACATTTCCTGAATATTCTTGATTTGCATCTGTGCTTACTCTATCATCAAGCGAGTCGTCTAAAGTCTATTTTAAATATAGAAGGATTAGGTTGTCTGGGACTCTTTGTAGAGGGATTGAAATTTCACAAGGTATTTTGTAATTATTTCGTGAGCTTCATGCTCATAATGCATTGTGATTATTTATTTTTAGAAGGGTAGAAACACAGTCCTCAAGAGAGGATCATAAATTGAAACCTGGCGTCAAAAGAAAATCAAAATGGATATCCGTATACGACTAATGGACACAGAATGACGTTGCAATAAACATTAACTGAACAATCTTTACGATGATGATTATGTGTTTTCCATAAAGTGAAATATTTCACTGTATTTGTATCGTGATGTCAAAAAATGTATTTATGTTATGCACTCACGAGCAATGCCTCACTAAAGGAATCATGGATTTGTTAAGATTAAAATATAAGATTTGACTAAACGATGTGAAAATTTTATCGGCAGTCTATTATAAAAAAAAAAAAGACTTCATCCAAAAGTAGGTGCCTACACTGGAAACCAGTGGTACCCCTGAAACATATCAGATACTGGAATGATAACGAAACACATAGCACGTGTGCAACGTTTATCTGAATCCATAAAATACAATACCTGGTATATGGAATAGTCGGCCGTGGCGGAATACCCCCCCCCCCCCCCGAAAAAGAATAATGTGACGGCTCAACCATTAATATCTGAAATATTCTAGTGCCAGAAACGGAGTTATGAAAAAAAAATCGGAAGGAATATCACTTGTCTAATTGCAGAGGGGAGGTGGGGGTAGGGTGGGAATCACCGCCTAAAATATCCTATTATGACGTGATATTTGCTAACAATAACCCTTACAAAGTCACCCCACCACCACCACCACCACCGAGAGCAGTATCTTTCAGAGGAGAAGCTCCCCGATTGCATAATACATATACATGTATGAACTAGTGTAGAGGTGTTGTGGATCAGTGGATAAGTCTCCGGACTTTGAACCACAGGGTCCGGGGTTCAAATCCCACCGCTGCACTCGCGTCCTTTGGCAAGACGTTTATCTACATTTGTCACTCTCCACCCAGGTGTAGTAAATGGGTACCCGGTAGGAAGAAATTCCTTGAATGCTCGAACGCCTGATCAGGGTAGCCGTGCTAAAGCCGGGGTAATGATATGCAGCGCTTAGAAACATTTGTATTAAGCACTATATAAATGTTGCATATTATTATTATTATTATTATTTGCCTACACCAGGATTTATACTTTTTTCTGACATGGATTTTTTTTTTGTTTTTTGCTTATTGGTACTTTTTATACAAACATTGGCTTCTTATTATTCTTATAGGCTATATTTACATTTTTCACAATCTCCTTGTTTATTTAGTTTCGAATGCGGTCTTCTCCTCGGTGTCCTGTGTACCATGTGTGGAGTCATCATCCTCATCCTCAACATCATCTATCTAGGCGACCCCGAGAAATCGGAAGAGAGCTTCGTCAGTATCCATGGTTACCGAATCTTCCTTAATTTTGTCTCGATACTGGGATGTGTGCTGGCTTTTATTGGGATACACAGAGGCGGCTGGCAGGTAAAATGTCCACGAGTTTTCAAAAGCACGTCTTCACAATCACACTTTTGATTATTGTATCCATATATTCCCGACTTCTGTTGCTTGTCCTGTTTTAGACAAGAGAATGCACTATGATTTTTCTTTCTCAACCAGTATCGATGAGGGCTCCGTTTTGATCATCAATGATAATTTGTGTGTATATTTCAGTAGCATATACATGTATCGTATATCAATATGACAAAATGTGACTGAATATCACCAAACTCTTCATAGTCCTTAGCTCCCTTCTTTCCTTCCCCCTATTCCCACCCCGAGAAGAAACTTCTCACATCTTTGTGAGACTTGTCTTTATTATTTGCCCCATCAAATGTTTTTTTAAAGTTCTATTATGAACTTCTCTCCACAAATATGGCGAGATTGTCCCTTCACCATTTTAATTACCATCAAGACAAGACATTTATTTCTTTTGAATTCACCTGAAATAGTTTATTTAACTGAAATGATGAACTGGGCATTATTTGATTTGTTACAGACGGATCATAGCGCTGGACCTGCTCATCGAGTGGACGCAGCGCTGCTGTGGATCTGTGTGACTGGCGTGTTCCTACAGGGGATCTACACCTTTGTAGCATCTGCTGCTTCCATGGGTGTGTCCAAACACGCAGGACTCATCTGGGTGGATGAGACTACTCATTTGATCCAGACAGTGATGCAGGTGAGGAACTCTACGAAAGAATGATTTTCCGGACAGATAGAGACCTTGAAATAAACAGAGATTGAGCCGGAATAAGTCCGATCCCATAACTACCAAGACAGATTTGGAGATCATACAAGACTGCCTGTACCAAGAGGATCAGACACCGGCAATGCAAGGCAGTAACCGAAAAAGCACACACGATTACATATAGATAGCAAACAACCACACCAACAACACACACCCACACACACCCACACAAAAGCGATAGGACCCTATCAACAGTGAAATACATAAATATTCACAGACTGATCAAGACCGAAGTTCTATACAATAAAGGCATACTTGTAAAATCTCATGTAGAGTAAGAATTACTTATCAATCTTAAAGCCTGTGTACTTCTTTTTCGAAAGAGTTTCCTTGGTTATTGCTGTTAGGAAATGCAGTTTTGAAGACCGTACAGGTACCAAAAGCTCAAGATAAACATGTGTGTCTCACTTTACCTTACGCAGGTGATTCTAATTCTAGACGCCATGCATCGCAAGCCCCCTGAAGACTTCAAGCAGACCCGCACTAAGCAGATCATCATGTTCCTGCTTGTCTGCAACATCACCTGGTGGCTGGTCAACACCTACGAGCTCAAGGGCGGCTACGACCTGTTCGCTCTGGAGAATAACTACTACGGTGCCACGGCCTGGTATGTCATCGTCCACATCGCTGCCCCGCTGAAGATCCTCTTCCGATTCCATTCCACGGCTTGCTTCTTCGAGGTTTGGAGCACAAAGGGAGTAGATACAAATGCTGGCCATTAATCCTTGATGGGCCGATTACCCGTCGATGGATCCTAGTCCGTGGTCAGCCCCACACGGAAAAAAACCATGTGGGTAAACCCCTCCGCAGACGGGGGACAACTGAAGTTTACTCGAACTATTGATAAATACGCATTGAGTTGATGAAGCCGATCTGATGGACTATTGTATTGTTACTTCTTTACTTCATGCGAACGGAAACATTCACGTGTACACAGAATTAGTTCATGAAAATATTCTACAACACATCATTATATTCCAAATTTATAGATTATGTCTGAATGAAAGTTGATCTTGACCAAAAAGGGGGAGAGTCGTGCTTGACATAGCAACAACTTTAATGCCAGATGCACTACATCTATACAAATGCTATCACTGAGATCAGCGTTACTTGAATGGCTTGCCACTTAACCCTTAACTTTGATTTAGGGCAATTCCACGATAAGGGTGTAATTCCGTTACGAACATTTTCAGACTTTCTGTGCCTCTTTTATACTCTCCCTCCCTTCTCACCATTTAATACTCTGTAGATATACCCATTCTTTCATGTGAGCTCTTTCATTCCAACAATTTTATTCTTAAATTCATAATATTGTGGCGTAACACCTCGGTAATGGAATTGCCAGAAAAAAGCACTCATTTTAAACCTCAGACATGTCTTTTAAAATCAAACATGCATTATACCAACACAGACTAAGATTTGGAATTCTTTATTGTTTCAGCTTTTTTTAAATCAAAGATTTGGTTATTCCTGGCTAACAAAGTGTTTGTTTTTACTATAAAATAATGTGAACAAGGTGACTGTTTTTTCCGACGCGGAATTGCCCATTAGTGAGTAAACAGATCTATTTATCATCCAAAATTACATAACTTTGACTTTTTCCTGTCTCAGTGCCTATGCCCATCAAGGTAGACTGGTCCACAAAATGGAAAATGTATGGGTCGATATCATTTTATTTCGAGAAAGAAGAAAAAATATGAAAGCAATCAGCATACGTCAATTGTTTCTTCATGTACTTTGTTCATGCTTAGTTGAGATGGATATCTAATGTATCACTTACATGTATGTTCGTCAACTGTTTTTATCTTTAGTCAGTCACACGATTGTTCTTTCTACATGGGTATTATTTTCAAATACTTTTCATCCTTATCCATTATGATCATTGCTTTATGGGAGGTTTTTCTTATGAAATAACACTTTTTTTTTTAAACCTCTGTGCAATTAAAATGTAAAATTCATCGCCTTGTGCAATATTTCGACCTCTTATTCTTTTTACAATAATCACTTTTCATCTGACTTGCTGTTGCAGTCTGCATTGCAAAACAAAGTCAAAGGAAAAATATGTATGTGGAAATATTGATGGTGCTTGAGCTTCCTGTTATGTTAAAGAGGCGTATCATTAAGCTGTTGTTACCGCGAGAGACATATCCCGGAGATATAGTCCCATGCAGGAGTCATGGTTGATGCTTAAGATTTCTTGTTAAATATGCCTGGTATTCTATGATTTATCAATTGAGAAGTATGAAGAACATGAAGGCTTACAATAGACCCGGCGTACAGAACCTAAGTCAGACGTCGGTTTCGTAAGCGCCCTCATTCGTGCTCGGGCGTACGCGTACGTCCATAATTTACTTACTAGTTGCTTTTATCAGTTGTGTTTATGTTCATTGAGAGTATATTTGAACTTGCAATATCTATAGATGTTATAGAAGTAATATCTGAAGCTATAGATAAATAAAAGTGATATTTGAAGCTCGATGGTATAGTTGCAATGAACTCACCAGCATATAGAAAAAAAAAATCTTTGGGTGATTGATATTCTTTGAGGCTGAGGCTTGTATGATGCAGAAGTCTGCAAATAAATGAGCAAATTTGTTGTTTCGCCATGCTTTAAAGGTGCTGTTTAATATTGCAACATTGTTAGTTAAAGTATTTTATCTCCTCGTGTAAATGTCTCAGAATACTAGGGAAGTCACTCGTGAGCATATCTACAAAGATAACAATCAACATTAAATTTTAGTGCGAGAGAATGCAATGTTCAGGCTCCTTAGCTAAGATTGATATCTTACAGAGATAAGGATAACTATAATAGAATCATAAATATCATCATACCTACAAGAATGATTCCAAAATAAATTCATTATAGGAACTCCTATAATCTTATGGCCCAAACCATCAAGTTTTAGCTTAAAGATATGTTTTCAAAAATTAATGAAAGAGTTAAATAGTACCTTTATATTTTGTTTTCTTCTCCATCCTTTGTATTCACCCGTATGATGTTGCTTATAGCCACGGAATAGAATACATTATTCGAGAAAAAACAGCTTAAAAAGCATAGTTCTTTGATTTTCAATTTTTTTTGTACTATTATTTCTTCTTTCATTTTATCGATATTAAGACAATTAAAAGAAATGTTATTGAGGTCATGTTATGTTTGTCTTTATTTACAAAAGGTAAGCTCATATTCTTTTTTTTTTTAATCTAATTGATATGATATAGAGACTGATGAAGAAAATAAACTCACTTAAACATGAAGATTGAGTTGAACAAAATGGATATTTGTTCAAATGTATTGTAAATGTCCAATGTAAAATGTAAGAAAGATTTGACATGCAAGTTAAAATGTGGCTATGCAAGTATATAAATATATATATATATTATTTTTTGTAACATAATCTAATGTAAATAATGATAGTTACTTTGTAATGGCAGCGGTAGGCATTGTATTCATCATGAATAATGCATCTTTTGAGGACATAACTACACCCAGTTATCTAAAGTGTATGCCAGTTTCTCTGTCATATTACTTGAATAGTTGAGTGAATACAAGATGAGTTTTGACACAAAGAAAGGATAATAATGGTTGTTTATATGCAATATTCAATATGTCTATTATTTTTTATTCTCTGCTGTCAATTACATGTTCAAGCTCGAATCGAACACTTAAGTTTCTGTTTTGTTCTCTTTTGTGTCATTTGTGTCCGGATAGGCATGTGCGGCTCGCTCTTTCAGTGTACCAACGAAAAGGTGCTGAAAACACTATCAAGTACATAGTAAATTCATGTGCTTTCATACAACTGTACTAACCGTAGCATAATGTACGGTCACTCCTGGAATTGAAACAATCACTATGAACATGACGGACAAAGAAAGCGGACAAAATAAACAACCCCTCATTCTACCCTTCACAATGGTTCTGGTAGTCAAAAGAACATCCCTTCACTGCTGTTGTCTAAAATATGTGGAACAGGTGTCACATGCATATTCACCTGGAACTACATGATTAAACATAATAGCTGTGAAGGGATGTTCTTTTGACTACCAGAACCATTGTGAAGGGTAGAATGAGAGGTTGTTTATTTTGTCCGCTTTCTTTGTCCGCCATGTTCATAGTGAATACACTTCTGCTACCACGACAACAAGAACAACGAAATAATAATTACAAGCAATAGTAACTATTACTACTACTACTACTACTACTACTACTACTACTACTACTACTACTACTACATACTACTACTTAATCTACTTCCTGCTAAAAAAAAAATATATATATACTTAATAATGATAATGAAAATGCTTACAACACTAACAATGAATGGTAATGATGAAATTAATAACAAACATAATGATACTAAAAAACATAATGATAATAATAAACATAATGATACTACAACTACTACTACTACTAGTACTACTAGTACTACTACTACTACTACTACAAATACTACTACTACTACTACTACTACTTCTACTACATACTACTACTTAATCTGCTTCCTGCTAAACAAAAAATATATACTTAATAATGATAATGAAAATGCTTACAACACTAACAATGATAATAATGAAATTAATAACAAACATAATGATGATACTAATAAACATAATGATAATAATAAACATAATGATACTACTACTACTACTACTACAACTACTACTACTACTACTACTACTACTACAAATACTACTACTACTACTACTACTACTACTACTACTACTACTATTACTACATCATAAACAACAACAAACTACTTACACAAATGAACTGCTTTTATATGTCACATGAAAGGCAGATTTCATTTTAAAGGCGATATCTATAGTTTGTAAACATTTTGCATTTAACATTTCCATCAACAAACAGATTACATAAAAACAAACAACAACGACAATTACAAAAACACTTTTTCAAAAGGACACAGACATAAGGGATACATACGGTACGTATAGATTAAACTCAGACGTTGCATCAAGACTTTAAACAAGGCGATCCAAAACATCAACTAGAGAATCAGGAAACAATTGGAAAATACAGTTTATGCAAATAACACTTTCGAGAAAAGGTCGAGCAAGCCAAACATTTTTTGTAAATTGCTTGGCATATTTTACATAGATGACATATGTGAAGTTGTAAGTAAAAGTCTGATATGAGAACAGAATTACTTTGAATTCATAGATTTAAATGATTTACAAACCTTTACAGGATGGAATCAAAGAAATCACACTGGTATAATTTCAGGAATGAAATTATTTTTCCTGCTTTACAAATAAGAATTGCAAAGAGGTAAAAATTACTTAGAACTCAGGAATTTGGAAAATTATCATGACCATTGACAGAGAAAAGTGAATATTAATTTTGTATAATTCACTATTTTGTTCCGACGAAAATGATGGGCGAAATTTTCTCGTCATTTATAAGCCCCTGTATACAAATACACCTTCGCTTTAACTGAGGTTTGTGTAGACATGAAATCGTAGTTACACCATTCATTCGGTTTTTGTCATAATGAAAGCCGACATGACCGATAAAGGTTTGTATCCCTTCTTCAGCGAGTGTTTAGATACAGGCAGAGAAGAATATTTCTTTTCATCAGAACAAATCAGTGCTGAAATATGTTCACTGCTTATTGTCTTTTGCTGTCTACCGTCATCAGTGTCACTGATTACTATTTCTCTTTCTTTCATGATAACTTGCATGCATCATCATATGAAACATTTCTGCGGTTCGAGCCAACTTCAAGAATAAACCAACCTACTTCACCAGGAGAAATGTAAGCAGCAAAGCTGGTCGGTGATGCAGCACTTCCCCACGGCTTAAACCCTGGATTAGCGGAATCGTTCGGCAGGTAAGTATCCATAATCCGGATACCATTTTCACAGTACATCTCGAGGAAAGACCGGTCTGTACCTTGGATATCTTGGTGAGTTATCATCCACAGATTGCCTTCAAGGTCGCAGGATACCCTATCCGTCCCTTGGATAGGTACCCTTTGACGTAGAGCGCCCTCAGTGTTGAAAGTCAAGACTTCGTCTACGACCACTACAATGATCTTTCCACTCCTGGTCAGGCTCATCTTCGAGACATCCTTGAGATCGACCGAGGTGAGAGGTATAACACCAGTAGACTCACCGCCCCCGGAAGAAAATCTCATGACCTTTGAGACTCCTGAATAAAGTAGAAATACATTGTCGAATAGATCCGAGGCGATGGCATCTACGTATTCGTTGCTCATGCTTGTCAAGAACTCAACTTCTTGCCTTTCGCCTCGTTTGTTGTAGATCTTCACTATGTTCTTTTCCGTAAGAACGACGAATCTGCCACCTGAGAGTGCAGCAATGTCCCTGCCCGAGCTGTATGATCCTTGAATCCTGCCCCCGCTGCCATCTGGATTCAAAACCTCCATGTGACCATCTCGATAACGCATCAGAACGCTGCCATCATTGTAAGGTGCCATCATTTCTATTCTGCCAGATAACCGGACGCGTTGGGTGAGAAGTAATCTTTGAGAAGGGCGTTGAAGATCCGTCACTTAGGTTTTTTGAAAGAGAAAGAGAAATAAAAATGTTTGAAAGTATCTATCGATAATAATTAACAATTAATATCGCGTAGAAAGTAATTTTTATGTCAAAGGTCAAAGGTGAAAGTAACTTGATTCTTCGAGAGATGGATATGCGACAATTTACCAAATAGTTGATGCATGTGCATAATATGATTTACCGTTTTGATCAATTTATTGTCATTTTCAGTATGCCTGGTTTCATTAAACCTCTGGATTTACAACAGAGTTTAAAAATTCTTAAATTTAAACATGGGTTTACACGACCATGAACATGCAGGTCGGGCAGGGCACTTATTCTGTGTACTCGGTTAATAAATTAACAGAGTAAACAGTGTCAGGGTAAGGGTTAGGGCAGCGTCATCTGATGATAACCTGGCATTCGTGTAAGTGGGGCACGGCAAGGAATTCTTTAATTGCCATAAAGTGGCCTCTTATCTTAGATGAGTGCAGTTGTCTAACTGGATAGGCCATGATATTTCCTCATTCAAGGGTGCTTTCATATCATTTTTCACTTACCTGGTTCTGAAATGGATTCACTGTGGTCCTGTGGCCCATCTCTTTCGGACATCTGACGGCGAATGACACCCAGCTTAGGTACATCGAAGATATGGGCAGGACACTCTTGGAAGGACATGGAATCAATCAAGGCAAATTGACGCCTCGCTGAGGCACCACAAGGAAGTTCATAGTCTAATGCACGTGCGGTGCGCCTTGCCCAGTCCTGGTACTGAAGCAGTAGTTTCTTTGGGTCGGTGTTGTCCAATAAGTCTTCTGCAGTCTTGATGTCATCCGAGACCTGTGAAATGGCTTCTGACAAAGGCATCAAGATATCGCTCAGAGCTTGATCAAGACTCTCCCTACTGGAAGCAACCTCTGCCATTAGAGTCTCCTTCTTAATTTGTATCTTATCAGTGAAACTTTTAATGCACTTTATGTAAGATGTTTCAATGGCATTATTTATATCATTCAATCTGTTGTTCCCTTTTGCCCGATTCTCCTCGTATTCGCTACTGAATTCCTTACGAGACTTCAGCCACAACGTCGCTTTAATCATCAACTTGACGATTTCGTCCACCTTTGACTTAGAAGCGTCTTCAACGTTCTTGATCAAGAACGTGTGTCCGCAGTGGTTACAAAGGGCACATTCGCTACAGATTATGACACCGCATTTCTCGCAGAAGAACTTCCTTTCGACACCGTGGTCCAAACAAAGGTCTTCCTTATGCCCAGGCTGATCGTGGTGTTCAAGTTCTTCAATGATCCTATTTACGATGAAATTTGACTTCAGGGTCTCTGCTCTACCGGAATGAAAGCGTGTGACTTTGCGGCATATTGGACATCGCACACACACAGTATGGCCGTGCCATCCTTGATTGGTCTGATCGAGAAGACGGTTGATGCAACCTTCGCAAACGTATGCAAACAATCCAGATATTTCGCATGATCAAATCTACAACTGCAGATTCCGCATTCCAGATGATCGGATATAGCTTCTACGAAACTTTCCGCCATGATTTAGTTTCCCTCACAAAGTCAGAAATAAATCTCGAATATAGGCCTATCACTTATAATGATCTAGATGAAAACTAACAACGTGATAGCTCATAAAATCTTGTTTTCACAATGGGGTATGTCGTCACGATCGAATAACAAAATAAGCTCCTGAACACTACTGTCACTATGAACATGACGGACAAAGAAAGCAGACAAAATAAACGACCCCTCATTCTACCCTTCACAATGGTTCTGGTAGTCAAAAGAGCATCTTCTTACTGCTATTATCTAAAATATGTGGAACAGGTGTCACATGCATATTCACCTGGAACTACATGATTAAACATAATAGCTGTGAGGAATGTGCTTTTGACTACCAGAACCATTGTGAAGGGTAGAAGGAGAGGTTGTTTATTTTGTCCGCTTTCTTTGTCCGCCATGTTCATAGTGTGTGCCATTGTCAGCTATGCAGTCTTTTCGGAATGTGGGCATGAATGCACCATATCAATTGGCTAGCAAATGTTTCAGACCTTCACCCAGGAGCTTTTTATGAACGAACTTAACAGGGGAAGGCTTCCTCTTCGAATTCGAACATGAAATTGGCAGAATTTGCATTGCATGCTAATAGATATTCCCCTCTATCGAATTGTCCTTAAATTCTCAGTTGATACCATTTGTCTGGTTGATTTTTTTTTCTTCCTGTCTCTCACGTATCATGCCTGTCTCTTACAGAACGGATTTTGCAAAGCGTCTTTTCTTGTCATGTCGAGAAAAGTATTTGAAAAGCTCCCCGATCATTAGGAATACCTTTTTCTCTTGACAATAAACCTTTTCACTAAATTATTCAAATTTATGCACATTTCTCTCACGAGCCCCCGTTCACCAAATATCAGTTCACCTGCTATGCACAAATGCATCTGTATAGATGGAATCGGTTTGCATACATAATTGTTGCTATGCCAGGCAAACTGTGACATGTCTATTTATTTATTTCCATTTCAGTCTGAATGTTTCCGTCTATTGATATGCAGTATGCATAACAAATTCACAGAATAGTCACAGGGGCGGCGCTACGGGGGGGGGGGGTAGGGGGCGACCCGCTCCAATATGATTTTTCAAGTGATAAAAAAGAAAAAAGAAAAAAGGAGGAGAAAAATAAGAAAAAAAGAAGAGTATTGGGAAAGAGAGGGCGGGGGCATGCAACTATAATAATGCCCTTTTCTGTTCATTTAAAACTAAAATAAACCCACCCATCTTGCCCCCTATCAAAATACTCTGGCGCCACCCCTGAGTCAGTAAACAGGATTTCAGGAGAGAAAAAGGCATAAATCTAAACATATTAAGTAAACGAGTCTAATTAAACTTAAACTGTAATTAAAATTGAACACAGAAATTGGTAGAAAGCAAGGGGAACCCATTGAATTGTCCTTTTTTATACATATCACTGATCTGTGTGAAAAGAATCTGGATATCTTATTGTCTATTAGGCACCGTACATATACTCGAAGCAGACGCACAGGTGAAAACGGCCATCTTACTACTCAAACCCCAATGACTTTGTATGAAAATTAGACTTATTCATTTTAATCATGATTATGGGCGAAATCTTGGTCCAAAGCCTTCTATGTGACGATTATGCAGTTAAGAACTGAAAATTACAGCATTTTACGTCGAATTTAGCTCATTTTTTAGGGGTGGATTTTTACACAAACAAATGGAGAATGCGTTTGTGGAGTGGAGTGGTAATGTGGCGGTCGGGCGGCTTCACAAGTCTCAGCCAATGAGATATCCAGATTCTTTTCATACAAATCAGTGGTATCTATAGAAAAGTTTGTTCATATTTCATTCATCTGTTGTACGATTTTTTCTCGTTCTTTCATTGTGTCTGTACGTGTGTGTGTGTGTGTGTAAGAAAGCAAAAGCGTATCCATTACAAAATGAAGACGGCCTATGCCTCTTCTCCTTTATAACAGTTAAGAACTGAAAATTCCAGCATTTTACGTCGAATTTAGCTCATTTTTTAGGGGTGGATTTTTACACAAACAAATGGAGAATGCGTTTGTGGAACGCTAATGATATTTATTGACGTACGTTATGCAAGGCGGGGGGGGGGGGGGGGTCCGCCTCTCCCTTTGGAGTGGTTTCTGACGGCTCTTATCACTCTCGGTCTAAGTTCAATTGTGTATTTTTAATGTTTTTAATGCTTATTTTAAAAGTGGAATGCGGACATGCGTGTTATATCAACTATAACGTGGAGGGGTAGTGGTATATTGGTTCATTCACTTGACTCTCAGTCAAAGGACTGAGGGTTCGAATCCCAGCCCGGCACTAACTAACGCAGGATATTAATGTACGTTTACCACTCCCCATCAGGCATTAAATGGCTGCATGGTAGGATGCGAAAATCAACGTGTTTAGATTGGCACGTGTGCGCTTGTAAAATGGCGGCTGGTTAGAACGCTCCAAAGGGCTAGGGAGTGGAGATGGTGCGCTTAAAGGGTTACCCAATGCTGAAACAATGTTAGCTCATTGAAAAGCGCATGATTTGATTGGCAGAAAATCATCTGCCTGAAGTTTTTTTTTTAAAGTCGTGTTGCCAAGGAAACCCCTAAATATGGTAAGATTTCGGGATATTTTTGACCCCTAAGCTGTGACCCAGTTTCATCTGGGTACCCACTTTTACGTCAAAATGACGTCAAAGTGGGTACCTTGTCGTGCAATTCTAGCAAAATGCGCGCAAGGTATAATGCATATTGTACAGTCTAGCGCGCAGCACAACTGCAATGCGCGAAGCTGGGTACCCACGTTTACCTCATACCTCATACTCAAATTTTTGGTCAGCTCTTGACCTTTTTATGAGAAAATTAGCCAAAATGCATTGATTTCGATTGAAAATCATCATATTTTTAATGTAACTTTTCTTAGAATTCTATTCTCGATCATTATATCAATTTTTTTTACCATTATGTAATCACTTTAAAGTGTGGAAAAGTAATTGAATCCAATGACCGGGATAAGAGTAATTACGTGTAAAGTGCTTAGAAATTAGTAATAACCTCTAACCAAACCATGTACAAACGATCATTTGTATTGAACATCATTTCTGTTTCCTATGAATTCTGTAGCAAGGCATGAATATCCTAGCTATTTGCAAAATATTCATCTTGTGGAAAAATTTAACTCTTCATTTTAATCTTACATCAGACTGTTCCTAACAAGGATGCTGAAATTAGTGAACTGTGTAGTGATTATTTATGAATGACTGAAAATAAGAAAATGATCATCATCGAACACAAAACATCGCGCTAATTACCAAGGGTTTTAGTCAGGCTGTTAGTGGCATTCTCTGAAAAGTTTGGCAAATAACAAAGCAGTATCTGTCATGTCTGTTCTTCATGTATTACGGGTATGAGACTTAATTCCCCACAGAGGCAAGGGTGTACCCCACCCCTACACACATACAAATTAGCTTCTCCTTCTTAGTACCGTTTGGTAAAATAAAATTATAATCACTTTATCTGAATTTTGAATATGGAATCAAACGATTCTATGGAGGTGGATTTTTTCAAGTTCCCTTGAGCTTTTGATTCAATTTTCATCCTTTAATCTATTCAGTACTACATGTATTATGCTTAAGAATATTTCCATCAAAACATAATCCCGAGAGTGCCCCTTTTCCGCTAATGTATTTTTCAATTATCTTCTACTACTTGATTACAAATATTGTCGTGATTTAGAATGAGTTTGGAGGTATGGATAACAAACAGAAAGGATAGAGATAAAGAAAATAGTCATATATGTTTGAAAACCAAGGGGAAGGGGGCAGTAGATAGGAGTGTACACAATGAAAATGAATTGATTGTAAAGAACATGAGATTAATATGTGTACAGAACAGAATCACATGAAAATCAAAATTCACTTTAAAATTTTTGAAATGACATCTATGATTATCATCAGTGTGATAAACGCCTGAAATAAAGACCTAAATTACTATCAACTATCCAAAAATGTCGACAAATTTTGGACTGATAAGATTTTCAAATGCTTATTTCACTTTTATCATTTTTTGTCTCGACAATCCTTGCACCTATCTTATTCTCTCTCTCTCTCACTCATACATTTTCTCTGCATTCCTTCCCTCTCCCTCTCTTCTCCTTCTTCTTTGTCTGATTCTTCTTCATCATCATCATCATCATCATCATCATGCTCTTCTATGTTTTCACCTCTCCCTTCCTTCCCACTCTCTTCCCTTGGATGCCCTCTTTCCTTTCGCGCTCTCTTTCTGTCTCTCCCTCTCTTTCTGTATGCTTCTCTTTCTCCGACCATTTTTCAAAATTTCTTTCATCTCTCTGTTCCTTTGAATTGCACGATATTCTATATCCCTTCTCTCTCTCTCTCTGCCCCAGTCCGTGAATGGAACCATGAAGGTATATGTTTGACTGTTATACTGTTTCAAATAATTATGATGCAAAGGCTTACAGATGGTATACTTTAAAAGAAGCAAGTTTCAATTTTACCAATATAGACATTTATTAAGAAGAGAAAAATGACAAATTATTCAATACTTTGTACTCGACAGTGAGTCCTATATGAAAGTGCCTGGAGAATAATCCACATGTAACGTAATACGGATGAAGATCCTAACATATTCATAAACCAAATATTTATGCGCATGCAGACTGAAGACTTGTATTTTCCTCATATTCATCTTATTTCGTAAAATAAGGAGACTTTCAATAATTAGGACAAGTTCCTGTCTTGTCCTTAGGATAATTTGAATTTTCTCATGTCTTACAATAAACTTTATGAATAGCCTCAAAGGGGCATTTAATTTGTATTTCAGTGTTATTAGATAATTAGTAAGGCATTGGGAAAGCGTGAATTATACAGGAAATGTATAAATATTATCAGATTATTACTATTAAAAAGTTGAAGTTGATTGCAAGAAGAGGGCATTGATCATTGCACTCTCCAGAGGATCGTCTGGTGAGACGAATTTGAAATAAGACGAATAAGTATGGCCACCGTTAAGTTGACTGAACGTTGACTACTTTGAATAAAAAAAAAAAAAGATTGGACTTTGACATCTTCACATTCCTGGATTCCTTGGATGAAGTTGAGTGAACTTTGATGAAATCAAATGAAACAAAAAGTTTAAATGGGCGGGAAATCCAGTAATACACACGGAGAAGGGATTAAATATATTCGACAAATACCTTTCAGTCCATATACGTGTTTATTGATGACTACTGGTAACATTTGAGGCACGAACCTTTTAATTATTTT
Source organism: Echinometra lucunter (assembly GCA_029962745.1). NCBI lineage: Eukaryota > Metazoa > Echinodermata > Echinoidea > Camarodonta > Echinometridae > Echinometra > Echinometra lucunter. Next base: position 9,707,386 of record CM057153.1, read on the forward strand.
TTGCGATAGTAACAACAACTAGCTGTTGATGTATCTTTCACCTCTACTGCTCTCAAACTGTAGATTAGGCTTATCCTTTAGCTAAAATCTTCAACAAAACTGGAACTATCAGATTTTGAAAACATATCTATTCTGGAGCCCGACGTACCATTGGCGTAAATCCCGGGGGGGGGGGATGGGGGATATATACCCCCAATTTTTGAGAGGGGGATGGCGTGTACAAATATCCCCCACACTTTTTAAGGAAGAAACGATATTTTAATTAATTAGTTAATAAAATTTTTTATAATCTGTCATACACAACCATCATATTTTAGAATTTCTATTTGAAAATGCTATTTAAAACCAGAAAAGTGCTTATTTTTGGCTCGCTCGCTTCGCTCGCTAGCAAGATAAAAATTTAAATGTGTGTAAGGAAGGGGGTCTGTGCAGGTGGGTGAGGGCGTGTGTTTATACTTAAGTATGAGTTCGACAGAAAAAAAATCGGCAAAAAAGTTGATCATCCCCCCCCCACCTCAAAGTGGATTTACGCCGGTGCGACGTACACAGCTCACACTATCACCGCCTGAAGATTTGTATGTAGTACAGTGTGAAATTTGCTGAACATGTAAAATAGCTATTACTAATACTAGTTGAGGGAAATATGACTGACACATTGCATTATCTAAAAAAAACCCCAAAAGGTGGCTCTCAACATGCTTACTGCCAGGGCTAAAATTTAAGGTTTATGCACTTATTTTTCTTACTATGTATAACTAACATAGGCTACTATATCTTATGTAAATATGAGAATCATGACAGGCTATTCTTTAAAAAACCATCCTAACTGTATTTTTTCCATTGAACAATACTCTCCAAACTGAAATGACATAAAACCTTTCTTCTTGATATAAATTCTATAATTCTTAGGTATCAAACAAGTACACTAATTAAACCTCTTATACTCAATACCATTACGGTTCTGTTGGCTAGAGTGACCGATTCGGGGAAAGTCGAAGAAATTGTTGTCGACGTAATAGATTTGGGAGTCACATGACCACTCTCCCCGATATGGAACACAGAAATAATTCAGAAAGCATATCTCTTTGACTTCCGAAACGCATTGGAAGTCAGCTTGCAGCCCATCTGTTTGTTGATTGCACCACCAACCAAAGAAGCGACATTTTTCGTGTTGGATAATGTGTCCTCGATAACTTCCATAATTGTCTATGTACGTCCGCTCCCGGAGGAGGCCAAAGAACTGAAATGTTTCTGACTGGTCTTGCTGATAGTCATCATGATCTGCCATGCTTCTTTGTGCTAAGATATTCTAAAAACGAGTTCAAAAAGGTAAGAGTAATCATTGTGATAAAAGTAGATACGATTCAGATAAAAAAGAAAAAACTAAAAAAACGAATAAAAAACTCCATAAACCAGAGAAATTTCACGAATTTTCGCCCTTAGGGCTTTATCGAGTGTTTAATGTCACTTTGAAAATGCTTCTTTTATCATGATCAGTACACTCTGCTGAACCCCTTGGCGTTAACGCACCAGACAGAGCCCTAAGAGCCCCAAGGGCGAAAATTCGTGAAATTTCTTTGGTTTACGGAGTTTTTAAAAATTATTTTTTTAGTTTTTGATATCACCAACTCTGAACAGAACACTATGCACTTTGTTTATATATATATATATATATATATATATACCCTCCCGTGCCATAAGTATTGCAACATAGCTGAATTGTGTATGCATTTGTGAGTTAGTTAAAGCCTTTCTGTGTTTTGTGATTTTTTGTTTATTACCATTGAATTTTGTGGAACATTTGTGTATATCTTAAAAGGGAGAACTTGTCCTTTCCTGTCTCGATAGCAGTAGATATCCTGAAACAATGGAGAAAACAACAGACCAAAGGAAGCAAATGCCCATATTGCGAGGTGGGAGTAATCAGTGAACGAAATCATGATACTCCCCCTTCGTTTTTCTTTCCAACCTGTTTACAGGGTTTGTGTACACTTTTAGCAAGGAAATAATACCCATAATGTTTCCAGAAAAGAGCGGAGGAAAATAACCACAACCAGAGAAGATAGACTTCTGTGCGCCGTTGCCAAGGCGTTGCAACGGATGATGCGCGCCACAATCATTCTCCAGCAAAATATGAATTCGTGAAGAATTCGTTGGTGGCAGTGTGGTGAATATATCGAAATTAATTTCCATAAGCGAATTTTTCACATATATGTACGTTTTTTATTTTTCTGGATGATTGTGACGCGCATCCTCCTCGGCAACCTCTTGGCAACGGCCCACAGAAATCTGTCTTCACTGGGTGTTGTTTTCCTCCACTCTTTTCTGGATACGTTATTGGCATTATTTTCTTGCGAAAAGTGAATACAAAACTTATAAACATGTTAGGGAGAAATATGAAGGGGGTATCATGATTCCGTTTACTGATAACTCCCACCTTCCTATATGGCGATTTGTTTCCTTTGGTCTTTTGTCTTCTCCACTGTATCAGACATGACTGGGTGAGAATATCTACTGCTCTCAGGACAGAAAAGGACAAGCTCCCCTTATTAAGATATACACAAATGGTCCACAAAATTCAATGCTTATAAACGAAAAATCAAAAATACAGAAAGGCTTACAACTCACAAACGCAATTTAGCTATGTTGCAATACTTATGGCACGGGATGGTATGTGGGTAAGGGTATGTATGTTCGTATATACATGTATACACATGTATATATATATATATATATATATATATATATATATATATATATATATATATATATATTGGCAACTGCCTTGTAAATAATAAACACTGAAAGAAATGAAAATGGGAGAATAATAATTGCGTAGCTCCCTCAATGTTCCCCAGAGCTGTCATCCATTTTGAATCAAGGGTAGAAAAAATGCCTCCGCCGGGAATCGTACCCGGGTCACTGGCTTAGAACGCCAATGCCTTACCACTAGATCACAGAGGCGGGCCAGCAGTTGGGCCTAGTGGTAAGCCATTGGCGTTCTAAGCCAGTGACCCTGGTTCCATTCTCGGCGGAGGCATTTTTTCACCCCTTGATTCAAAATGGATGACAGCTCTGGGTAACATTGAGGGAGCTATGCAATTATTATTCTCCCATTTTCATTTCTTTCAGTATATATATTGCGTGAGGGTGTGTGTGTGTGTTTGTTGTGAACTGCATGACTGTGGTTCCTTGGGTAAGGGGAGGGGGTGATGGCGTGTGAACGTGTGCAATATATATTAAATTGTGATTATCTTTAAATGTAACGTACGTATGTCAATGTATATGTTACTTTATATTGTATTATTTGTATTTGCAGTAGAGTATATTTACATAGTGACTGCCCTATATAAATGGTCTAATTATTATTATTATTATTAAATTTCATTTATGCACTTTATTATGTCCGGACACAAATTTTGTGTATTTTTATACATGACAATAAATTATCTTGAAATCTTGAAATCTTGAAATTATGCGCTGGGTACAATATTCCTTTGGGCTCATTATTTGAGGGCGACGCAATTATGCTGATGACAAATTGTCCTTTTTTTAAAAGCTCAGAATAGGAAGGTTATTCTTTTTCGATCAACTATTTCTAACGAATTACAAACATATAAATCTATAAATCGATAAAAGCATTATTTTAGTGGGGGTGTTCAGTGTGAGCTTGTGCTTCTGCGTTTGAGGACGGATTTTACATGTTTTTCTCATTGGATAGTAATGATAAATTTATGGAAATCCTATTAAAGAGCAATAATTCTACACTGATCAAACTAGGACGTTGGCTGTTTATCCTAAAGAAAAAAAAATCGACTGCAAATAAAATCAGGTACAACTGCGCATGTCTCCATCCACTGACGTCTGCATTTTCAAGTTCCCTGGAAACGACTATTTCCTAAAAATTTTAGTTAAACTCTCAACCCGGTTCAGTTACGAGTCTGGGAATTTAGGTAATATGCGCATGCGTTTTAGTTGACATTTCATTTAAACCCTTAAATTTATGCAGTAAAATCGAACGAGATGTCCATATATATATTGCAACAGGAAGCATAAGTTGTCTCTGGAAGCTGATATTTTGCCGAGAACAGCGAGTGGTGAAGTTCCTTCCCTGTTTCATAAAGCTAAATGAAAATCAACTTTAAAGCACAATTGCTGTCATTCATCCTCTTTACGTCAGAATTCTACGGGTAGTTTTTAGTCTGTGTGCTATCAGTAACAAACCAGGAAGTGCTGAATAAGTGGTAAGTCAAAGATATCTAGAGATCATTAGCATTAAATATCATTGAAATTGATATTGCTTACAGTGTTTTAGAAACACTTATTTTAGGGGCCTATAACAGTGGGTGCTCCACGACATCTTTTATTCCTTTTTGCATAAGAATGAAAATTGATTTGGAAGCAAGTGTCATTATTTCATTTTAGTTTAACTCGCATAATTTCACATTTTGCCTATCACGTCATATTGGCAAGGAACAAACAAAGACAAAAGTGAAAAATATTTATCCGAAGAATGAAAATTTGTAGAGTGGCATTTCTTGTCCACTCGCTTTTGAACATATTACAAAAATTCTAAAGAGGAAAAAATAATCATTTGAATTTTAGCTTCCCGCCATGGGTGATCGATAGTTTGCCAAAAGTTCTGGCGTAAACTCACACAAGAATATTCTTTCTCTGGTTTTTAGTAGCATTTCAAATAGAAATTTTACGACAACCGTCATTTATGATAGCTTTATAAAAATGTCAACAACTTATAATATCATCTATTCTTTGAAAAGTGAGGGTATATCGGTACACCTCACCCCCATCCATCTCTCTAAAAAGTATGGCGGGATATTATACCCCCCATCCCCCGGGATTTCCGCCGAATCTTAAATTACACTGTTTGCGTGAAATGGTTCGACCTGGTACATTTGACTTGTTTAAAGAAAAGCTCGAAGACCGGGAAAGGCGAAACATAATTTGTAAGTTTTCTGATTCTTTTTGGAGTTCGGTCGAACATCATGATAAAATGTCAAGAATTGCTCTTCAAATGCCTTTATAACTGAAATATGACGAGAAACGGCTGAGGTGTTTGGCAGGAACATGTGCGTGTGTAGTCATGTGATCTCAGCTATAGACTGGGTCAGTTATAATATCAAGGTATATGTGCTTATTTTCATGTAAGACTTAGACAGCCTTTTCTAACTTGATTTAAAAGTTTGTTTGAAGTAATTTGTAACTGCATGACCAGAGGTCAACTTTATCATTAACATGAGAGATAAATTACAATAATTCATAAAAATAGATTGAATGTCACTTCTACATTTGCAGAATTCATTTTTGTTTGATGGTTAGATATCCACAATTCGTGTAGAACCTATTCCCTAATATTTAGACGTCGAGGCAGTATGGATTCTATACCGCAAGTATAATATACTATGATTTCAGGCGCATTATTTCAGCCTCGCTCTCTTTTGTCTGTATCTCTCTCTCTCTCTCTGCCGTCTCTAATTGGCCTATGTCGTTCATTTCCCACACTCTTTGTCTGCCCGTTACTTCATAATTTCGGTGAGGTTATGAAACCTCGCATCTCTAATTTTGGTGAAAATTACTTTATTTTTTAAAAAATCAATCTTAAGATAATCAGTCAAGTGATGTCCTGTCCAAATCCCAGCCCCCCCCCCCCCCCCAATGAAGCCACCATGACATCTGATAGGGAAGGCAATCCCATCGCTCACAGTGTTTTGACACCATGTTTTTTCACTCTTGTTAACATTTGATTTGTTTTTTTTTTATACGAGGTTTGTCTCCCCACCGATGAATATGCCTGTCTGCAAAATCTCTCCCTTTGAATTTTTTCATGCATCTTTCTGCCTTCATGATTTTGGTATCCATGACCAACAAATTTATCTCTTATTATTTTGTATATCAATCGTTTGGCGATAAAAGCGGGGGAAGAGAGGGCTTGCTGAAGTACAGGCAATAGTTTATTTGTTTGTTGTTGATGTTTTTTTTTTTTTTTGGGGGGGGGGATTGGCATGTATCCACTTTCCACAAAAAATTTTTCTGTCGAATAATTTCCCGTTCTTTACCCGGAAAAGTTTCCCTCAACTTCTACCAAATATAGCTGGAATAGCATGTATTTACAGAACATTCCAAAAGCTCAAGTTCAGTCAGGAATCTGGAAGAAAATCAAACTTTTCGTAAAACTGAGTGTCCTGCAAGGAATTCAAGTGTATACATTTACATTTACTTTCAGAAAGATGCAAAGATGATAGGTAATGGTTTTGAAGTTGGTTGTCTTAACATGAGCAGTGTAAGATACTAAACTAAGTGGAGAGGGGGATTCATGAACGTTATAAACAGACGAACAACAGAAACCATTATAGTGAAAAAGTGTAATAACGTGGGGCAATTGTTGCGACTATCACTTTTACTACTGCATAAAAAAGCACTGCGTGTTGTATGTAATTCCCATTTTCGAGCGCACACTGATACTCCTTTTCATAACCATAGCATATTAAAGATAAGTGATGTATTTATATGATTATAATCTTATAATTTTTATTTACAGTTTGAATAAAAAGGAATTGCCCAATGTTTTTGTTCAATGTTTAGAAGGAATGCCAATATTCATCAATAACCTGCTGGGTCTGCTGGGCTTTTTCGTTTACCAAAAACGAGAACACTGATTACTACTTAAATATTTATTTTAACGGGTCAAGTTAGAGATAAACCCACACATCATAGTTTGAGTAGTGGGTTCAACTGTTTAAAAAGAATTTAATGCAAAAATGCAGTTCATCTTGGAGTTAAAATCCCGGGATGTAAGGAGACTTCCCACATCTCCCCTATTCAACATGTTCAACCTCTCTCCATCTCTTCTGATTTTTATCTGGTACAGCTTTTTCATGTTCCGACTTGTCTCGTTTGTTGTTGTTTTTTCTTTTTTCTTTTCATTGTCTTTTCCTGTGCTGTCTGATCTTATTTTGTCAGTTTCCTGTCGTATGATTCCTGTCTTGTCATATGCCCTATTGTGTATTTTGATCATATTATATTTTCTGTTTATCAGTGACATTATCTTGGTATGAAAATTTCCTATCGTCACTGGCAGAGCCAGGATTTCATGATCATACAATTACATATTACATAAACAGTGCGTTCTCCATCATGCACTATACTGGATTATGTACACGACGAATACTAAATCATTATCCCGAGTGCAGTTTTGTTTCACCGAGGCCGAGGGCCGAGGTAAAATAGACCTGCACGAGGGATAATTTAGTAGTTGGAGTTCATAATATAGTCCAGTAATGTTGCATCAGTAAAACATGCACTATTTATTATGGTAAATAGACCCCTGTATTAGATGTACGTACCACATTTCAAAGAGTCCTTTTATTCTCGATTACATTTGCCTATCTAGCTAGCTTCGCTCACGTCAAAAGTGCGAAGCTAAAAACAATGGTAACAATGGGTACGCGCAGGGTGCTTTTGATGCACAGTCCCATACACTTTTGTACGCGCCTAACTATGCAAAATAGTGCATACCATAGACACATGACAGAGATCCTATATACTGACACTGTGGTGCATGCACGATCGTGCACTATAACAAAGTTTACGCACGTCACGTGATGCAAATATAGCCAATAACAGCGCATATTGTACCTACACTATTTACCTTTTATGAAAGATATTTTTATATCATATTTTCTCAGATATATACATATTACCTTTAGTATATTCCATTATGTTGTGAAAGATAATGTTAATATTGTATTCATTCCGGGGAACCTACAAAAACAAACTATGCCTTTCAGTGGAATCCCATTTCATTTCATGAATTTACATTTACTTAATTTGTAAATTATGCTTTTGATTATGGAAACTTGGAAATGAAACAAAACTGTGCATCAATCGATCAATAAAAGAACCAGGCTTAGGATGCGACGGCAACGAAAAACGAAATGTCCCCAGCGGTCCTTCAAGACCTGCCTACGCATGTTGCCCATGCGAATTAAACTTTGTGCATGTCTAAATATAAATTTGTTTAAAACAAATTTTTTCCTCATTAATTGTATAAACATTGTGACCAAAGTTTAAATCTTAAAAGGATTATTAAACACCCAATTTTCCCACATTTACTAAATGCATTCTACATTGTGACTAGAGTACATGTGAACCTCAATGAAGCGTTTTATTTCACATCACTTGTATTTTTATCTGTTTGTGCATGTCCTGTGCGCTGTGAAACGTCTTACATGGTTCAAAGAACAAGCACACACACCCATTCTCACATCAGAGCTTTTATGACTTTATTCATTGTATGCACTATTCTATAATCAAATCATCCGCAAAAGTGAACGCCATTACTGAAGACGTAACCATTAATTGACAAGATAGGAAATGATAAAAAAGAAAGAAAAAAAAAAAAACATTTTGTTATCCAAATGACGTAGGGCCCTTGAGTACCGGACCTAGACTTAAAGTGGGGAAGAAATGATATTTAAGGCAGAAGAGTGGAAACAGCCTTGTACTCATCTATTCCTGACTTTTGCATTACTGAAGGAGGCTTTTTTTCTCTCTGTTCGATGGTAACAATTACTGATTGAATTGGAGAAAGAAACCGTGACCATTCCAGGAGGTTCTTTTTTCCAATTCAGTTAATGATTGTGTTGAAGAAATCAAGCATGTGACCAAAAAAAAAAAAAAAAAAAAGAATAAAAATAAAATTGCAGCGCGTTTGCTAGTGACATAAAATGAAAGGGGTAGAGTTCCTTGGGGACGATTGTTCGGTTGCCTAGATAATTATAATGGTGTCGTGTGACGTAATAATACACCTATCTAAATGAATATGAAACAGTCAAATGAGTATGGAGAGTAAAATATGGAAGAGAATTTAGATATAAGAGAAAGAGAAAGCGGTCAGTGGATCTGAACAGATATCACACATTGTTTAGAAATATTATTTGTTTGGGTTGGAGTAAATTCGCGATATAAAAGAAAGTACATTTTAATCCTACGCATTGGTTAATGGATTTTCTTGTAGAAGTGAAAGAAATCATATTTTTTTATCCATAATAAGTTTGGGTTTAGGTTTAGGTTCACTGAAGAATATTCAAGATTGCAGCTAAAAGCTGATACATTTGAATTTCCATAATAGGATACATATATAAAAAGAACAACAAAACAATATACACTTATTAATCAATGCCTACTATTTGCACGGGACAATTCTCTTGAACTGTTGAAATTCAAGAGCTAAATACTTTTAAGACGTCCTTCTTCTTTGCTTTCATTTACATGAGCTTTTCAGTGTACTCAAAGAATTTTCGAAGTTTGTCAAGTTTGTAGAATTACTTAACTTGTTTTTCTCCTTTTATCACACAGATGGAAATCTCTGACCCTTTCCCTCAACTAAACAGTAGCAATAATGAATAATATCGTGGTATTTGAGACATATGAAATTATAGTTGTGCATGGCTGAACACCTGTTTATGCTTGATGAGTCGAAGAAAAAATCTTGCTTATGATAGATCATACTAAATGAACAATTGCAGTGTTTTCTAAACATACAGAGGAGTAGTAAACATGAGGTAAAGCCGGCGTACCCCCTCCCTCGCCCCCACCCATGATGTTTGGATTTATAAGAAAAATGTGAAAAGTCTTCAGATACATTTCCCTTATCTTTTCTTCTAGACTAGTGTCTGGATTTTTTTTTTTTTTTTTACTAAAATCGCTTTGTTTTTAAAGAGTTAATGTGCAGAGGAAGATTAAACGTAAATTCCATATTAATCATCTTTTTCCAAGAAAAAAAAATAAAGTCCTTCTCACCACACCTTTAATACTTTATAATCTCCCGTCAAATAAAGGCAAGTTGAATAGAACATGCATTTCATAAGGTAAAGAGAATGAGTGAAAGGGATAACCATACTCCACCCGTCAAAATCTGCAATGGGCCCTAGCTCCATAATTGAATCAATGAATAAATCGCACTAATAGTGGTTTTTTTTTCAAGATTTTAAGGTTGTTTTTTTTCTTTTTCAGTCAATCGAGCATCTTTACTCGTTTTTCTGTTCAGCAGAAGTTGCACTCTCCCGGAGGTATTATTCATTTGCTTATCAAGGAGGAATCGAGGAATCTCCCTGATAACTTCTCACAACAGAATTCTCAGATATAGCTTTCCTGGTAATGGGTGTTTCGACTTATAAAGTTTATAGTGTACAGCTAGTTGTAGGAATACTAAAAAAATCTGTTTAAACGGAATTTTGTGCTATTCCTCCATTTTTGAGGGTGATGTCGAACACGAATCTGCTTGTTGCCGGATTTATGGCCCCTGGCATCTGCTGAAGGAATAATGGCACATACATGTATTTCCAATTAAACTGCAACACATATCAAAGTGACCAATGCCATCGATTTTGAGCTACCTTTTTTCCCCTCGTAATCCAAATCCGGGTTATCCCAGGTCATAGGAATTCGAAAATTGCCTTTGCCTTGGTAACGCTTGAATATTCAGAAAAGGCCGTACAGTATGAGGACATTGTATGTGTGTTCGTTGTTTTTTTTTGTGTGTGTGACAAGGAAGCAATATAGGGGAAAAATAACTATGTGATATCCCTGTGGTTATGGTTAAGACCAATGAAGGATACCTTCATTCAGATGACACACCATCCGGTTTTTAACGCTACTCAGTCATGTCAGTCGTAAGCGAATATTCAAAGCAGTGATCCTATCCTCCTCCTCCCCCCCCCCCCCCCTCTCTCTCTCTCTTCTTGGAATTTGCTTCCTCTACCTTTACCCTTTCAAATCCTTCCTTATGATTTATTCATCTCTCCCTTCTCCCTTCCTCTCTCTCTTATTCATCTCTCCCTTCTCTCTTCCTCTCTCTTCCTCTCTCTTCCTCTCCATCTTCCTTTTTTTTTTCATTCCCTATCTATTTATCGGATATATTCCTAATCCCATTTTCTCTCTGCACATCATTACCCTCCCCACCCTTCGTCAACGCCCCCATCTCTGCCACTCTCTCCCTCATTCCATTCCTACATAATTTTCAAGAGTCGCATATGAAATAATGAAAATGTTTTTCTTTTTCTTTTTCTTAATGTTAACAAAAAAGTGAAAGAGACAACCTTCAATCGATTCAAGAAGCCTGAATTACACTCGAACATGTTGAATACACTGGCATTTAGGGCGGCGTAGTTCATGCTCACCAACGTCGGTGAAAGGAAAGTACAATCTATTGACTCCGTATGACTAAACGTTAGCATGGTTAGTATTATTGCAAGGAGGATAAATCAATTGGAAAAACAGCGTGAAGGTTATACGCTGGAATCGTTTTTATTCTACTCGCCAAGCACAGCTTAATGCTATTAGTATATTCAGGTAAAAGACTTCATTCTTCTTTCAGTCTTCGGTAGCTTTTGCAGAAGAATCTGTTTGTAAATTCAGTACACCAGCTTGAATCGCGTACGTTTGTTTGAATGTTCTTTCCATACAGAGCAAACCCCTTTCAACATGGATTTATCAAACATCTCCACCATGCCACCAGACGACGAACCGGAGGGTGACTACCGCAACCTGGGAGCTCGAAAATGGCTGGCGGCTTGGTTAGGGTCGATTGCCGTCGTCGCTTTCTTCGGTAACACGCTGGTCGTCTGCTCTGTCATCCTGTATCCTAAACTCCGCACGATCACCAATGTCTACATAACAAGCCTAGCTGTGAGCGATATTCTTGTTAGTCTGACGATCCCGTGGATCATCGTCGGGCTCGTAGCAACCCACGGATGGCCGTTACCGGATGTGACTTGTATCATGGTTGCTGTGCTACGGTTCACCTGCGCTGGTAGCAGTGTCTGGCATCTTGTGGCGATTGGATTTAACCGCATGTTTCTCATCACGACTTCGAATGCAACGTATAGAAAGGTATGAAAAAAGACTATTCAGACCTTAAGCCGATAATGATAACGAGATTTCTGTTAATTTTTATTGTTAAATCCTGCTACGTTGTGTGTACGTGTGAATATGCTCATATCGGCCTACCATAAAGGCAGCTATGAGCGTGATCGGTGTACCTCTAATTAAAAATCTCACTAGATATATTCGGTGAGGCCAGATCAGTCCTTAAACCTCATCTTCCTTTCTTGCTTCCCTTTTCTACAACTCTTTTCGTCACGTTTTCCAGTATACACTTCGATCCCCGGCACAACATTTATGCCCTTGAGGAAGGCCTTTTTGCTACATTGCTCTTTTACTGTACATCAAATACATTAACGTGACCAACGTAATATGTATGTGCGTCTCTTTAAAAAAAATCTTGCTACCAGAGAAGTCATTCGACCATTTCGAAGGAGGTGTTGAACGAGGTTAGAGCAAAAACAGATTATAAATTTACAAATTAACCCAGTATGAAAATCCCTTTCCCCCTTCCGATTGCTGGCAGACCCAGCAAAATGTAAATATTAGCCGCAATTCGAGGTTTTCCCAAAGAAGTCTGAAATATTTAAGCCCTTGATCGGTACTGCCTTTGCTTATAGAAAATGTAGAATACATCATGTACATGAAATGTGGTTTCAGGAAAAATTGATAATCTTCACGAAATGTTAAAGATGTCGGCATAACAACGTTGATCAGCCATTTTTTGGCCCCCATCAACTTGTCTTGTCAAACTCATCTTGTCTTTCATTTTGTTTAAACTCTGACATTGTATGCTTTGCCAATGCAGATTTATAGCCGCTTTAACACCGGTGTTATTCTCTTCTTCACCTGGCTAATCCCCTTCTCGGTCATCGTCGTGCCTTACGCCATTGGTGCAACGCGTCTTGGTTACGACAGCGGGCCCCATCTCTGCAGTGATCTGGAAGATAATCCAGACGGAACAGAAAATGTCACCCACGCCTATCTAGCTGGCACCTTCCTGACTTGCATACCACTGGCCATCGTACTGTGCGTATACCTACGCATCTACATTCACGTAAAACTGCACGTGAGGCGGCAAAATGCGTGGTCAGCTGGGCAGCAACAGCAACAGCAACAGCAGCAGAATACCGCTGTAGCTACCGTCAGCTCGACATTACAAGACGCAGGTTCAACCGGCGAGGAAGGTGCTAATGGCACTGGAGGTGGGAGTGGACATAACACAGATGGTGTCCAGTCGAACCCATCCACGGAGCGGAGGGCTCAGGTCAGCGTTTAGTAATTTATTTTCTTTCTTAATTCAAGAATTTATTTCTCAATATTGTCTAGTTTTAAGTGTCCAGCCAACTTCGGGCATGGTCAAGGACGTTAAAAAAGAAGAGAAAATAGTCATATAAGAATTATCTCCTTGATGCATGGTCGAGGTTTATTAGACACATTTTTTCCCCCAGGAATATTCGAATCTGCTCTAGGTTGTGTTTTCAGCCTAGTAGGATCATTCCTTTTCCTCGATTTCTCCATTGAGTAATATGTCGCCATTTTTAGGGTAACAACTATTACAGCTCGGTAGTTTTTCTTTTCAACAAAATGTTGAACAGTAATTTAGTAACTGAGGCATTTGTCCAATCATCTTTTTGCATCATTTACATCTGTAAAAAAGAAAATCATATTTTTACCTCATTCACATCTTTTTTACATCATCTGTAAAAAAAAAAAAAGTATGACGTAAAGGAATGACTCAAGAATGAATTATTCCTGCCCTATAAGTATATCGCTCTATATCATTGTCACTGCATGTTTTTTCTGTCTTATTTCATTCTTGAACATGTTGAATAAGCATTTCAGAGTACTTGTACTTGTTATATCTGTTGATTTTTCTATTTTCTTAAAAACCAATCAAGATATCGTACATGTAAATCAAAATTCATGATAGCTGTGATCGCCAAGGCCATTGTAATTCATTTTTTGTCATTCGAATGTGTTGTCCGTGCAAAAGATTCTTCAAATGAATCACTTGAATTTAGATAAAGAGCGTGCAATTTAACGAATGGGCATTTATAATAATTTTTCCTCGTTTGAATTCCTTTTCTTTGCAAAAAATTCTTCAAATGAGTCACCTAAATTTAAATTAATAGCATGCAATTTCGCGAATGGGCATTCATAATAATTTTTCCTCATTTAAATTCATTGTCTTTGCAACAACTTTTTCAAATGAGTCATTTACATTGAAAATAGGTGCATGGAATTTTAGAAATGTGCATTCAAAATCAGATGCCGATGGGCTTGGTAGCTGTTCAGTCAAACAATTTCACGAATCGGCAAGCATGTTTTAAATGAGAGCATTCAATTAAGATGCATCGTCCAGGATACTCAATATGAAAATAAGAGCACTGATTACGATACAAACATTGATGAAAATGAATAACGATGTAGAGATGAATAGAAAGAAAAAAAATGATGACATGTAAGGATGGAAAGAACGAAAACAAACCTGTACCTATTACATGACAGTTACGCAATTTAGAAAACATGCAAAAATGCCATGCGAAAGATGCATTAGATTAAAATACACACACACACAAAATCGAAAATAAGAACAGTGATGAAAACAGACAAAGAAAAAATATAAGCATATATATCATACTTTCTTTACAAGCATCATAAACATGTGATGACCATGTATTTGAGAACCGGGAAATTTTAGACACACGTTATCACCGACATGACCGATTCGCGAATTTGTAAGCCCGTTAACGAACCTCCTCGCCCTAAAAAGAAATTGAAAGATGACAAAAAATAGTGATCTAACATGTCTAATGTGAAACACTTTTGCCCATAAATTAATTTGAATGCTTATAAGTAAATTTGAGTGTCTTTAAATGAATGACATTGGCCGGATTTCAAATTTAAAAGACCGATAGCGCTTGCAAAACGATACCCCGTGAATCCAAATGCACCTTAATGAATTTGAGTGACTAATGTATGAAATTGGGCGGGAAAACCTATAGTATCTGATTGTAGTTTGTTAGTTTTGCAGAATTTTTGGACAACACCAAGTAACTTTTCATAATTTAATGTACATTCTCAGGTATTAATTTATCATGCATGATTTTTTTGTTTTGTCCAGCCAACTTTGGGCATGGTCAAGGACGTTTTGCAGGCGATTCCAACCTTTTCTTTTCTCACTCTGAAGCTAACCAACTCCTTAGAATAATAAACTCTGAGCTTACAAATGTAACAGACTGGATTAAGGCCAATAAACTATCACTCAATCTGCAGAAGACTAATTATATGCTGTTCAGCAACAGAATTAACTGCCTTCCTGATGATATTATTTTCGATAATACTGTACTTCAAATGGTTTCTACAACCAATTTTTTAGGAATTCTTATTGATAACAAATTATCGTGGAAACCACACATCGACAACATATGCAAAATTATTTCACGAAACATTGGAATTATCAATAAACTCATTTTTTTTTCTTCCTTCTCCTACTCTGCTCACATTATACTATACTTTAATTCTGCCATATATTAATTATGGGATTTTAGCACGGGGCAGTGCAATACAAACGCAATAGAATAGAATACTTCTCCTACAGAAAAAAGTACTTAGGATTATTTTTCTAACACATTTCAGATCTCATACAAATACTCTATTTTCTTGAAGATAATGTGTTAAAGGTGAATGATATTTTTCATTTCCCACTCAGCCAATTTATGTATAAACTAGAAAAATGCGATGTACCCGATATTTTTACTGATATGCTCCGCAAAAAATGTTTCTATGCATAACTATCCTACTAGACAACATAACTCCTTTCATATACCACTCATGAGAATAGTCTTCGCCCAAAACACGTTTGTTTTCACAGGACCAATTTATTGGAATTCTTTACCCAACGAAGTTCAAGACTCCCTTAGCCTCTGCATATTTAAGCATAAACTTAAGAAGTATCTTCTCAGTCATTACTTGTCAACAACCCATGCCTAAACACTCCTGTCCCCCTCTCTTATACCACACTCTTTCTTTATCCACCTCCTACCCTTTTCCTCTCTTTGTTGTCTTTTTAAAATCTATTTTAGATTTGTGTGACCTGAGTTGTTTTGATTATGCTATTAATTTGTATCTTCTACTTTGCATTGCTTTAGTATTCGCTTATGACCTTATGTACTATATAACTAAGTTTCAGGGGCTTGCACCTCATAAGCATTGCTTTTTTTAGCTTGCTCCTCCGTTTTGCTATATCCTTTTCTCAGTCTGGTCAGTATTATTTATAAGTATCTCAGTACAGTTCTATCGTTTATTTTATGTCATTTCCATTACTTTTGTCTCAGTGAGATTGTATTCATAATTTTGTTTGTATATATTGTGAAACGGAAAAATGAATCAAATCAAATCAAATCAAATCAAATATTAACTGATAAGGGCAATAATAGAATGGTATTATTGCAAACAAAATTAATCAAACTGGGTATACTTATGCCTCCAATATGAGATTGGAAAAGAATATTTCATAGTTGAAGTTTTTACATCCACTGGGAGTTGGTTCAACAGGCAAGCACCGTGGAGGGAAAAAAGCTTTCTTTCCCGCCTGGGTGCGTGCCGGTGGAACCAAGATTCCGTCGTGCATTTCTTGTGTTATGCAGATTTCAAAGCGCCACCACTCTTCAATGGGTACCCAATTTATTTTGCAAAGCACCTCGACAGTGTGTGTACTATGATATACCTGAAGAACAAAAAACGAGCCATTTTTGTGCTGTTTTATTAGTATGTTCTTTATTTTTGGTACTGTTAGTGCAGGCGTTACGACAATAACGTTACTACAATAAAAATCAAGATTATTCTTTGATGAATTCTCTTTAAAACTGAACATGTCATTTTTTATTACTTTAATCTCGATAGGGACGCAGTTCACGTGAGATCACAAACATGCCTTTTTTTCAGCGCCGCCTTCAAGTGATACCCATGGCACATGCCCCTCTTGCCCCCTTGCCTACGCCACTGGGGTCAACTGCCTTTGATGTACATGTATTTAAATTGGACCTTCTGGTGACCCTAAGTAATTCTGTGGTAAAATGAGAAGAGAAAACAACGAGAGGGGAAAGGGAATAAAACAAAATAGAAAAATAAAAAATGAACAGAACTCAGAAATGGATAGATAGAAAGAAAAGCAAATAGAAGAGAGGAAAAAAAAAACCACGAAGGAGCAGATATGACAATATCATTAATTATCTTCTCTTTTTTGTAGACTCACGAATATGTTACGTCACACGCATGGCAAGTTGAATCAGGCATAGATATGTATTTCGCTGAATCCTGCGTTCATCATTTATGCTTAGAAATCAGATTTACAAGCTTTGTCCATGCGACTTTGGATTTTCAGGGCGTCGTATTTTGCAATTACCATGACAACGTTTCTGGGCTACACAACATGATGTTTGATGAGAGTTTACCTCTGAATGTAGGCCGTGCTGCATAACAACTTCGTAATGGAAATATCTGAGAATATAAAATCAACCATCGCTCACGTGATAGATTACGAGCACACCATGAGAAAATTCGATCAATGACAATGTCGCCAGTTCATCCTCCCCACGCACTAAACATCAACGTCTCTCCTATTTTGTCCTATCCTCAGATCTATGTGGTAGAAATATCTAATAGATTAATGGAAGATTTTTTAACCTTCGCCTGAATATTGCGACAAGCGTAATAATGAGAAAATAACTGGGCCCTAGATTTAATGATGCTGAATTTTAAGTAATAGAAATTGAAAGAGAAGGCTGCCCACGACATTCTGATTTTCTCTCTTGTACAATCACAATCTTGCACTCTGTACTTTGAGATTTTGCTGACTTTTTTTATCTTTACAAGCCTCCTCGATCTTCAGTTTACCATTGAACTATCAGAATATCAGGTGTCTGTCCTGATATCCTGGTTTAACATGTTTAAGGAACAGCTTATTGAGGATATGAATGTATATATTTTTTGAGAACTACAATTAAAAAGCATCCAATTCAACAGTTCAATCTTCTTTGTGTATATACATTTTAACTTACTTTAGCCTCACTGGCTACCAGTATGGAGTCTGGTCATAGGACATAGGATCTGGTGGCCTTAAATGCTAGATAGAGCTCCTGTGATTTATGTACTGACCGGGCTTGTCCCTCGAATTGTCAGTGAACGGAGCAGCAAGAGCTAGGGCACCAGGCCTCACCGGGCGGAGCTGAGAATTGCGATCGCTGATGCAAATGTTGTGAATCTGTTTTTAAGTTTTGAGTAGTAATAACTCCAATATAAAATCAATTTGTTGTATACTTGGATTAAAGAGAACTGTTACTGGGCTAGCACCATGAGCGTCCTTAGACGGTGTGCTGTACATGTTTTCACCATTATCATTATTATTATTAGGGGCCTATATATTGACCGTCTGCCGTTGATTTCTTTTTATCTATTGTTTAACACAGATACTTATTTGTGCATTACTTGTGCACTATCATCATGATTTATTTTGTTATCCATTATTGGTTATTGCTAACCTATCCTTGCCTGAAATTCATCAAGTAGTGCGTTTCAGAGGGACGTCCATGAACGTAGACTTACGACAGTTTCGAGAACTGGCGTAAATCCCAGGGAGTGGGGTATATATCCCCACACTTTAGAGGGGGTGGTGTGTAAAAATATACCTCTCCGCCACAATAAGAAATGATATTTTAATCAATCAGTTGTTTAAACTTGTGATAAATATTTTATAAACGACGGTTAACCTATAATGTAGTAAAATTTCTATTTGAAATGCTATCAACAGATCAAATACCAGTGATCAGATTAGAAGGTCCCGAAAGTATGCGTGTGGGTGTGTGCGAGTGGGTGGGTGAGGGTGTGTGTGTGTGTGTTTGGAGGTGTCGTGGTCCAGTGGTTAAAGGCGCTGGATTGCATGGAGACGTAAGGATCGGGGGTTCGATCCCCGGCACGGCACTAATGCCCTTGAGCAAGGCATTTTATCTACATTGCTCTTTTATCGTACATCAATAGATGAAAATGCTGTAGGCATATTTATACCAACGTGTGCACCTGTGTTTACTTAAAAAAAGGAGGAGGTGCCGTGGTCCAGTGGTTTAAGGTGCTTGACTGGAGACGCAAGGGTCAGGGGTTCCATCCCCGGACACGGCATTCATGCCCTTAAGAAAGGCATTTTATCTACATTGCTCTTTTATCGTACATCAAATAAATGAAAATGCTATAGGCATATTTCTATAACGTGTGCACCTGCGTTTATTGAAAAAAAAAGAGGGGGTGCCGTGGTCCAAGGGTTTAAGGCGCTTGACTGGAGACGCAAGGGTCCGGGGTTCGATCCCTGGCACGGCGTTTATGCCCTTAAGAAAGGCATATTATCTACACTGCTCTTTTCTCGTACATCAATCAAATGAAGTGCTTATAGGCATATTTGTACCAATGTGTGCATGTACTCGTGTATGAATTGCGCTAGAAATTTCGGAAATAGACTGTTTACAGTTTTACCGTAGTATAAACAATACAATATTGTAAAATTAAAAAAAAATAGATTACTGGCACCAAGAGCTGCAAGTAATTTATTATAATTCTACCTTGATTTCTTACATGCAGTGATCCGCACCAAACCACTATACCCCAATCCCTGCATGAAACAGGCGAACTATACCCCAGCCCCTGCATCAAACAAGTGAAATTTATAAGACTTTTCATATCTATGTAGTTTTGTATGTGATATTACATGCATTATGGGTCTTTCAATACAGAGCCAAAATGTTTTTGATAAATGGGATTCTTAAAGATCACACCCCTTAAGTGCCTAAAGGCCTGTTTATTTTTTCCTTGCGCAGAAGTTGAAGACATGAATTCAGATTTAACACTAACGCGGAAAGAGACCTTATAATAAAATTCTTTCATTTCTAAAGGAAGGATATAAGACTTTTAAGAAGACGACTTTCTCTTCTAATATGAGTATTTGAAACCTAAAGTTAAATGATCAAAACATTAAATTATTGTCTTTACCCCTAACTCTAGGAGACTTTCACATCAGTTCGCATCCTTCAAAATATTCTCATGTTTCTCAGTTAATCCTTCAGGTATATACAACGCTTGCGTGACTTTGGGAAATGCGTAGAGTGCGATCCATCCTTTAAAAATCTTTAAGCCTACAGAAATATATTAATATGCACTCAAGGAGGAAATGAAATTCGAAATCAGCGCTTTTTTTCAGGGGAATTACAGACGAAACAGTTGCATTAATTATTAAATCCTGGCCTCAAGGAGGAAATGAAACTCGAACTCAGCCCCTTTTTCCAGGTAAATACTAAACCAAATAGTAAAATTAACTAATACATCATGGACTCATAGAGGAAATGAAATTCGAAATCAGCCTTTTATCAAGAGAATTCTAAAAATACTTAACAGTTGCATTAACTATACATCGTGGACTTTTAAGTAGGAGAAAATGAAATTCGAAATCAGCCATTTTTTTTTCCAGGGGAATTCTTAATTGGATGAACTATTTTCTTTCAATATGAATGAACATGTTACGAAGTGCATGTGGCGGATATGAAAACCCAAAGTGTCCTTTCAGCAGTTGCAGATGAATTTGAATGATACAAAAGCAAAATCCTTTGCTCAAAACGCTAAACTGATTGACTTGGATGCACTTTTCAATTAACAGAAAACTGGTAGACGATGATTTTTTTTTACTACAATAAATGAACGTTTTATCAAATGGACTAACAAAAGTGCGAAATTGACTGGGAAAACCTATATGATGAGCGAGCAAAGCGAGCGAGGAACAAATCTTTTTCATGGTGAAAGTGGTTATCCACCATCAATATTTAAGCCTGTGGGATATCTAAGTAATATATTCAGTCACCTCACTTGCTAAATTCAGAAACCATCCTGTTTCTGAATAATACGAGCGAGTGCAGCAAGCGAGTGAAAAAAATATGTAAATTTGCATACTGAGAACAGGTTAGTAACGAACATTTTATTAGCATCTTCCGTTCTCATAATGGGTCTGATAGGAATATATGGTTATTTGTCACAGGCCGTTATCTTCGGAATCGTTTTTTTTTTTTTCTTTCTTTCTTTCTAGTAGGGCATTTGCGAGTCAATTGGAATTATATAACTCACTTTTCTGTGAATAGAATAATAGTATAACATTAGATTGAGACACAAGATGCAAACCAGTTTCCTTTCATACGAATAAAAATGATTAATATAACCGGCATTGAGCGTTTCAGGTTTTTTTTTTTTTTCTTTCTTTTCCTTTCCTTTCTTTCTTTTCTGCTTTCTTCTCTCCATTTCTTCTTTCCCTGTAATTGCTTCCCTCTTCTTTTTTCCTTTCCTTCTTTCATTTGCCAACAGAGGTGGCACAGGTGGCACAAAAATTTCTAGTGGGGGGGGGGGGGGGGGAGGGGTTGTCACACCACCTTCATACACCCTCTCTTGCGACTCCAATGTCTGGTTTATTTACAGTTTGTTCTTCAACCGGAGTTTTCAGCTGGTTCTACATCATTTACATATTTTCATTTTTTTATATTTTAAAATCAATTACACAACATATTGTGTAAGATATTTCACAATGAAATGTATGATTTATCATTACATATTTCACCTAACAACAGAAAGAGTAATAATTCACTGACCATGCTCACAAGTATAATACACTGAACATGCTATTTTAGAGCCTTATTTTAATAACAATAATAATAATATTCCGTTCTTGCATAGCACATATCACGTTATTATCTAACGTCTCTATGCGCTTCCAAAGGACTTTGAATATTATTACCATATTTTGAACATTATGAGTCGGTGAACTTTGTTATGTTTACAACTGTATGCTCAGGTTTATTTCGTGCTCTGTATGTTACATTTTTTTTACCTTCCAGTCGATCTCCATATCTTCTCCATCCACACCACCTGGTCATTGTACATTTTATCCTACTGTAATATTCCATTCATGTACACTAGATGTTCATTACCTGTACTGTATTGTTCTCTGCACTTTGCATAAACAAGCGTATCATCAGATCATGGTCATCGCCAATTACATTATGTTACAGTGTGACCAGTTACAAAAATACAGTGATGCTAGGGATCAGCGAAAAATTATGCAAAATAATGCCAAAACAAAAGCACAACAAAACACACGAAGCACTTGGAAAGCCAGATAAAGGGCATTTTACCCCAAAATTTTGCTGACAAGTAAAAACAACAACAACCAAACAAATGTCCTCGGCATCATCAGGTGTATTTTACCACAAAAATTCGCTGATAAGCTGAACGCGTACACAGGAAATCAGGGGAGCGTTTTAGGAAGAGTTTTGTCGGTGAAAATCACCGACAAATGCTATAAGCTACTGAAAATTCTCGTATCTGATTGACTGGAAACAAATTAGTCAGTGAAAATCACCGGCAAAACTCTTCATGAAACGCTCCCCGAGTGTACATTACGCATCACTCGAAAATAGGTCCGAGTGTGATCCTAAACATCCTAATCCTTAGAAACATCTTCAGGGGACAAAGCTTCGCCCGTGAAAATGTATTATGACATTTTTAGTTTATCCAAACGAATGCTTTTCTTTATTTCTCAACAGAATCCCACCGCTGCCGCTAGTAAGCAACCATCCAAGAAAGGCAACGATCTTGAGACCCGTATCACCAAGAATACATTCTACGTTGTCCTCGGGTTTCTCATATGTATCATCCCTTACGGTTCTTCAATTCTTGCTGGGAATTTCGGGCCCAAGGGTACACCCATGTCACAAGCTTTCCTCCTTTTCAACAGCTGTATGAACCCAGTGATCTACGGCACAAAGCATCCGCATTTTAGAGCCGCCATTAGAAACATCTTCAGGGGACGAATTTCGGGGCCACTGGTCACATCCCACTCGGTTGCACCTAGCACCACTTAAGGGAGTGCTGCATGATTAGGTTATTATTTATGCCCTCATGTCGTATACACGCTTTCTGCAACAGTTGAATTTATGTTGAACTTACGTAAATTTATGTTTATTCACTGTTTCAGAAATATTGTTTAAATGGTGCAATAAATGTTTTACTGTATTGTTCTTTGTACTTGAAATAAGGCCTCAATTTACTAAATGTAAAAGGTCAATTTTTTAAAAACTGATATTCCTTTTGTTTGCTTAAATGACATTGGTTGATTTATCATTTCTCACGTCGAAAGTCATCATCTTATTCATAATAGAATGCAATGCAATTTTCAAAACAAATTATCAACAGACTAAACAAAGATTTCTTGAAATTTAGCTCTGTCAAATCGCTCTCTTCCTTTTGCTCTCTCTCTCTCTCTCTCTCTCCCAGTTTGCTGGTAAGCTCCTCCTTCTTTTCACCTCCCTTTATACATGGTCCCCTCCCCTTCACGTTCACATTAAAAAAAAAAAATCAGGCTTCATGTTGCTAGAAACGTTTCAATTGCTTTTAGTTCGATTTTTGACACAATATCAAGCTCATAAAATTATGCTATAAAGGTATGTGTAAATAGTATTTTTGTTTCGTATGCTATTGAAAGCAGCCATGTTTCTAGCGTAGTTTCAGATCGATTGTAAAGGTTCCTGATTGTATATAAGTTAGCAGTCTAGCAGTCTAGCTAATTTATCCTTGTCCCAAATTCTTCCTTGTTCCTTAGATTATCATACATGTAGCTACATTAAAAATTTCGTGTTTTATTTTAATGTAGTAGAATTTGTTGCACTTTCCACTGTATAAATTTATATCTTGCATTTATAAAGCGCAATGAGCTTCATGCCTGACGGACTTGAGCGCTTTATAAGAAGCCACCATTATTATTACCATTTTTTAGTCTAAAATTTTATTGCTAATATATATACATATATATATAATATATTATATATAAGAAACAGAGTTGGTAGTAGAATGCCATAAAAAATAAAATTATAGATTTTAAAAGAAAACGGAGCATACATATATGTATGTGTATATGCAGCAATGGAAATACCCACGTGATAGTCGAGTTCAGGTCTGGCCACCTCAAGGCGGCAGACCTCAAGTCGACAACGGAACTTAGAATACTTTACGAAAAAGTACAATATAATAATGATAATAATGATAATAATAACAATAATAATGATAATAATAATAATGTTAATAATAAGCTGTCACTAATTGTATAGCGCATAATCAGTTAAAACTGCTCTATGCGCATTACATACAGCTCCCCAAGATTACTTAACTGCAATATAAACAAAACATATGTCTTTATAGATTCCTCTCAAACATAGGCCGTAATGCCTGCCTGTCTGTCCAGTTACTGAACAGTCATTACCTAGAGTTACTGTTTAGATCAGACAATTGACTTGAAATCATCGCGGGCTAGTATTTGGTAACCCAGCCGTATCGCTTACATTTGAGTATAGTGAACAGGCAACCATACATTACGGCCTATACTGTAATTTCTCATAAAATTTTCAAAGTTCCGATGTCGACTTGAGGTCTGCCGACTTGAGGAGGCCAGACCTCAGGTCGACTCTCATGCGGGTACTTCTACTGCTGCATATATATATATATACGCTCCTGAAAGGAAAATATCACGTAGTTATTTTGATGTAATGCAGGTCTATCTATCGAATACAGCCTCGAAGGCAATAAAGTGTTACTGTATAAATAAGATCTTGATAAGAAATATCAGAGAATGGCTTATGCTTACTCATCGGTCTAACTCATTATTCTATGGTACTACTTAAATCCTAAAGATCAAAGATCCTTTCTATCAGGTAAAGCATACATGTTGCTTTCACACACAACTGCAATTGAAATATTATGATATGGTTACACAAAAAAATAATATACCAAGTGCGACAGTGTGCACCTTCTCCCGAGTAGAATTTATTCACAAAGTCCATCATGTTCACTTTCCTTCGAGTGATGTTAAGGCCAAACGCACAATTATTCACCTATAAAAAAGTTGTATCTCTGTTCACGAATTTTCTCACCTTGATGGTAAGCAAATGTGAAATGTAGTCTTTGAGTTTTCCTAGGGGCTAAGGCATAGCGTTCCCCGACAAACGTCTATGGGTGTTTGAGAAGGACCTATTTTCATCATCTTTATTACCATTCATTGTGAAAATGTGACCTTAAATATTACATGGGAATCTTATTTCGAATTATAACCCAGGAACCTTCCATGTGTTCTTTGTAATGAAGTGGAGTGGGAGATAAACCGAAGAAGTAGGTGACATGAGGCATGACCTTCACCTCTCCCTTTTCCTTCCAATGGTCGGAAGATTTTGGAAAGGTTTTTTTTTTTTTTTTTTGAGGACAGGAAAAATATGACTTAATGCCTTTTTTTTATTTTTTTAAATATATTTCTTTTAAATTCATAAGCCTACAATCATGATTCCTCATTGTCCTCAAGCATGTCAGTATGTGCCTGTCTGTCTTACAAAATCCACTCTTTGTCCATATAAGGCTGTATTAGCCCAGCGCACTTCATTATCTGTAAGGACTAAGTTAATCAGCTTCATTCCTCCTCAAATTTATGAAATTAGGGCCAGTTTGTTTAATTTTCCACTCCCACTTAGTTGGAAAAAATAGAAGTATATTATCATTTTTTGTTATCATTAGTGTTACTATTATTATTATCATTATCATCATCATCATATTATTATTATTATTATTATTATTATTATTATTATTATTATTATTATCATTATTATTGTTATTATTATCATCATCATCATCATTCTTATCATTAATGTTATTTATTTAGCAGTTTCAGAAATCAAGAAAAAAGTGCATATTACCAGATTGAAGGAATACAATAATGTCATGAACCCTCGCAAACCCGAGCAGGTAACTTTGGAAAGGAACAGGTCAGTCAAAATAAGCCTTCCTTCCCACACCTTATCATTTATAACATGAACCAATGTGAACGAAAAGTACAAGTTTAGCAGATATTTACCAAGTGAAAAGTTACGTGAAAATAGTGAAACACAGCGTTGACCATTTTTTATAGAGATTTTATTGATGAGCTGATATTAGTTCCTATTCCTAAACAATTAACTTACTGCATTAGACAAAATGTGGGGGGTTTTTTTGTTTACAATTATCAAATCAATATTATACATCAATCAGATAAGTCCTTCAACATATGTCATTTCAAAAATAAACTCATTTTTTTCCATTCATAACATAAACATAACGCTCAACTTTGCAATATGTCTGCATTACATTTTTTACTTGGTGAAATACGGGTAAGGTATTATTCAGTCTAGAAAAAAATAACTGTTGTTTTACAAGCACAATAATAGAGTTCAATGCACACTTTCCTTTTTCTTTAGAGCCAAAAAGTATATTCTGAGGAGTCGGTTTGAGCGTGAAAGAAGGAGAAGATAACCAATCTTCTGCATTAACCTAGATTGCTTTGCTAAAAATGCAATTATAGAAGAAATGTTTAACGATTTCCTTTTCAGTATTGCAGAATGTACATGGCTCATTAATGGTAATTTTCGACTTGAACAAAGTGTCATTAAAAAATGGAATTCTATTCAAAACTTTGTACTGAAAGTATTTCAACCTATTATGCCCTACTTTGGCAAAAGTGACATATCATCCAAATTTGATTTATTGATATTCTCATGTTTTACCTTCTTGGCCAAATTTTATGCATGAACAGTGATCCTGCTAAGAGATAAGTTAGGCAAGACATCATGGTATTGCATTGACAGCAGTGTAAATTTTGAGCTTTTAGAAGAAAGGTCGATTTTGTTACTTGCTTCCTTTTGCCAAAGTAGGGCAGTATTGTCCATTTTAAATCTAGGTATCATTTTGCTGAAGTATCATAGTATCATCATCTAATTGATATTCCGAATACTTTTCTATATGAGGCCTTATCATGAACGAAGAATCCTGCATGACCGAGCAGGCAGTACAATAAACATTTTGCTATTCAAGTTGACATTTTGTTTGAAGAAATTTATGAGGCAGCTGAACAAAATGTCAGCGTGCTTCACTAACTTGTAAAGACCTTATTGTTTACAGTTTAAAGTAAAACCACCATATAGAACCAGAAAAAGATTTGATACATTTTTCATTGAATAACAAGGAAAATACTTAAGAATTATGATGTAATGTATCATATATTTTCTTCAAATTATTTCTTTATATTTTCAGCAACATCAAGTGCAATATCTCAAAATTACAAAGAGGGATATTACCAGTTTTTTTTTTTAAATAAGGTCTTCAATAACATCTGCTCAGTTATGCGTGATCCTTCTGTCACGGTCATAGAGATCCTATATAGAATCGCTATGGTCACGGCTTTGTGCCTTGTGGGAGATGAGAATATATGAGCTTTTTTGATGATGTGTAAGTTTGATAATCAAATCCCAATATATTGGCCAAATGGGTTTCTTACACTGCCAGTTTAGACTGTCTGAAATCGGTCATGCAAAATTGATTGATAATGCTTTTAGTGTCAAATGCTAAAGGAGAAAACAAGATTGACAATGATATGTACATTGATAATATATATATATATATATATATATATATATATATATATATATATACATATACATATATATATATATATATATATGTATATTTGAAATTGTTGATTGATTTGCCCATAAAATTTTGAGTTTCATTTTGCAGGAAATTTCTGTATACTGTGTTATTCATGTACCTTCTTTATCAGCAGAAAATGCGAAAGTGTCCATGAACGGAGACAATACTGACAATACTACTATCTGTTCATATAGTAGGGAGCATAATTGTCATTTAACGAACACCACGAAAAACATTGTTCTAGCTTATTGGAACATTTCACACACTTTTAGAGTATGTACAATGAAACTTTTTTTCATTTTAAGAATTCTTTTTCAGAAAATAGACGTTGCAGGGTCCCTTGACCCTGAGACCCTCTTTCATTTGAAAGGTCTCTCACTTGAGAAAAAAAAAATAAGAAAAACTTATTTACTTATATACATGTCGGAAGGCCTAGCTTCTTTTACATCATATTCAACCGTAATCGAAAAATTAAAAAAATGATAAAAAAAAAAAACTAACAAAACGCATCTTTTCTGACTTCACTCCCAGCCCTGGATTGAATTATGACCTGTCTCCAACTTTTTATTACTTCGAATGTAATTTGCAATATAGAGTGACAACTGAACTTGAAATGAAAAAAGAGCAGTTTACAGGTACATCATATCGAATCACTGAATAGCAAGGACACTATTTTTGTATTGCAAAGTTCAAGGCTCTTCCTAACCAGTTAAGAAATTTAAGATAAAAAA
Organism: Echinometra lucunter; assembly: GCA_029962745.1. NCBI lineage: Eukaryota > Metazoa > Echinodermata > Echinoidea > Camarodonta > Echinometridae > Echinometra > Echinometra lucunter. Next base: position 9,735,603 of record CM057153.1, read on the forward strand.
AAAGGTCGCTCCGCATTTAGCAATTAGGCCTAGCAATTACGGAAAGTGTGATATAGGTCTGGGCCTTGGGTCTGAGAGTTTATGTATGGCCTTGGTGTTTTAAGGGAAGCGTGAGTTCTTGGAAAGGTGAAAATCATTTTTGTGAGCTTTCTACTTATTTCTATGTCAGATAAGAAGAAAATCACCATGGAAATTTTTAAGGGTATTGCTCTTCAAATACCCTCATATTCGAAATGTGACAAGAAAGAGCTTGTCATAGATGTTTGGCCCTGGGTACTAATGTATGTACGTCCCATATATACACATTCGTGTGTGCGGAGTAATTCCTTTTAGACAAGTTAGACATGATTTCTATCGTTCTGATGATTTCAAACCTCAAGGTCAGGGGTGGCAGAGCGTCTTTCAAAGTGGGGGGGGGGGGGGGCCCCAGTGAAAAGGGGCACTTACAAAGGGTGAACATAAAAAGGAAAAAATAGCGTCTTGAGGAGTTGCAACGCGTTGGTATACCCCTACATTCCATTTAACACACTTTAAGGATTATTTTCGATACATTTTTCTAATCTTTACATAATAACTACTTTGCAGTTGCAGCAAAAATGCTAAATATATGTATATATTTTCTTTTTTCTTCTTCTTTTTTCCTTGCTGAAGAAAATTGTGTTTGCGTTATTTACAGTGATTCGATGATAAAGATGTCACAGATTTATTTTAATGCTCTTCGTAGCTCTCATTCATTCATTAACCCGGTCGTTTTCCTTACTGACCAAGCTATAATTTTCAGTGCATTTTTGAAGTCTCATCACGACCGATGTTTTATTAGAGAAAAAAGATCAAACTGAAAAGGGGTTTCTGATTTAACACAATTTCGACATGAATAGGAGAATAGGAAAGACTTTATAGCTACAACACTTTTGATAAGCCTTGCCTGAGACATAACATGTAAGTGCGAGCGAGTGTGGCGGGCGACCTTTGGGGAAAAATGAAGGAAAAAAGTCCTTGTTGCTTCACTTTAAGGGCACTGTTCGTTCTTATGCTTTGTGGGCGTTGTGCCCCTAGCTCTTGCCTCCCGCTCCACTGCTACACTCTGTAATAAATAAAAATGGAATCTATCAATATATGAAGCTTCTCTGATTCTCTGGAGCTAGGTATATGGCTATTTTGGAAACTTTAAATCAGGTCACTTACCAGATGTGAAAAGGGATGATTAAGAGAGCGAGATGACACGAGAAAGAAACGGGGCTAATCTTACCTTTAAAAAAGGACATGTATCAGATTTTAAGGGGCACTTATCGGATGAGACTTGTGATACATAAAACGAAAAGGGGGCACTGAAAGGGGGCACTTATCATTAGAAATGAATAGACACTTATCGGATTTGAGGGGAACTGATCATAAGGAAAAACGGACTTATTAGAAAGCAAAATGAAAACTTATCAGAAATCAAATAGGTGTGTAAGGGCACATCCCGGAATTGAAAAGGGACACATCAGGAAACAAAGAGGCAACTGTGGCACCTATAGCACCTTAACAGAAGGAGAAATGAGACACACTAGAAAGGAAGAGGGGCATTTATCAGAAGTAAATTTGGGCATGTATCAGATTTGAAACGAGCACTTGCCCAAGTGGAAAAGGAGAACTCATCAGAGTTGAAAGGGGCACTCAGCAGAAGGGCGACTACACAATTAGAACCGAAAATGGGCAGTCAAAAGGGGCACTTCTCTCATTTCGATAGGGATATTCATATAGAAGAGAAAAAAGCCCTGTGAAAAAAGGAAAGGGTCATTATTCTGGTGTAAAAGCGGGCGGGAGCAGTTGCAGGATTTAAGAAGGGCGACTTATGTGAAGCGAAAAAAAAGCACTTACTGGAAGGCAAAAGGGCACTGATTAAAAAAAGAAAATTGGCCCTTGTAAGAAAAAGGGGGCACTGAACAGGTTTTAAAAGGGGCATTTTTCATGGAAAATAGGGGCACTTTTGGGGTGCTTGGAAAAGTGGAGGGCACAGTGTCCTACCGCAGTCCACCGGGCTCCGCCGCCCCTGCTCAAGGTAAACACGATTTTTAAAAAAAAAATCTACTACTAATCATTCCTTCTAAATTTGCTTTGAAATAGTTTATTTCACATTTTTATCTCATGACCAGCTCGAACCCCCCAAGTTTAGCTTTAAAACGAATTACAGATCATAATTATAAATAATCTCCGAGTAACATGGTTGAGGAGTTGTACAGTATATTTCCTCAGTTTTTCTAGTTGTATCATAATAGTATTTAGTATTTGGAAATACAATGTGCCACCCCACTAGTATTTAGTATTTGGAAATACAATTTGCCACCTCACGTGTAAACCGATGATTCCTATTTCTCGGTCTTGTCAATAGAATAAAACTTAGAAACAGTTGTACAGGGTCTGCATATTGCTTATTCTTATGCGTAGAAACGTGTCGACATTTATATCAAGTTGGTTTCAATTATTTATTTATTTCTTTGACTGAACAAGAAAAAATCATTAAATCTTCGGTAAAACAACTACAAAATCATGTTAGTGTTTTTTGTTCGTTTTTTAAATAATGATGTGTTTGTATTTGGAGAGCTCTTGTCTCTTTCTCCCCCTCCCTTGACCTCCCTTTCTTTCATTTTCCCTTGCTGCTCCCCCCCCCCCCCCCCCCCCCCCCCCCCCCCCCCTGTATAGCTGCATCAGTAAAGTACAGTTTATAACAATTGTGACTAACGTTATTTATGCATATTCATGCTGTGGAGAATGAAACCGTCATACATTGTTACAACAGTTGTTTAAAGTCCTCATGTTGCTCAACAGGTGAACCTTTTAAGGTTACCGTTCCCAATTACTTCTTGTACGCGGTCCATGGGATTTGGGTAAACCGTCAGTGCACAATGGTACCACGGGGATTTTTCCTATTTTCCGTTATACATGAATACTGTTTTGGGTCACATGTTGAATTGAATTGAAAAAGGTCTCTATTGAATTCATCTGAATGGCGACCAAAGGTCGAATAGGACAGATTTACATATACATGTACATATACAAAGGTTGTCAAAAAGATATACATGTAGATGGACGTAAAAATGAGACAAATCATGCATAAACAAAAGGGTCAATACTGAGAGTGCAATTAGAAAGCATACACTTACACAAAATTTAAAATCATGTAATTGACCTGGGAAAGATAAAAATTTAAAGATAAAAATTTAAGGTCACACTGTTACAACAGCTGGCGAAAAACCACCAGGCCAGTCAGAATATGAACCCACAAACCGTCGTTTCAAATACTGTCTATCTGCTTGATACAAAATTTGTCAACCAAACTGTTGACAGGCCCATATCCCAACCAAACCAGTGATCCCCAACCAACCCGCGGCGTCTGCTATCTTGAAAAGTTGTCGACCCGCGAGCACTGCCCGCGAGCACTGATCTGTATGGAAAGAGTCCACCCGCGTAGGGGGGGGGGGGGGGGCGGGGGGGGGGGTCGCCCCCTCCAAAACGCCAACAAAAAAGAAAAAAGAAAGAATAGAAGGGGAAAAAAAGCGTCAGCGAGAAAAGAAAAAGGTAAGAGAAAGTAAGAAGAGCCGGAGCAGACAAGGAACAATTCAAAGAAACATTGGAGCTTCCGCGCTTCGCGCGGGAGGGGGAAACTCCCCCCCTCCCTGCACCCTCCCCCCTAGGGAGCGCGCTTCGCGCGCTCAGTTAGTGATTCGCTCGCTTCGCGTGCTCACTACCGCCATGACCGCCCTCCCTAAAATGAAATCCTAGCTACGCCACTGAAAGAGTCTGGATATTTCTTTAGCTGAGATTTGTGAAGCCCCCGACCGTCACATTACCACTCCAAAGTACCACTCCACGTATGCATTCTCCATTTGTTTGTGTACAAATCCACCCCTTAAAAATGGGCTAAATTCGACATAAAATGCTGGAATTTTCAGCTCTTAACTGCATAAATCGTACAATAGAAGGCTTTGGACCAAGTTTTCGCCCATATCATCATGATTAAAATGAATAACTCTAATTTTCATACAAAGTCATTGAGGTTTTGAGTGGTAAGATGGCCGTTTTCACCCGTGCGTCTGCTTCGAGTGTTTGTACGGGTGCGTAATAGACAATGAGATATCCAGATTCAGTGCCTGCGAGTTGGAAAATAGGCCTGTCATGGTACGGACGTTGGTGGCGCATATATTGTGAGATATACAGAGATACAATGCATACGCGTCTTCTATTTGTGTGTGTGAAACGCGAGAATTCACTAATCTCTGGTACACTATTGGGCACACACGAGTAATTCAGGCCCCCTTAGAAGCACGTGTTAAATCCAAGCACTTCAAAAATTACATTTTTTTTTTAAATTGAAGTGGTTTATTAATATAATTCCATCGCGGCCAGCGGCCGAATTGTGAAATCATTTACAGAGTAAAAACATAATTATATACAATCGCAACATAACAAAATTCATAAAGTAAGAATACAAATAATTATATAAAAAATTACGGGGGAAAAAATCTGTGATTATGGGTGAAAATCATTCTATCTGGTTATATGGTTGAGAGAGTCATTAGTAATGATGATTAGTATATTTATATAGACATAACTATTTAAAATGCAATAATTGACAAGTGGAAAAGCATAAAGTGGAACAGAAAAACAGACAAAAGGGTGCATTTAAGGTTTGTCACCAATAAAAAGGAAGAGTGGTATAATCATGATAAATTTGAAAATGGAATCATCATTGTTATTGGAATGACTAAAATTGTATTGTGTTGCATATACATTTATAAGTAAAGTTTATGTTCACTGACAAAATTACGTAACAATACAAATAATTAATTTAAATAACTTAAACCGTCATAAATTAATAAACACGTACGAAGGTTAAATAACCTCTCGATGAAAATCATTTTAATTCACAGAGTCCATGCATAATCCAAAGAACTTTGAAGTTTGAAATTAAGGGTTTTATTTGGGCACTTTTTCTGCTCAAACAAAAACTGTGAAGGCTTGAACGAAGCTATTAACGTCGAATAGCGACTTCGACTTCTCACAGCTAAGAACAGTGGAAATGCACTGCAGATCAAATAATTCCTGTAAAATACACCGAAGCGTCCAAGCTTCAGCATAGTGGTCAAATATGAAAGAATATATGACTTCCAAAAACTGTTTCAGCTTTAAACATTAACAGCCGACAACTGCTCATTTTTTTATATGAATATTTTTCAACAGCTACCATTACATCATTTTATATACGCCTGCCCTCAATGCACCGCGAATTACTCGTGTGTGCCCTGTTGCTCTATAATGCCCACCGCATACTTTACGATCTGACTGCGACCCGATTTTCGAACAAATGGCATTTTGCATTAAATATCAAAGTTTAAACAAGTATAATTATTATTGAGTTGAAGTTCAGAATAATGATAGGAATATTAAAATCGAAATTTTAGTTAACAGCAAGCCTTGCGGTCGGAATAAATGCCAAATCGGCTTCGAATCGTAGCCTATCACAAGATTGCAATGACGTCACTACGATTCGAAATTGAGTTCGCTTTTATTCCTACAAGGAGGCTCGCTATAGCCCGGAATTTCGAATTTAGTAGTCATACAACTATTCGGAACTTTGATCGTTAAAATGTTACGTGTTTCAATGTTCAAATCCGGTCCGTGCATCTCCCCCCCCCCCTCCTTTGGAACCCAGTTGGCATACGCGCGCTACATAGACAGCTACAAGATAGTGCCCCTACACCTGATGGGTAATTCGGACTTTTCAGCGGTTTATAGAATTTAATAATTAACAGAAAACAAACACACACACGCCCCCTTCCCCTCACACACCCACATCATCGGCGTAAACCCGTTTTGAGGAGTGGGGGGGGGGAGTGATAGACGATTTTGCAGAAATTTCTTGGGTGAACTCACACTTAAGTATGCACACACACACACACACACACACACACACCCTTACTCACCCGAGCAGACCCGCACACACATATAATTCTTTTATTTTGCGAACGAGCAAAAATAACCACTTTTTAATTTTTTAAGAGCATTTCAAATGAAAATTCCACTATATGACCGTCGTTTATGACATTTTTATGAAAAATTTCACCAACTGATTAATTGCAATATCATTCTTCCTTAAAATGAGGGAGGGGGATATTTGTACACGCCATCCCACCCCTCCCCCCCCCCTTCTCGAAAAAGTGTGGGGGGTATATGATATCCCCCTTCCCCCGGTATTTACGCCAATGACACACACACACATACACAAATAATTATCCCTTTTTTGTGTGCTTGTGACCCATTTTTCAACTTTGCGCCCCTCTTTTGTCAAATCTAGGATCCGTGTGCATTGTGTGAGTTAACGTTCCTACCTTATTTCTTCCAAGACGGTCCATGGCATCTTCGTAACGTCGATCGTGGTATCTCTCCTGTCTCGACCTCGTACCAGTATCAGTAGAGGTCCACATACGCGACCACAACTCGGTGACCAGTGGATTAGTAGCCAAAAGAAGTCCTGTAAATTAAAGATACGTTAGAATATATAATGTGGAAAAATCATATGGTGACCCGTGGCGTAATGAGCAAATATTGTCTTTTTTTTTGGGGGGGGGGGGCTGCGCTATCGAAAAAAGGTCCTCAAATAAAATGAAGAATAAAATAAGAAAAAGAGTCAAATCGGCTAGATATTCAAGTAAACTGATAATGGCAATGTTGAAGAGATACCAACAATAATTGAAAAAAAAAATCAAACAATATACCTTGATCTGAAAATTTTGTTGGGGTCAGCACTCAGTAGCCCCCCCCCCCCCCCCCCCCCAAAAGAAAAAAACCACCAGTAGGCGTACGCGAGTTATGATGACCCAATGATCCATTGGCGTAAATCTCGGCGGATGGGGGGATATATTCACCCCCCCCCCCCCAAAAAAAAAAAAAAAAAAAAAAAAAAAATGAGACACACACACACACACACTTCTTAAGGAAGAAATTATATTTTGATTAATCAGTAAAATTTTTGATAATCCGTCATAAACGACCATCATATTTAAGAATTTCTATTTCAAAATGGGATTAAAAACCAGAAAAGTGGTTATTTTTGGCTCGCTAGCTTCGTTCGCTCGCAAAATAAAAATTAAAATGTGTGTAAGTGGGTCTGTGCGGGTGGGTGAGGGTGTGTGCTTATACTTAAGTGTGAGTTCGACAGAAAACAAATCGGCAAAACAGTCGATCATCCGCCACTCCTTAAAGTGGATTTACGCCGGTGCCATATGATCCCCACTCTCATGACGAAAACAACTTTCCAACTTCCTACAGAGAAAAGGTCTCCACTTGATAATAATTCGTACAAGTATCTCGACCACCTCCAAAGGTGTTTTTTTTTAGTAACAAGTCATGATAACCCTCAGACGGAATGGTTGATCTATAATAGGCCTACTCACCAAAGAATGCATAGAGTAAATAATTCGTTGAGAAGGAATACTTCAGCCCCTTCAGCAGGAAGAAAATCATGATTATTTCTAATGTATTCGGGAATCATAAAAATCATCAAAATAACTCCCTCTTATTTTCTTCTTTGAAGAAGTCGGCTAGCCCAAAGTTGATCTCTTGCAGTAGTACGTCGAAGAAAGGAAGCCTACGTATATAGATCAGATCTATCCAGTCCGAGAAAGATAGTATCCAGTGGGCTAGTGAAAAAGATGTGGCTTGTTATTAATATCAAAGACCCGGGCACTGATCCATTCACATGCAACTATGAGGGAAAGTTGAAGATTTCTTTCGAAATATTCTGGGGAATCCCACAACCCAGCCTAGCTAAAACGAAAATTTCCGTCGGCTTGAACTAAACTTGAACTTTAACATGAAATTTATTATTCCAAAATAAATATGTAAGGTCCTTGGTAGTTTCAGACGTCGTTTAACTGCAAGCAAATATATAATTTAGATAGCTTTAAGCCCACCATGTAGTTTGATGAAGAACTATCACTTAAGTACGAAAGAGTGTGTATATTTTTCCTCGCTCGCAAATACTCAAAGTCATGCGTTAGCTTGTCTGTAATAATGATAATGACAATAATCATAATCATAATGACAGTAATAATAATGATAACAATAACAGCAATAATAATAATAACAACAACAGCAACAACAACAATGATATATAAGATTTGTAAGGCGCCAAAATCCACTTGATAATCGAATGTTTAATGCATAGACTCTGCATGTATTTTGATATTCAAGCAATGTCAAGGGGGATTGGACATGAAAAAAAAATTAAACCGACCGTTTTGTTGTTATCTAGTTTTGTCATGCAGCTGTGAATATTTACGCCAAATGTATCGCATTTTACCACGGTATTCCTTACTACACAGGAGGAGCTCGTTGTAATCTACCATAAATCCCCTAATTTGGCCTGATATTCAGTCGCTTAAATATTTACTTTTCATTTCTTCTGTCAATTTACATTTTATCAAAGATTTTACCCATAATGAATTAGATTTAGTTATTGAGCTTTATTTTATTTCCATATCTGCAAGACTTATTTTGCGACAGCCACCCAAATTATAGGGTGTATAATGGGAAGACAAATATATATTTAAGAAGTTTTAGGGTTGGGATTAGGGTTAGGCCCCATCAAAAATGTCACTTTTAGAATGACGGGGTAGAGCGCGTAAACGCAAATTTGGATAGGTGCCGCAAAAGGAAGTATTTCCGGGGAGCGTTTCATCAACATTTGTTGTCTGACAAGTTGTCAGATCTGACATCTTTCCTTGATTTTGATTGGCTGAGAAGCACCGTTACTATGGCAACTGTCAGATAAAACAGACTTTGTCGGATAAAACATCCGACAAGTCCTTTCATGAAACGCTCCCCCGAAATTAAAAATGGAAAGGGAAATTTTGTTGTCAATATTGTAACACTCTGCTCTCGTTGATAAAATGAAGATTGATAATATTTTGATGGCGTTGATTGGCGAGTGTCACTTAAAATTATATACTAGTCTCCAGTCACGAAATGCTACAAGAGGAGCGTTTCGATAAGTTTCTGGATCTATTTATTAGTCAAACTCGAGAGTAACATTTAAGATCTAACAGCTCCTCTCTCAAAGGTAGAGAGGGCCCTGAAGAACCCCTGGCAACTAATGACATCTCTTTCTATATTACCTTGGTTGTAGTCTATGAATAAACATTAAGGACTTGGTGGTTTCTTATATTGGGCAGATTTTGGACCAATGAGTATTCACCAGGTGAATAGTGATTAGAATTGCATGATGTATTAAGAAATGAGTCACCCTCACAAACAGAGGGAAAGGGGACGAGAGAGAGATATCACTGACTTCAGGGTTATCTTGTCAGATAAACGAAATGATCATTCTACAACTAAATAATCACAGTGAAGATTATTACCAGACAGTGCAGGTATAAAAGACAAGCGAAAGAGTATTACCAGTCAGATACAAAAGACAATAATTATACCTGAAGATTCTGAATGACCATAGGGATTAGTAGCACAATAGATGAGTATTTTGGGTACTTAACGATTGCCGGTGTTCTGACAGATCGCCCAAGTAGACAAATTACAATGTGCAAATAATGCAAAAAGTAGAGAACAATTATCTAAACTAAAAGGTCTATTTTCAGTCTTCCAATATCAAATACTATTTAAGTCTGAACATCGACCAACTACGAAAGTCCCAACGGTACGGACTGACGGGATTCGTCCAAGAAGTCACGCTAGTTAATATTCATTAGTAGGCTAACGGCTAACAATCAGATTATGAATAATTATTCACGAGTTTTATTTCAAGCACGTATTTTCTATACGATTTTGGAATTGTATCGCTGTGCAGATGTATGTTCTGTGCTTCAAGGTCAGTGAGACTACTACTTTTTTTCCTGTGAATATCTTATTCTTCATGTTATAGAGAATGGTAAAGAAAAGAAAACAAAGCGAATTGCAGGTCCTTCTCTTCCTACGGTCTTTCATCTTTCTCTTCTCGCTCAAGATTTTTATCATTATTATTTTTGAGGGTGGGCGTTTGTGTTCATTGACGCATGTGTACAGTGGTGTAGCAAGGATTTTTCTGGGGGCGGGGCATACTATTTCGAAGGGTTGGTAAACGAGGCATAACTTGCACCTTTTCCAATGCATGCACTGTGCCATATTTTTTTTTTTTTTACTAATCATGATAAGAATGCATACATAACACACTTTTTAATGGGACACGCAAAAAGTATGATCTCACTGCAGAACAGTTCTTCTATTTCGATTATTCTAACTTCTACTCAATTTCTCTTCTTTTTTTTTTCTGTTTCCTATCCTAAGCATGATTTTGTAGGTGGAGGGCCTTTTGGGGCACGCATAATTGGGGGTATGTGCCCCAGCCCCCCCCCCCCCCCTCCCCCCCCCCCCCTCCCTCGGAGCTACACTCCCGGTAATAAAGTGCATTAGAGTAGAGGACGTATGCAGCCTAATAAAATTGCCCTGTGCTGATGAAAGAATTAAAGGCGTAACTTTCGCGACGGGAAAAATAGCTCGAAAGCCTTACATGAGGGTGTCGCTGAACGAGGTAGGGTGTGAAACCTCCATCCTGTCTAGCTACGAGCGCAATTTCGTATGCAGAATGAACTTCCGAGGTCAAGATATATGTAAATATAATGTAGATAATATGTAAATATGTCAATATGTAAAGCTATTTAAAGCTGTCAATTGTTTTTGCATGCATTTACTCCTCTTCTCTCTCTCTTACCCTGTTCCCCCTCCTTTCACTAATTTTCGACCTATCTTTCCCTTTTCAGGGGAGCGTTTCATGAAGAGCTTTGTCGGTGATTTTCACCGACTAATTTGCTTTCAGCCAATCAGATGCAAGGATTTTCAGTAGCTTATAACATTTGTCGGTGATTTTCACTGGCAAAACTCTTCATGAAACGCTCCCCTGGTCTCTCTCTTCGCCAATTCTATGTTTCCCGTATTTTACTCTCTATAATTGTTGCCTTCTCCTCAGATCTTTCGATTTTTCCCCTAACCTCTTCGGGTGATGTTCGTTATTCCGAAGGCTCGTTATTCCGAAGGTTCATTATTCCGAAGGTTCGTTATTCCGAAACAAGCAAACAGGGGCGTTGCTAGACATTTTTGAATGGGGGGGGGGGGGGGGTGTAGAGGCCAGATTGCCGACAAATAATGCCACCGATTGCCGACGACCAACGTCGATGAATTCAACCGTATAAAGCCCATTGAGGCATGTTCAAATTCCACAAAAATTTCGTGATTCATTTACACATGTTTCCAACATACATCATTTTGATACCCGCTCAAATAATCAAATATTCATTCCCAAACACAGAAAAATAATCTTCCAACACAATATTCGTTATACTGGCCCCAAAATATGGAACGAAATTCCGGATTACATAAAAAAATCTTTGTCGACAACCAGCTTTAAGTATAAAATGAAAAAATTGCTTCTGTCGTTTTATAAATAAATATTTCCCGTCTTATGTCTCCTTTTGACTTTAAACATGAAAACATGAACCATGACAAATTGTTGTTGCGGCATTTATGTTTGCCCCCACTGATATTTTGTTGAGCATTTTATTTTATTTAGTAATTCATGCCCGCCTCCCCGCTCACGTCTCCCTCTCTTGTTCCCTTTCCTTTTCTTTTCTCTGCCCTTTTTTCCTTTGTATTGTTTATTGTATTGTATTTATGTCTACAGGCGTATCCCGCCACAAGCCTCAGCTTTTAGGGTATACGCCTTCTTCCTTAAACCCAATATGTACATATTTATATATTCTTTATAACAAATTGATTTATGTATGAATTTATGTTTACGAAAAATGTAATGACATGGAAGAAAATAAATGTTTTATTTGAATTGAATTGAAAAAATTGTGCGCCTCTATCATATTTTCCTTTTGAATTATAAATTTGTTCACCTCACTTGCCGAATGTGTTTGTTTTCCGAAAACATCCTGTATCTAAATATAATAAGAGCGAGCGCAGCGAGCGAGGAAAAATATACACACTCTTTCGTACTTAAGTGATAGTTCTTCATCAAACTACATGGTGGGCTTAAAGCTGTCTAAATTACATATTTGGTCACCTCTATGGCCTGATTCATTCAGTTTCAAAGACCATCCTAAATCTTAATATTATACGAGCGAGGGCAGCGAACGAGGAAAAAATCTATTTTTCATGTTAGAAGTGACAATTCTTTATCCAAATACACAATGGTATTAACTATGAGATATCTAACTTATACAGGTACATTTGGTCAACTCACTTGTCGAATTCGTTTGCTTTCCCAAATCCATCTTGTATCTGAATATTGTACGAGCGAGGAAAAATACATATGCACTCCTTTGCATGATAGAAGTGAAAGTTCTTCATAAAAAATGCATGATGGGCCTTTAAGATGTCTATTTTGATTTTGGTCACCTCTCTTCTCTAATTCATTTGCTTTCAAAGACTATCCTGTATCTAAATATACGAGTGAGCGCAGCGATCGAGGAGAAATATATATACTCTTTTTTTTATGGTAGATGATAATTTTTCATCAATATACATGATGGGCCTAGCTTGCCAAATTTGTTTGCTTTCCCAAATCCATCTTGTATCTGAATATTATACGAGCGAGCGTAGCGAGCGAGGAAAAAATACATAATCCTTTTCATGGTAGAAGTGAAAGTTCTTCATCAAAATGCACGATGGGCTTTTAAGGTACCTATTTTGATATATTTGGTCTCATCTCCTACCTAATTTATTTGCTTTTAAGACCATCCTATATCAAAATATTACACGAGCGAGGGCAGCGTGCGAGGAAAAATATACATACTCTTTTTACTGTAGAAGTGATAATTCTTCATCAAAATACATGATGGCCTAAAGATATCTACATGTAAATTATATATTTGTGTTCATCTCATTTGTCGAATATGTTTGCTTTCCGAAAACATCCTGTATCTGAATATAATACGAGCGGGCGCAGCGAGCTAGGAAAAATATACATACTTTTTTATGGTAGAAGTAATACTTCTTCATCAAAATACATGATGGCCCTAAAGATATCTAAATTATATAGTGTTCATCTCACTAGCCGAATGTGTTTGCTTTCCGGAAACATCGTGTATCTAAATATAATATGAGCGAGCGCAGCGAGGAAAAATATACACTCTCTTTCGTGGTACCAGTGTTATTTCGTTGTCAAAATGCACAAGCAAATAAACCGAATATGACTCTATTAGGGCACCTTACTCCTCTTCCCCCTTTTTTTCCTCCTTCCTCTTTCCTCTTCTTTCTCTCTCTCTCTCTTTCTTTTTTTTTTGCCGACAGCGATCGCGAATTTGCCCACAAGAATTTGGAATTTGGACTCCCCCCTCTAGCGACGCCCCTGCACGCAAATTGCGTATACCTAGATGTTCGTTAGTCCGAAAATGAAAGAGGGTTCGTTAATCCGAACATTAATTTATTATTCCGAACATTTGTGGGGTTATTCCGAAGGTTCGTTAATCCGAAAATGAAATAAGGTTCGTTAGTCCGAAAATAACTATTAAACTAACGAACCTTATTTCAGTTTCGGACCAAGGAACCTTCGGAATTACGAACCTTATTTCATTTTCGGACTAACGAACCTTCTGAAAAACGAACCTTTAATTTAATTTTGGGACTAACGAACCTTCGGAATAAGAAAACTTCGAAGTAACGCACCTTCGGAATAAACGAACCTTCGGAATAACGAATCTTCGAAATTACGAACTGTAACCATATCTTCATACTTGTACAACTGTACTTGTATAACAATGACTTTGTCTCACCGAGATTTTTCTTCTCTTCAAATGTTTTATTATGCATGAACACACTCCGTCATAGGTGCGTGCACTTGTATATTTTGGCAATTGTGTAACATCTTTCCATTATGATTGTTTAAGAATAATACTCTTCACCTCTGAATTCTTCAAACTCTATCTCATTCTACCATCTACTCCATTCTCTCTTTCTTTCTCTCTCTTGCTTTTCCCTCTCGCTTTCTCTCTCCTCTCTCTCTTTCTCACTCACTCTCACTCTCCTCAGTTATTATCTCTCTTCTTTTATCTCTCCCAATTCTCTCTCGTTATCATCTGTGTAGGCATTGGGATTCAATTTAAGTCTTTCTGTTTTCGTTTGTACAATGTAATTGTATATATTCATTATAATTTCATTTGCAAATTGATCCTTTCAGCATGTGCTGCTGGTCAATTTTTTTATATACCAATAAATAAAAAAAGTGAAATGCCCTTGGCGGTTCCGCCTACATTACGCAAATTGTCATGGCAGCATTCTGATTTAGTGACGGTTGTGGTTGGAACACATGAGGGACGCTGGCAAATAGTTCATTGACCTTTTGACCTTTGAACTTGATCAGATTCAACCAATTTAGAACTTGACCTGCGCCTTTACAAGGTGTACCTGTGGTATGAATTTGGTGATTATAGCTTAAATCCGTAGGAAGTTATTGTGATCACAATGCTTGTTACAGAAAGTTCATTGCCCTTGTCACCTTTGACCTTCGTCAGATTTAACTCATTTTCTAACTTGCCCTGCGCCTCTAAGAGATGTACCTCTGGTATGAATGTTGTGATTCTACCTCAAATCCATAGAAAGTTATTGTGACTACTGTGCTCTTTGCAAGAAGTTCATTGACCTTTTGGTCTTTGACTTTGGTTGACAACGCCAACGACGGAAATAGTAACGCCTATAGTCTCCCTCCGCTACGCAGGCGACACAATGAAACAAAATAGCAGATGATTTGTACATTTTAATCCCCCCCCCCAAAAAAAAAAAAAATAAAACAAGAACAAAAACAGAAATAAAAACAGGTGACTTGGTTCAATTTTGGATCCAACTCTGGATTCGAATCAAATAAAATCACACCCATATCATGTTGAAATAATCTACCTTAAACATTTTAATTGGTATCTTGCAACATGTCCAACCTGCAAATGTAGCAATACAAACGATTTGAGCAAGGCACAGCGACGTTATCTCGCAATACCACACGAAGGAATTACCCCTTCCTGTGGTATTGCGCAATACCACACGAAGGGGATTACCCCCGGGGGATTACCCCTAATGCACCATGTACACGAGTTGTTTGATGTAGTTGTTGATTGCCTTCTTTTTTTTTTTCTTTTTTTTTGCAATTGAAATATACATATATCGCAGATATGAAATCAAAAGTTTATATCGTTCAAATATGAATGAAAATTAAAATAAGAACACAACTTAAAGGAGAATGCAACCAGACATCAGTGTGTGCTTCCAGTAAATTAAGAAGAACAAGAAGAGTAAACAGTGAAAGTTTGAGCAAAATCGGACAATCTGTTCAAGAGTTATGAACTTTTATGTGCCTTCTATACACTGGCGAAGTTAAGGGGGGCACAAGGGGGCCATTTCCCTCCCCCCCCCCCGTTGATCGACGAGCAAAAAAAAAAAGAATAATAACAAAATCGAAAAAAAAAAAACTGTCATCGAATCCACTTCACATAACTTACCCCAACCCTACCCTGCAAAATGATTGAAAGTACTTTTCATATAAGTTACCCATATTACTTATTTAGTGTGTAGAAAATGTCATTTTCATACACGAATTTTCAAAAATCTCCCTACCGTGGGAGGAGGATACCCCCCTCCCACCCCCTCCCCTCGCTTGGTCGCTTCGCTCCTCGCCTTGGCCCCCCTATATGCCACTTCTCACATAAGGTACTCCTAATACTGAATTTAGTGTGCAGAAAATGCCATTTTCATACACGAATTTTCAAAATCTCCCTACCGTGGGAGGGAAGATACCCCCCTCCCACACCCTCCCCCGCTCGGTCGCTTCGCTCCCTCGTCTTGCCCCCCCCCCTGTTTGAAAATTCCTGGCTACGCCAGTGCTTCTATACCAAATGACTTGTGCGCCAAATTTCAAGGTTCAGTGAGCACGAGGTGAAAATCGCTTAAGCTCAGTCGTTGGCTTTCATGGGGAATTTGACACCATGGGAGCTTACCCAGTAACAGGTGTTGTCCATCACTGTGAGTTTTATGACCAACAGACCTTATGTAATGCTCTGTATATTCCACCCTTTGCCCCATATGGCAAAGTCACTCACTTTCCCTGGCTCGAGAATGCCCGAAGCAGGCCGAAGAATGTTTATGGTGGGACAGCTTGTTTTGCTGTGCTCCAGAAATGTAGCTCTATTACAGGTATTTCCAGTGCTTTTCATAAAGTCTGGTGTCAGCAAATTATGATCCATTCCCCTTGAAATCCCCCGACTGAATGTCTTTAATTGCAATTTTGACATCCTTCGCGTGGTAGATTTAATCTAATGCGAAGAATTCATGTTTTGGAAAGGTGTTTCCGAGTTTTGCCTTGAATGAACACATAATAAATACAAAACATCACCACGTTAAAATTATGAAGTAATGAAGTAGGTATTACTTTATTTTGTGCACTAAAGATCACATAACATTTTTCAGTATGTTTATATGACCAGTGTAATGTACAATGATCCATTGCATTTCATTAAAAATTCACGCTTCGATGAACACGTGGGACTGAAAAGCCCTTTTTCACTAATGGACTAAAATTCAACTGCTTACTTTGGTTAACTATTACAGGTCTTCTTGGAGAGTTCGCCTGGTTTTATTCTGATGAAAATTCCAATGAGTTATGCTTCAGTGAGCACAAAAGATGAGCAAATTATGCAAATGATAAGATATCATAAGAATAATTTGAAGCCATCCGTGTACTTAATACGGGCAGACATTTTTTCGTTGTATTTTTAAATGAAAATACAGTGCAAACATTTAGAAGAATTTTTCATTAAGGAAGGCATTTTTCTTCTTTTTGACAAATAGAAACAGAATGTTCGGTAGAGATGCTTCTGTTTTAGAAGTAGTAACAATAACCCACGTTCTTATCAAAATTACCCAAAATTTCTAATGTATTCATATTGCATCATGTAGGAGGAGCCATATTGGTAGAATTTGTCACCGATTGTTATCACAATTTCCAAGTGCAATGAGATTCAAATTTGTTTCGTTTCTGTCTATAGCATGGAATGGAAACAGGGATGACAACGGCATTCCTTTCCCACTAATACCTTGAACCCCACGGGTCACTTCAATTTGTGAATATCTGTTGGTCTGAAAAAAATAGGGAAAGTAGGGCTGGTGGAATACTTTCCTAAACGTAGTGTTCAGTTGATCTCAGAATGAATTCACAGATGTGCATATGAATAATACATTGGATTACATATATCTATGATACTATCTCTTCATGGATATCATTTATTAACTATATTCTGCGTAGAGCAAATATGTCCAGCTATTCCAGAGATATTTTCGGGGGAGGGGGAATAATGTACAGATATACCAAGCTGTGAGAAAGTATAGTGGAATTATTTATATGACGCTGTATGAGGAGGGGACGGCATAGCGCTATTTTTTCCGAGGGCGAACCCAAGAGGAAAAAAATAGCAACTATTGCCAGTCCCTCGAAGATACATAATTTCCACTATACTTTCGAACTAAATGCTTGTATATTTGTTTCATATCTCTTCTTTACAAATAATAATAAAAAAGGTCGTAGTTCGGAGTAGGGTCACTCAAAATTGATACAAGGGCACTGATTATTCGTGTAACAGTGTACTTGTCTTTTATCATCCAGCAGAAAATCAGAACAAAAAAAAAAAAACACAAAAACAAAAAACCCCGCAAGATATAAGCAAGACCATCATAAGTATACAATCAAATAATGCATTAATACTAATGATTGATCTTATTCTTAATTACTAAGCATATGATAAAGACACAAGATGAGCCAATTATACTATGGCCAAAGTAAGTGTCTAGCCTTTAGCAATATCCTACAAAATATTAGCATACTTGTTAAAGTGTGCATTTTAGATAATGCTATAAAATCGGTATTAGTTCAAGAGTAGAAATGCATTTTCTAAGATTAAAATTATACTAAATGCATCAAATTGTAATTCAAGTTAGGAAGTTCATTTCCTCGCAGTTAGCCTGCCTAACCAACCTTATCCTCGAAGGTTTGTAACACTAACCAAACCGGAAGAAGGGCAGACAAAGAGACCATCGTCATTATCCTCTAAATCAAAATGACATACAAATGCCCTAAAATTGTAAAGTCTCACTAACTACAACTCGTCACTGTCTATAAAAACAGAGGACATCTCAAATACCTCAATCAAAGGACAGCATCCATAAGTCAAATCGTTTTTCTGCACAAGAATTCATTTAAAGTTTTTGAGATGTACTCTATATCAATCTCAATCTGATTTCAATTTAAATCAATAAAATCAATACAGTACAAACATAATAGTTACACCATGCACACAGTTAGATTTTAGATCTAGACCACGCCCAAATATAATACAACAGCTTACCCAGGATCACACCCACTCGTCACGTGATCGTGAACCAACACTCCAACAACACACACTGGCTGGACTCAATTCCAGTGTAAGAATTACTTGTACTGCTGTTAAACAAAGAACAAATTCAAAATTACTAAGTTGTCATACATACTTATTTTACTTTTTTCATGCTAGCATTCCATTAAAAGAATTTTCTCTGTATCAAGATAAGGACTTCTATCAGTATCAACTTGATAAATCCAACAGTTAACAAGTTAGAGACTGCATATAAGACAACTAACCGTTCCAGTTCCGTAATTAAATTACTATAACAATTGTCTTATTATATAATTCTAATGTGTAGAGAGCCATAACCCATTTAATCAAAATATGCTCAATTACTCTTTCATAATTTTTAACGAAGTAATCCATACCACAGACCTTTCCAAATCTAACATGTTTGTATACATGTCCCACACATACAAATCTGTGTTACTAATAATACTTGTTTGAAAATCCATGAGTCTTATCACAAAATAATTCCATCCTAACACTCTAATATTGACTAACATTCACTATCGTTACAAAATAACATTTCAAATTAAATGTACATACCCGACTTCGGAAGATCTGAATGTTGCGAAAACCACCAAAAAACGAACTTCGGCTTTCACCCAGCAAAATGTGATACTACGCTGATACAAGCTCAAGAAGGAATCTATCCCGATAATACCCCGCCCGATGCTACATGTATTCTGCTCACATCACCAACCTAACCGTATCACTATGAATTAATGCACCTTGCCATCATTAAGACCTTCATCTTTCACCTTCAACAATCTTTCTAGATACCTATTTACAATGTAACCTTTTAACTAATTTGCATATCTTCCGACCATTAATACGTTAACAAAATAAAAGTGCCTACTCTGTTACTAGGCGAACTAATTTATCTTTTGCAGGAATATCGCACAGTGATTAGTCTTCATTCACGAAACAGGACAGAAGCTCAGCTGTAATTAACAAAAGGAATCCAAAGAACCCTACACAGTGATTTGTTTCATTCATAAAAACTAGATGGATGCGATTCTTAGTCGTGTTCGACAAAACAAGGAATCCAACAACCTCCGCAAACCAGATGGACACGTGTTTATTGAGTGAGCCAAATCGAGCTTCAAATATTTTTTATCTACAGAAGAAAATACTCTGGCTAAAACTCAACTTTCCACAAAAAAACACACGTAAGACAAAATTTGACATGTTTGACTAACCGTAACTTCCATACTAATGTTACTTTTAATTAACGTTAACCAGCTAGCTATTTGATCGAAGATCCTCATTGCCTGTGACGAAATCATGCTAGTGAACAGTGAAAGTCTACAACTTTTGCTGCATTCTAATATACAATCATGCCCTCTACGCACGACTCACAGTTCCTATGAAAATCTTCGAAGAAAAGGTCCAACTAGGTAAAGTCTAAGGCTAAGGAGGCGCCATGTTTGTTTACATATCCAATCCGAAACCACGCAGCAGATACGTATCGGGCGCTAGTGAGCGGGGCCAAAGTACCGGTGGACTTGCGCCGATACTGCAGGCGTCAAGTTATTAAGCAGTCCGTATAAGGACAGGACCGACTCTGCATGCAAGAAGTACATGTCTGTGCGTTCGAACAGTGTTGTCATGAACTGTGAGCATGCGCAGTAGTGCGTTGGATCAAAATAGTAATAGAGCATGCGCAGTTCTGCCCAGGGAAAAAATAGTTAAAGTGATTACACATGGTAAATTTATATATATATATATATATATATATGATCGAGAATAGAATTCTAAGAAAACAATAACATTAAAAAATTGATTTGCAATCGAAATCAGTGCATTTTGGGCTAATTTTCTCATAAAAAGTCAAGAGTTGACCAAAAAATTTGAGTATGAGGTACGACGTAAAAGTGGGTACCCAGCTTCGTGTATTGCTGTTGATGCTGCGGCGCTAGACTGTACAATATGTATATATACCATGCGCGTATTGTGCTAGAATTGCGCGACATGGTTACCAGCTTTGACGTCATTTGACGTCAAAGTGGGTACCCAATTGAAACTGGGTCACAGCTGAGGGTCAAAAAAGATCCTGAAATCTTACCACATTGGGGGGTTTCCTTGGCAACACGACTTTCAAAAAACTTTAGGCAGATGATTTTCTGCCTAATAAAATCAATGCTCTTTTAAATGAACTAACATTGGTATTCAGCATTGGGTACCCCTTTAAAGATATTCGGAGCTCTGGCAGAGACTTGTTTTTCCTAGTGATATCTTTTATCACGAGGAACACCAAAGTCGACCAATCATATACTTAGAATCCTCATGAATATAGAAGGGAATATAATGTAGGTTATTTGTGATCATTAATTACATACACCAGGAATTTCACTGTAACCATAGATGAAGAATAAAACAACTTGTGGATTTTGCCGATATCATCTCTCCCCCAACATATGAATAGTCCATCTTTACAATAACTAAGCTCAAATGAAATTATAGAGTCTCCTTCTTAACATTACTTGGTATCAGCCGTTAACGGTCCGTATTCATTTAAGATATGAGCAATTCTAATTAAAGAAAACAAATATTTTTACAAATTCAGAAGCCATAATGAAAATTCATACAAAAAGGGGGCGAATTTCAGTTTTTAAGAAGAAAGGGGGCCAAATAGAAATTCCATGGGTCGTTTTTTCAAGAGAAAAAGAACCCCCTTGGATATTTCAAAAGTTAAATTTAGTTAACATACCATTGAGATAATACAAAGGAAATAATGTAAGATATAATGTAAGATAACGAACTAGCTGGAAGGAACATGTATCCAAAGTAGCTAGTAAAGTTAGTAGGAGTTAGGTATTTTAAGAAGAATTAAAAGGGATGTGCCAATGAAAAATACATTACTCACTCTAATATAATGCTATGGTTATGCCTATCCTAGATTAGTGATGTATTGTTTGGGGGATAAATTCAAAGAAGACACTGAAAGATTGAATAACTTACAGAAAAAGAGCCGCCAAGGAATTATTTAATGCTAATTTTTGACTCCTTCGGATAATTTATTTGCCCTCTTAGATTGGAAATGGTTTGAAGATAGAGTTCGTTTTTTCAGGTATATTGTAATGTTCAAATGTATGAAAGGTATTGCCCCCTCATGTTTATCGAAGTTATTCATATTAGGAAAGAGATTCATTCGCACAGAACGAGATCCTCTTCACAAACAAGTTACACAACACACCACCCAAATGCAATATGGAATCATTTAAACACTTTTTTCACTATCTAGCTGTCTCACTCTGGAATAGTTTGGCACCCTCATGTCAAAATATAACCTCTCTTTCACTCTTCAGACAATATTTGCAAGATAATTTTCAAGTCCATCCCTATAGGCTTAATCTTATCTGTTTGTCTTCATCATGTACACTGGAATCAGTAAGTTCTGTCAGTTTTTGTATTTTTTAATGTGTTATTTTCTTAATTTGATGTTATATGTAAATATCATCGATATACATGTCATTTTTAAGGATGATCTTGCTCGATTGTTTTTATATTTATGGTTCACAGGAACCCAAGGGAGAGCAGCTTTTGTTGATATGGGTTTCCTGTTAAAAGATTGTAATAAATAAATAAAATCCTTTTATAGCCTCTGTAGTATGCAAGTAATATGGATTTTTGAAGGGTATACCTATATGGGCACTTTGGACACCGATTTTTCAAAATTCAGTAGGTGGGCATCATCTTAGCATTAGATTGTTATTTCGGATCCACGTCTAAGAAAAAGTGACACCATTTCACATGTTTGGATCCGCCTGTGTACCAACTATATTTCAAGTACAAAGACAGTGCTACACACACAAAAAAAAACATTAATTGCAACATGTTAAAAATAATATCTGAAACTGTGAATAACATAAATTGTACATAACTTCACATAAATTCAACTGTTGCAGAAACGTGTATACGGCACAAGGGTATAAATAATCTGGTACCTTATCATGCAGCACTCTGTTGAGTGTTGGTAGGAGAGACCGAATGGGAAATGATGAGTGGCCCCGAAATTCGTCCGTGAAGATGTTTCTAATGGCGGCTCTGAAATGCGTATGCTTTGTGCCGTAGATCACTGGGTTCAAATACAGTTGTTGAAAAAGGGGAAAGCTTGTGGACATGGGTACACCCTTGGGCCCGAAATTGCCATCAGCAAGACTTCAGACCGTAGGGATGATACATATGAGAAACCAAGGACAACGTAGAAGGTATTCTTGGTGATACGGGTATCAAGATCATTGCCTTTCTTGGATGGTTTGTTTTACTAACGGCAGCGGTGGGGATTCTGTTGAGATAGCGATAAGGAAAAAAATGCAAGAAAGAAAAAAAGCATTAATTTTGACAAACTTAAAAGCCACAAAGACAATAAAAAGCCATTAACGATATAACAAGGCAAGATTGTTCATGCTGATACGGGTCTAAAGATGACGCCTTTCTTGGCCAGTGGTTTACCGGCTGCATCAATGGAATTCTGTTGGAATACTGATAGGAGCAATTCCACAAGTAGTATGATGCATGTGAATGAGTTCCTTATTGATATATCCGCACGAGTTGAGGCTGTGTGCATTTATCGCCTCGGAATAGTTTTAACTAGACAGATGGCGCAATAAAAGTGCACTGTATTCTCTCTAAATTCTTTAGATAGGAAATCAATCTATAAGATTGTGGTTGGGATGTAGATGTAGTGGATGTAGTGTCTTTTGGGGCCGAGCTCTTCATAGTCTTTAAACACTCTCTCGGTCTACAGATTTATCTATAATCAACCGATCATTCTTTTATTTGGATGGATGTACTACTCTTTGGAACCGAACTGAAATGGATGTACTATACCTTTTGGAACCGAAATGATTTTCCAATGCCAATTTTTTGAAACTTTCCAATTGGAAATTCAGCTTTATGTTTGTATAAGTGTTTAAAGCTACTGAAAATGAGTACATTATAACCCTAAAAAAGTCAACTTTGATGAAAAATGGATGTAGTGCCTTGTGGGGCCGAGCTCTTCATATTTGAATGCATTTGAAACTCGACAGTTCAATGAAGAATACGTGTTTGAATAATGTATACTGTATTTACAATGTATAAATGTGGTGTACATGTACCTTGCATTATATTTGTTAATGTGTTGCTATTGAAATCAATAAAATTCCTGTGGAGGGATAAATATTGAAAACAAAGAAGAAAAGGTTGTGGTTGGGGACCAATCCAAAATTAGATTGAGAAAGAGATTGACTTCTAAGTCTATTAGATTGAGATTTTCAATCTAATTTTGGGATTGGTCCCTCATCTCAGTCTAAAGAATTTAGAGAGTTATTATTATCATTATTATCATTATTATTATTATCATCATCATCATCATCATCATTATCATTATTATTATTACAATCATCAACATCATCATCATTATTATCATTGAATGAATGGGAGAATGATAAGTATTCTATGATTAACTTGATCCTTTGTGCCTCTCTCATGTAAATCCGAAGTTGCACATAAGTGATAATGTGGGACTGCCAAAAAAAACCATGTCTTTCAAGATGTTTTAAAGTACAGAATATCAGGGGACAGCTGTTAAAACCCAAGTATTTCATTATTTCCAAAGTGTAAAACGTTACTGACGTCGTAACGTTACTAACAAACTTTATCATATGCCACTTATACCATGTATACATGAAAAAGTCATAGGAGTACGTTTTCATACCGAAACTATGGCAGAAA